>OX155900.1:21557207-22157207 GCA_944588485.1 Phosphuga atrata
AAAATGGACAGATTTCGGACCATCATGCACACATTCAGCGACAGCAGCAATATTTGGGGTCTAACGCCTGCCACGATCACGAATAGGCTTTACTCGATCACAAATCGACCCAGTTTCCTCAAATCTCTTCATCAACCGTCTAATAGTGGTCTTGTTTGGACGATCATTATGATCATAAACATTACGATGTGCGCACAGCGTCTGACTTACAGAGCACAAATTTTGATAATGCATTTTCACAATTTTTTTGATGTTAAAGCGTGTACTTTTGCATGATGGGGGCTATAGCATAAGTGGGAGCTATATAAAAATTCAAACGTAACTGTATAAAAACACAGCGTTTCAACCACAATTAAATGTCAATCTTGACGAGTGACAGTTGAAAGACCTTATATTTCATCAAATGATATTTATGTAATTTTTATTTATGTTGAATTGTTAAATTTTCATTTGTTACATTAGTTGCAATTCTCAGAAATATATATATATATATATATATATATATATATATATATATATATATATATATATATATATATATGTTGTGGTCCCTTCTCTTGCCACACAGTTGTAATAATAGAAGCAGGCAAAAATATGTGTCCAATTGTTGTCACACGATGGCTGTTCAGATTTCTAGGAAATGGTGGATGGAAAAAAATGAAATATACAAGATTTAATTACACTTTGCCTTTCCTCGTGTTTTCATATTCGTCACCGTACATTCATGTTTTGTCATACCATATCCTAAAACGTCATCTTTAAACTGTAATTTTCATACAAATTTTGTAAGAATAAGGAAAAGATCTGACAAAAAAAAAGAAATTAGAATAATTAGAAAATGTCACATTATTTCCATTAGCAATTTGGAATAGTTTTTCTAATAGAGAGATATTATGCATAATGCATTACTGACAAAGTTGATTATATATCGTGTAGTACTAACGGTATGACTATTTCTAAACATAGTAGTCCGATTTTTAGTCGGACGTGCCAAAGTCTGATTGTATTAAAGGAGTCTACGGAGATACTGTCTCCCCAAAAATAATTACAGCAGCTTTATAAATATAGTTGCTGAGACGCTAATCCTAGGATTACATTATTGCTATGTACATTAGGGACATTACAATCCTTTAATAGAAAATCGTGAAACAATCCGTAATTTTTTTTAAATGATAAGAATTATAATTAAAAGATATTACAAAAGAGACAATATATAAGTAATACTAAATATTATTGATATATTTGAAATATATTTTCCACATTTTTGGCAATTTATAACTGGTTTTTCTATCTTTTGAAAATGCAAGCAATTGCCACCTCTTCTTCTTACTGCCTTGTTACTGTAGCTTCTCCGATGACATCAGATATTTTCTTTTTATGAAATCTTTCATCCCGGAAACTGTTCGGCAATACCCGATGTAAGGTTTAAACATGAAAACTTTCAGAAAATTTTAAATTGTTGAAAATAGAAAAATGAGTTCAATTCAAATCAGAATGACTATGAAATAGAAAACTCTACAATTTATGTCTGCTTGACCGAGCATTCCAAAAAATATACGTATTGGCTAGCGATTAGTTTCATCAAAACTGTCTGTTCTGGTGGATCATCATTATTATCATAATTCATGGTGCATGGAATTAACAGTTTTTCTAATATTGGGGTGAAACCATACTAATTATAGATACAATCATACGAACTTATTAAAGCAAAATATAGCTTGAATATATAACTATATTTAACCTTTCCGTAACTCTATAATATTATTATATCTTTTTAAGACTACAAAAACTAATCTCCTGTTGAAACAACTACTTTCCTTGCCAATGCCACGCAGGAGATCACGCAGAATTTAATTTAATATCCTGCGTGGTATTAACAAAGGAAGTAGCTGTTTCAACACGAGATTTGTTATTGTAGTCTCAAATAGACTTAATAATATTATAGAGTTACGAATAGGTTAAATATATTTCTATATTCAAACAATGTTTCGCTTTAATAAGTTAAAAACACTTTTTTTCTGTTTTCCTGGTGAGTAGAATAACAATATTTTAATTAAGTTATACAAAAATAATGAAGAAAAGCCATCTGAAGCCAGCTGTTGTTTTGACAACATATCTTTGGGGGTTTCCCTTTTATTTCTTGTCAACTTTCCTAAAGTTTGTATTGAACATCGTCAGTCCCATCAGTACAGATTTAAATCAATTATACTTTGTTATATTACGATTTCTCCTTTAAATAGTTATGTATATATTGTTGAGTTTGTATTGTTGTATTTGAGATGTTATTAAATAGTAACATTTGTATCTTTTCTTTATAGATTATAATTTCTAGGAAATCATTGTATACACATCGTCAACAAAGTGGTCATCATTAGTATAAGTAATCTTGTATAAAAAACATTTCTTAAAAACAACTACTTCACTGGCAAACACCACGACTGACATTAAATTAAATAAACAAAGTTTTTGGGTTCCATATAACCCTGTAATTTCCCTAAAAACTATATCCTGATCAAATATTAAAGATAATTTCTGCCTTTTGGCTTCATCAGTATGGCTTTATCATTAACAATAAATTAAAATTAGAAATAAAAATGAAATACTTATTAAAGCGGCAAATAAATAAAAATGAGACTATTTCTAGTCGAACCAGGTATTCGGATTTTGGAACATTTATATCTGTTCTTCAATGATTATAATTTCTAGGAAATCATTGTATACATATTATTTTTATAGAAAGATTAGTTGTACTAATGATGTCAACTTTGTTGGCGATATGTATACAATGATTTCCTAGAAATTATAATCTTCGAAGAAAAGATACAAATGTAACTATTTAATAACATCAAAATATTCAAGCTCAACAATATATAAATAATTATATCATGACTTCTTGGTCAATGAAGTTGAATAAAATTCGTTAATAAATTTGTTTCGACCAATGTTAATTGTCCGCTAGTACAACAAGCACAGCTATATATATTTTTCCAAAATCTCAATACCTGGTTCGACTATAAATAAAATAATCTCAAATACGATTAAACTATTTTACTGTAAATATCGCATTTGGTAAGTTGTATTTCATTTTTAATTTTATTTTGTTGTTTATGACATAGTCATACTGATGAAGCCAAAAGGCAGGAACGCGTCTATGAATACTCATTGATTTATTGATATTAATCTTTTGTATTTGATCAGGATATAGTTTTCTAGGAAAATTACAGGGTTATATAAAACCCAAAAATTTTCCTAATGTAATTCAATGTCAGTCGTGGTCGTTGCCACTGAAGTAGTTGTTTTTAAGAAATGTTTTTTTTATAGAAAGATCAGTTATACTAATGATGCCAACTTTGTTAACGACATGTATACAATGATTTTCTAGAAATTAAAATCTTTGAAGAAAAGATGCAAATGTTCTAGGTTCAGAAAATTTTCTAACGTGGTATTCTGCGGCGAATTCATTATTTCCTTTATCGGTTAGGGTACCTAGGCAGGGTATATTTTTTAATTATTTCATCATAGCGACCCCGATCGACACTAATAATAATATAAAATTAATAGTTGAGTAATTTAACTACCTGCTATTGTGCTACATTGTTTTCACATACACTGAAGCGAATTTACACGGCTGTGACAAATTGCTAGATTGCAAGATACGCAGATAATTGATGCAATAAAATGACGCATGGTCAAAAATACCCTGCTGCAGCGGTCTAGGGTTAAATCAATTAAGATTTGTCGATGCTATACTTCTAATAGCAAATATCCGCAGAAAATGAAATCATACAGATTGAATACAATAGAAGAGTATGAATAGATAGGAATCAAGACGTAGTAAAAAGAATAAATATTAAAAAAAAAAAACGCCGGGACAAACAAATCTATATCCATATAATAAACAGGCAACATATTTTCGATTAAATTAATCGATCGTAACTGATCGATCTGAAAATTGAGACTAGAATTGTTGTGAGGACTCGCGATTGGTTTACCGCGAGCTTTTGATGTTACGTGCAAATTTAAAACTTATATTTGCAACAAAAAAGTCTTATGATGCTGGCAAAAGAATTAAGTGAATGGAATAATTAAATCGAGTACACTGGTTATCGCTTTGACACTTTTAATAACTGCTCCTTTAGGTACAATAAAAAAAAATCAATCACGGTGAACAATGAAAAATATATATTATAAGGTTAGGTCATAAAAACAAAAACTTACACCTTATTGATTGTAGTAGTAATGGCGCTCAAGCGTTGGTGCGCACACCGCCTGCGCGCGAGACCCCCCCCCCCTTCCAAAACTACTAACAGGAACGTATTAGCCCAATTTTCAACAGGGAGCAATATACAAAATTTATATTATGAAAATACATTAACACTAGAATAATATTAAAAATAATTTAACGACGGAACATGCCGGCCCCCTTGAACTGTTTAGTTCAAACTAGTGGAGTGAAGTCGTTGTTTTCTTCATCGATTGGAAGTGGGCAAAGTTTCTTAACGCAGCGGTCATATTTGCCCGCTTTGGTCCTCAGCGTGACTACTCTTACAATTCCATCCTTTCCGGGGTGAATGGCTGTGATGCGTCCAAGAGCCCACTATAGAGGGGGTAAATTCTCTTCAAAGATGAGTACTAAAGTACCAACCTTGATATTCGTTGACTCGCGCTGTGATCCACGGAATTTTATGAGCTGATTGAGATATTCTTTATGCCACCGTATCCAAAAATGTTGCTTGAGCTGCTGAGCGTGTTGCCAAGCTGACAGACGATTGATTGGGGTGTCTGTGAAATCAACCTGTGGAAAAGATGTCAACGGACTACCTATGAGGAAATGGGCTGCAGTCAGAGGAAGAAGGTCATTAGGATCAGACATAGGAGAGATAGGTCTTGAATTTAGTATTGCTTCTATCTCAATCATGTATGTTTCTAATTGTTCAAAGGTTAGTAAGGTATCACCCACGGTCCTAATTAAATGATGCTTGAATGATTTTACTGTCGCTTCCCAGATTCCAGCAAAGTGCGGACCTCGAGGAGGGATAAGGTGCCAATCAATCTTTTTTGCGCTACAAAATTAAATAATAGTATTTTGATGAGCTTTGGAATTAAATAAATCATAGAGCTCGTTAAGCTCACTTTTAGCTCCGACAAAGTTAGTAGCATTATCTGAATGCATTTCTACTGCTACTCCTCGTCTTGAAAAAGGCCGCTTGAGGCTGGCTATAAAGGTTTCAGTGGTAAGATCACTGACAAGCTCCAAATGAACAGCCTTTGTGCACATGCATATGTATACTGCCACGTAAACTTTTATGCGGCCGCGATTGCGATGACGTTTTTCTTTAATATGAAAGGGTCCACAATAGTCAACTCCAACACGCAAGAAGGGTCGCGACGAAGTGACTCGCTGAATGGGAAGAATTCCCATTGCGTGATCGGCAAGGCGCGGTTTCGCACGGAAACAGGTTATGCATTTGCGAATTAAGCTACGCGTGATGCTGCGGCCATTTAGAGGCCAGTAAGTTTGACGAACCGAGTATAAAGTTGCCTGCATACCGGCATGTTTAAGTCGCGAATGCTCAGCTTCTATAAATAGCTTAGTCACATGGTGTTGAGCAGGTAACAAAATCGGGTGACGCTGCTCTTCAGCAATAGAAGAATGAATGAGCCTACCTCCAACACCTAAAGTACCGTTTTCATTCATAATTGGATTTATTGCAATTAACTTGCTAGATAAAGGAAGTGACTCCCCACTTTTGATTGATTCAATTTCTTTTTTAAAGCAATTGAACTGGAAACTAATCGTATGATCATATCGTGAGCTAACGTAAGTTCACGCGTGAGTAGTGGACCGAGTTCACGCTGTGAGCTGAGTTTTTTAGTATTGTGAAAAAAGCGCAGAATATATGCCACAACTCTCTGTAGCTTAACGAAGGAGCTGTATTTTTCGATGATATTATGATTTTGAATTTCAATTTTCATGCAAGCAATTTTGGGAATAATGGGTTTTAATTCTGTAACATCCATAGGAGTAAGAACTCCGTTAGGCCATGCTGAGCTTTTCTGAGTCAACCATGAAGGTCCGTTACTCCAAATGGAACTTTCAATAAATTCCGACCGAAGCTGTCCTCGAGATATAAGATCTTCAGGATTGTCTTAAGATAAAACGTGCCGCCAATGACACGATTCAGTAATGGTTTGAACTTTCGATACACGATTCGATACGAATGTTTTTAAGCGATAAGCTGGCGTATTTATCCAATGTAACACAATTGTCGAGTCTGACCACATGTATGATTCGTGAATTTTTGTCAAAATAGTGGGCTTTATGGTATGATAAAGACGAGCAAGTAATACTGAGGCGAAAAGCTCTAATCTCGGTAATGACAGAGGTTTGACAGGAGCAACACGTGACTTGGAAGAGATCAAACGTATATACACTTGCCCTTGAGCATTAATGGAACGCAAGTACAAACTAGCATCACTAGCATTCACTAGCATCGCAAAATCCATGCAGCTGTACTTTAATTGGGTCAGGTATGGCAATTCCGCGAGGAAAACGTAAATTTTCTATTAATGGTAGCTGGTCTACATAAGCAGACCAAGACGAATGAATCTCGAACGGAATAGATTCATCCCACGCTACTCCGGCCTTCCACAGGAGCTGCATGAGAATTTTCGCATGCACGATGATCGGACCAAGGAGACCAAGAGGATCAAACAACATAGCAATTTGAGATAGGATAGTCCTTTTTGTAATAGTTTTTGAAAGCGAGAGATTGACAACGTAAAAGAAGTAATCTTCTCGCGAGTTCCACCTAATACCTAATGTCTTTATAGATGAATCAGGATCTAGTGACATATGTGCGCTATTTGGATGCTCTTGATCCTCAATAAGTAAAGACGGATGATTTGAGGCCCATTTTCTTAAGCAAAATCCACCCTTTTTTGTTTTGTGTTGATCGCGTAGAATAATTGCCTCGGAAATTGTTTGTGCACCTGTGAGCACATCATCTACATAAAAGTCTCTACACAATATTCGAGCAGCAATCGGAAAATTATCTTCTTCATTATTGGCAAGTTGGTATAATGTTTTTATGACTAAATAAGACGCACAAGCTGTACCATATGTGGCAGTTTCAAGTATACAAATTTGAATAGGTTCAGAAGTAACTCGTCGTTAGAGAACCTTTTGATACTGAGTATCTTCAGAGTTAATGCGAACCTGGCGATACATTTTTTCAGCATCAGCAGTTAACACATAAGCATGAGACCGAAATCGCAAAAGAATACAGAACAAATCGTCCTGTAATTTGGGACCTACCATAAGGGTATCATTCAATGAAATGCCACTTGAAGTTTTGGCTGAACCATCAAAGACAACGCGAATTTTTGTTGTTATACTATCTTCCTTCAACACAGCATGATGAGGAAGAAAGAAACCTTTATCAGTGGTATTTTGGTCTTTTGCAAGAGACATATGACCCAATGCTAAATATTCATCTAAAAATGCAATATAATCACGTCGCAACTCAGGTTTCTGCTGAAATTTGCGCTCTAGCGCATAGAAGCGTTTTAATGCGGCAGAATGCGACTCACCTAAACAAGATTTTTTATTATTAAATGGTAAACGTACTTCATACCTTCCATCAGTATTTCTCGTTGTGTTAAGAGCGTAATGCTCTTCACAAGCCTTTTCCTCAGGGGATAAAACAGTAGTTGTTGACAGTTCTTCAAGCTCCCAAAAACGGGTTAAATTTACATCAGGAGGATCTGAATCTATAGAAATATGGCAAGATAAGAGCGAAGGTTGAGAATGTGTACTGATTTCACCAGCGACAACCCAAGCCAGCTGAGTTTTTTGAAGAATTGCATTGGGGTGATTTTTTAATGATATTTGTCCTACAACAAGCAATGTATAAAATAATTTAACGCCAATCAAAGCGTCAACCTTTGAAGACTTAAAGAATTCGAGATCAGCTAATTTAATGTTTTTAGGTATGTCGAGACCTGCTTGATCAATATTGATAGACGGAATCGCCTGACTAATTTGAGGTACGATTAAAAATTCAGCAGATTCCCTGTAATTATTGCATCGAGATTGCAATGTCGCGCACGAGCAGAATGCTTTACGCTAGTGGAGGTATCATCAATTCCAGTAACATAAATATTAGCTGGTTTTTTAATTAGATTCAAAAAATTTGCAATTTCTTCAGTTATGAAATGTGCCTGAGAGCCTGCATCTAAAAATACACGAATGGTTTTAGTTTTCCCTTGATGATTTAGCATGTCAACCAAGGCGGTAGCTAGTAGAGCATGTGAGCTTACTTGAGCTTGCAAGTCAGTATTATTAGACACAAAATGCGAAGAAACTTGAGAGTTTGCTGGCTGATTAGAAGAATTATTTGTTTTTTCAAAATGTAAAAGAGTATGATGTTTTTGTTTGCAAATTCGACAGGATTGGGAGATACATACGGACGCTCTGTGTCCCTTTTTTAGACAATTAGTACACCAACCACCCCTTTTCGATGCCTCGTAACGGGCATGAGAATCTAAAGCCGCAAAATTGCTGCATTTGTAAACTAGATGATTAGTTTCATTACAGTATACACAAGACTGCTCCTGAGTGGAAGCAGCAAAGGTTTGTTGTGAACGAGTATTAGATCTAATATTAGTATTAGGCTTTAAGGGTGCGGGTTTTGGAATTTGAACTCCTTCTACCTGCGCACGCCTTTTTAGAAAATCTAGTAAGTTATTTAAGGTGGGGTGCTCTATACCACTACTGCAATCTGCCCATCGGTCGCGAGCGGAAGAGTCAAGTTTTTCCCGCAATAATACAATTAATATGAAGTCCCACGAATTTATGGGTTCTCCCAGCGCTTGAAGAGCGCGTAGATGTTTTTGAAGGCAATCTAAAAATGCACGAAAAAAATGGTCTTTTGATATGGATGGCATATCTACAAGAGCTTTAATGTGACAATCACGTATATATTTCCGATCATCATATCTTTCCTTTAAAAGATCCCAAGCCACAATGTAATTTTCTTCTGAGGATTCAATAGCTGAAATGATATCGGCTGCTTCACCTTTTAAACATCCTTTTAAGTAGAATATTTTTTTCACAGGAGGAATTTTAAGATCTTTGTGAACAAGCGAGTTAAATAAATCATGAAAGCCTAAACAAGTATCATAGGATCCACTGAAAGTTGGCAACTGAATTGTAGGCAAGGATGATAAATGAAAATTGTCAAGCGAGTTTTTTGGATAATTGAGACAATAAAAGTTGCTGACTGAGAGGGTCTAAATTTTGTATACTTTCTTGTGGAGAAGGTACATTATTATCATTAACGGGTTGTTGCCCCTGCCGTTGTGGATTAGTCGATTCCGAGTCGCCGAGTCGCGAATTGGAGTTTCTAAATGTGTTTGATTGGTCGAATTCAATAAATCTGTAGAATTATTATTTAAGACCAACTGGAAGATAATTACAGAACTAAATAATGATGCTGGATACTGGGCGCTGCACAGGAACAGACAATGCAGTTTCAACAAGTGATGGTTGTTGATCAGGAACAGATGACGAAATTTCCACCGGGTACTGGATAATAGTTGATGGTGACCACGTGCACTAAGCGATGATGAAAAAATGTATTTTTCACTTAATTCCTTACACGATGAGTACGCACTGACTAAAATGAAATAATAAAAATTCTGGAAAGCTACGTAATTTTAAGCAATCCGGTTCGAAGGACCAATGTGAGGACTCGCGATTGGGTTACCGCGAGCTTTTGATGTTATGTGCAAATCATATTTGCAATTTAAAACTTATATTTGCACCAAAAAAGTCTTATGATGCTGGCAAAAGGATTAAGTGAATGGAATAATTACATCGAGTACACTGGTCATCGCCTTGACACTTTTATTAACTGCTCCTTTAGGTACAAAAATAAATTCAATCACGATGAACAATGAAAAATATATATTATAAGGTTAGGTCATAAAAACAAAAACCACCTTATTGATTGTGGTAGTAATGGCGCTCAAGCGTTCGTGCGCACACCACCTGCACGCGAGACCCCCCTTCCCAAAACTACTAACAGGAACATATTAGCCCTATTTTCAACAGGGAGCAATATATAAAATGTATATTATGAAAATACATTAACACTAGAATAATATTAAAAATAATTTAACGACGGAACAATTGTAATAGTCATATTAGTGGGATCCTAAAGCATGTGCAATTACACGGGGCTACATTTAGAAGACTGGGTAGTATCCTCGAAAGCTGTGACCCCTATAACCGGTGTATTTTTGTTTATCTAGCCCTAACATTAACTAGGGCGTCAACTTAGAGGTAAAGGGATGACACACATGTCAATTAAACGAACGGCGCTCCATTCGTTAAAATATCGAATGACCAACGACTACATTCGACGAAAAATCTACGCGAAATAATTTAAAGAATTACGACTCGAATAGTATCTTTTTAGGAAATAAGGAACAAGTTTTAAGACCAACGCTCTTCCTCCTTCGAATATTAGTCCCAAAGATATACCTTTCGTTCGTAGAATATCACAGTTATTGTGCGCAGGACATGCAGGTGTATATACCAGGTGGGCTATTGAAATCGAAACAGAGGGACTTTCGGATAGCTAAAGATGAATTCTCAAAAAACGCCAACTTTTGTTTCTGAGGGCGACACCATTTATTAGAAAATTTGTAGCCAAATCACTTAACCCCTTCGAGCTGGGACTACAACCCCTAAAACCTTGGCACGGTGTGGTAAGTTATACCTTAGTTAAAAGCCCTTTTTGCTCTGAATACTAAACGGTTAAACTAAACTAAACATTTTCAAAATCAATCGGTTTGTTTTCGAGATAATTTAAAAAATGGTTTACTATATTGCGAAGAGGATCGAAATGATCGTGTTGTTTTTTAAAAATGGTGAGAACAGCAATCCTACAGCAGACTTATTTATTGTAGAGCATCCCAATAAACACAGAAAATACGAACTTTAAACAATCGGAACACAGCCTGAATATATAAATATATTCAACCTTTCCGGAGCTCTATAACAACTACTTAGTCTTTTTAGGACTACCTAAACAAATCTCATGACAAACTTCGCATAAGATTTGTTTTGATTAAAAACATTTTTTTTTTAAAGACTCAGTAATTGTTATAGAGGAAAGGTTGCATATATTTATATATTCAGACTGTGTTGCGATTATTTTAAGTTTGTATAATTATCTACACCGTAGGATGGTTTCACCAATTCTATCTTATCAGTTCAATCAATAAACTAAATTCATGTCTCTCTTACAAAATGTCAAACTAAAAATATCTAACCTAACCTAACTTATATCTAACCCTAAAATTAAAAATATCTAGCTGTGGGTGATATCCAAATATACCCACATGGGTTTCAAGAAAGTGGTTCACAAATTGTTGTTCATGGAAGCAAAGCTGTGCTGATGAGAGATAAATCTCGAAACCCGTCCACAGATGGCTATCCACTTAAGGTATCGGAAAGACATGATCTTAAAAACAATGTTATTTTTATGGTTTTTGTTGAGTGTCACGAAAGCGGACTGAAAGCTATTAAATAACTGACAAATTTCAAATGAGATTTGTTTTGGTATTCCTAAAAAGACTCAGTAATTGTTATAGAGCTCCGGAAAAGTTGAATATATTTATATGTTCATGCTATGGTCCGATTGTTTTAAGTTTGTCTGATTATCTATAACGTAGGATGATTTTACCAATTCTACAGAAAATACATGTTGGAGTTGGTCACGAAATTTCAAGAAACAGATTCAGTAGCTAATAAAAAAAGGGACCCTCAACGTGAACTGTCGGTGAGAAATGAGACTACTGTGCTTGGAATTTTGGGACAAGTTGCTGCAGACGCAACTCTGAGCACGAGAAAATTGGCCACTGTAACCAACATCCCTAGTACAATTATTCGTCGAACCCTAAAACAACATAAATTTCATCCATATAAAATTCATTTAGTACTTAAACTCAATGATGATGATCTTGATAGGCGACAGGAGTTTCACTTCACTTCCCAGATGACTAAAAGAATAGGCACGTATGCAAATTTCCTGTTTAATATTTGTTTTTATAACGAGTGTACTTTTTCTCTTAAACTCTACTGTAAATCGCCATAACTGTAGATTTTGGTCGGACATGTGTCCAAAGATATTCCACAAAGTCATATATTCAAAATTCACAAAAACTAAAACTGAATGTCTGGGCCGGTATTTTTGAAGACCGCATTATTGGTCCCATTTTTCTTGATGATAATTTGACAGGTGAACGTTACCTGGAACGTTACCTGGTTGGAAGATGATGGCCACCCAATGCTTGTTGATATCGTTGAAAATGATGATCTTTACTTAGAACACCATTTGATTTTTCTGAAGATGAAGCTCCACCAAAATATACGCAGGCTGTTCGGGAGTTTCTGGACAGAGTTTTTCCGGGACAATGGATTAGACGAAGAGGTGCTCTGGAATGGCCGACACGCTCACCTGCTCTAAGTCCTCTGCACTTTTTCTTGTGGGGTCATATAGAGAGTAGAATTTAAAAGTAGAACAGAACCAGAGTTCTGGAAGATTTACTTCGACGCATTATTGAAGAATGGCGTCATATTACGCCACAGATCCCCCAAAATATAAGAAAACGTTTAGAACTGAATTTGTATTTTTGTATGGAAGTTGGTGGCGCACAATTTGAGCATTTGTTAAACTAATAAAAATAAAAATTTCTGGCGTGAATTGTGATTATTTTGTCCTTCACTTTTGCAGTTTTTAAGGACAGATTGAACAATTGTACTTTAAAGAACGACTTTCAACAACAATCTTTAACGAATTTCAACAACAACGAAGAACGCGTTCATAATTTGAAATTAAATAATCTCAACAACAAATCGATAAATTTAGAAAATGTTAACCATTTAGTATTCAGGGCAAGAAGGGCTTTCAAATGGGGTATCACTTACCCAATCGTGCCATTTAAAAATTTAGGAGTTCTGCTACCAGCGCGAAGGGTCTAAGAAGTTTGGCTACTAATTTTCTTGTAAAAAGTGTCCACCTCACAAACATAGTTGACGTGTCCGAACGTTTTCTGAGAAACCATCTTCAATTATCGGATAATCCATCTGTTTCGTTTTCAAGGGACCACCTGATATGTTTCCTTGGCATAACCGCAGAACCAATAATAATCTACTAACAATGCAATTAGCATCTATAGACAATACAATTATCATCTACAGACAATCATGCATCATCCCTAAAGCTTTGACATGTTTTTTTTTGCTATGTCCCGTTAGGATCTCTTTCAGAATTCTAAGATTATTCCTATTTAATTTTAGACAAGCTTTCATCGTTTTTAGGATAATAGTTCCTAGCATTCCTTTGGATTTTCTCAATTCTAGAAGATCGTTCTAAGTTTTTGCACGCTCTTTCAATATATGTTTAGTTATTCCCTTTTGGATGTTCATACTCGTTTCACAGAAGTATTCTCCACCTATAAAGGAATCGGTAGATTCCTTATTTGCTGGTTTGTTTGCATTCCAAATCCACGTATATACACATGTTAAGCTTTTCCACTTAATGCTACCATTTTTGATTTGATGGTATACGAGCTGTGGGTGATACGCGGTAGAATAAATATATCACTCATGGTATGCACAGGAATTTATTTACATTGACGATATACACAAGAGATTCAAACACTGTTGAGGGAATGAGTGAAGCTTGGACTCTCTGAACAGGCCTCGACAGGTTTGGTTGACTGACTTCTGGCTGAGTCTGGTTAAACTGGTTGTGCTCGTCTGACTTGGTCCACTGGCTGGACTGGTGTCACTTCGCTGACTGTTTGAACTTCTAGCTAAGTCTGGTTGACTGGGTCCACTGGCTGGACCGGTGTGACTGAGTCCACTGGCTGGACTGGTGTCACTTCGCTGACAGTGCTGAACTCCTTGTTTATTCGGTGTGCCAGGTATTTATATTATGGTATATATCCAGGTATACTAGTCCCTCATCTGGGGGTGATTATTTTTTTATAGTCGGCTATTTATCGCTTAGTTGATTACCGAGGTGTATTGCAAGGCGTCTTCGTGGATAGCGTTTGCTGATAGGCGATTTCCTATGCCAAACCAGCTTGCACCTACCAGTCGCTGTTGCGGCGTTTGTTCGTAGACGTCTGGTTGACGGTTGAAGTCGTTACCGTAAACGTTTCTTGTTGTTGCAAGCGTCGTAGTACACGGTTGAATGCGTCATTGTAGACCTTGTTATTGCAAGTTTGTTGCAAGGTGTCCTGGCAGACGATTGCAGACGTTATCGTAGAAGTTGTTTGTTATTGCAGACTTTGTCGTAGACGGCTGAATGCGTCATTGTAGAGCTTGTTGTTGCAAGTTCGTTGCAAAGCGTCTTCGTGGACGTCGTTCGCTGATAGACGGTTTCCTATGCAAATCCAGCTTGCACCTATTACTCGCTGTTGCGGCATTTGTTCGTAGACGTCTGGTAGACGGTTGAAGTCCTTACCGTAGACGTTGTTTGTTGTTGCAGACGTCGTCGTAGACGGTTGAAGACGTCATCGTAGACGTAGTTCTTGCAAGTTTGTTGCAAAGCGTCCTTGTCGACGTCGCTAGCTGATAGGCGGTTTCCTATGCGAAACCAGTTTGCACCTATCAGTATGAGTCGATCCGGAAGATTAACAAATCGATAGTGGCCTTGTAGGCGGTAGAAGGCGTCGCCGTAGACGATGTTGTAGCCGGCGTCCTCTTAGATAGTTAAAGGCGTCATCTTAGATGTTGTTGTTGCCTGCGTCCTCGTAGACGGTTGAAGGCGTCATCGCAGACGTTGTAGTTACTGGCGTCTTCGTGGATGGTTGAAGGCATCATCGCAGAGGTTGTTGTTGCCGGCGTCCTTGTAGACGGCTGAAGGCGTCATTGTAGACGTGGTCCACTGGCTGAACTGAACTGAATTGGTGTCACTTAGCTGACTCTGTCAGTTCGCTGATTGTCTCACTTCGCTGACTGTTTTGTAGACTGGGTCCACTGGCTGGACAGGTGTGACTGAGTCCACTGGCTCGACTAGTGTCACTTGACTCGCTGACTGTGGTGAACTCATTGTTTATTCGGGGGTCCAGGTATATATAATGTACAGGTATGGTCCCTCATCTGGGGGTGATTATTTTTCTATATTCGGCATTTAAATTTAGTGTAATAGTCCTTACGGAGACAGGTCTGGATCCTGACATTCTCATCCCGCCACTGATGGGATACAATTCTTTTCGATGTGAAAAGGTAATAAATAAATGTGATGGAGTTCTTGTTTATGTAATAGAAAACATTTCGGTGAAAAAACTGAAATGTCAAATAGGTGGAGGTTCAAACGTTTGCCTAGAGATAGAGTCTATAGACTCGCCTCAGGCAGATCCAAGTGGTAGCCGTGTACAGATAGTAGCCGTGTACAGATCACCCTCAACTATAGGAATATATAGAAATATATCTAGAAATATATAGAAATAGGGTTATTTACAAACAGCTTATTTAGTTTCATTGATTCCCTTGATAAGAATCAAAAAATGGTTATTCTTGGGGATACGAATTTAGATATACTTTCCTCAAGTAAAAGTCCGGCACTAAGAGACAGGTATTTAAATGAGTTAGGCCTCAGAGGGTTTTTTTAGTATATTAATACTGTTACTTGTCCATCTCAATCACAAAGTGAGAGGGGATCATGTATAGACCACATATTTGTCCGATCAGTGGATGTATCCAAATCAGCAACTATTGCCACTGATATTACAGATCATTATACCACAGTTGTAGCTCTAAATGTCAATACTAGTCCCCCGAAATTATACAAAAACATAAACAATACCAGAACAAGGACTGATTGGCAAAAACTACAAAATATGCTTTAAGCAAAAACTGTTTCCTGGGATTGGGGCGACTAAGGTTGAAGAGGCCGTGAAAAATTTCTACACCATAATTTATACTAACATACAACAATGCACATCTACTACCAAAATGTCAGGGGAAAAAACACCAATCAAACAATAGATAACAACTTCTATTTTACAATCTATTTGTAAACGGGATAAGTTAAAATTAAAGTGTCGTAAACAGCCGTTAAATTTTAATTACAAAAACTATTATTTAAAGTATAAAAATAAGTTGAACGAAGTCCTTAAACAAGCCAAATCTACCTTTTATAAAAAACTATTGAACGAAACCAGAAATGTACCCGCTAAATTTTGGTTCATTATAAATGAAATTTCTGAAAAAAAAAAGACCTCGGTAGTACGACTTGAGCACCTTGGGATACGCTCTGACCAGCAGGCCGAAACAAAATTGAATGAAATAAATAAATATTTTACCCAAGTGGGTGCCACACTAGCCTCGCAGCTCGCTCACACCTCACCTCACATCAATCAGTCATTGTTACCTGAAATTGAACCTGCAAGTTGTGCACTTGAAAAATTTTTTGTAGTCACTGAAGAAATGGTGAGGCGGGTGGTTGAGGAGATGCGAGGAGACTCGGCCCCGGGACCAGATAAAATTCATGCTACACTAATTAAAGAAAATATTGATGAATTAATTAAACCAATACAGCATATTATTAACTTGAGTCTTATCTCTGGAGTGTTCCCACGGATGTTCAAGTCGGCTAAGGTTATTCCACATCATAAAGGGGGCTCCATACATGACCCGGGAAATTTCAGACCACTTTCTATGCTAAATGTGCTCTCTAAAATTCTAGTAAAAATTGTAAAAATTCAACTTAATCAATATTTGGATACAAATAAATTGATAACTGAGGACCAATTTGGATTTAGGCCGGGGAAAAGCATTGCTGATGCGCTTCTTTCCATTACTTCTTTCTTAACTAAAAATATTGATTCAGGTAGCAAAGTTTTGGCTGTGTTCCTGGACCTCGCCAAAGCGTTCGACTCTATTGACAGACGCTTACTAGTACAAAAACTCATTCAATTCGGCATAAAGGGAGTTGCGTTGAAATGGTTATATGAGTATCTCACTGACAGGTCTCAGTATGTATCCGTGGAGGGTGTTTCTAGTTCTGAGCGTGAAATTGAATACGGTGTAATACAAGGGAGTACTCTTGGCCCGGTACTTTTCTTAATTTGCATTAATGATCTGACTTCTGTCGGCCCATCACCTCCCCCCCCCCCCCAGGTGCCAAGATATTGTTATTTGCGGATGATTCTGTTTTGCTGATCGGGGGAGAGGACTGGAACGGTGTCTCAAACGTTGCTAGAGATGCCGTGGCCAGAATGGATAATTGGTTTGGGCGGAGTGTACTAACTCTGAATATTAACAAAACAAAATTCATGTGTTTTTCCTTGTTGGGGCCCCCTCCTGAGATTGATTTAAGGATTCACCTCTGCGGCGCAGTGGCTGATGCGGGCCTTGGTCTGGAGGCGGGCTTTCATTGTGATTGCCCAGCTATAGAACAAGTGAAACAAATTAAATATCTTGGAGTCATTATTGACTCCAGTTTGAGATGGCAACCTCATATTAAGGCGATGGCCTCCAGGGTAAGGTCCTTGTTCTATGCATTTGTCCAGCTCAGGAGGGTGCTCCACCGTGAGGACTTGTTTACTCTACCTATGCTGATTCCATTATGGAGTATGGCATTGTTTGTTGGGCCGGTGCTTACCCGTCCATTATAGAACCTCTGGATGTTGTCCAGAGTTCTCTAATTAAAATAATCTTGAGAAAAGATCCTCGATCTGACACAGAAGGAATTTATACTTTGATGGGTGTCTTGCCAATAAGAGGTCATATGTACGCAGCTCACTAAGCTTATACTATAAAAACAGGGATCAAATTTTATCATTGATTAGGGTAAATAGACAAACCATAACCCCTCTTATGCGCCCACATCTTACTTGGAGCACCCGACAGGCTTACTTTACCCTCATATACATTTTATCCAACATGCCATCAGACATAAACCTCATACACTCATCGACTTTATTCAAATCGTCATATTCAAGACTTATAAACAACTGTCTATATACTCTCTCCTACGCAGTTTGACCACATGCTCCCCTCAATATATTCTTAATTAAACTAAATCCATAATTAATATTATATACACCTACCAAGTTGAAATTCTCATAGAAAGGTATTACCGCAAACAAAACACAAAGATATACTTAGGATAAAACTAGAAAAATTTGTAAAACACGAGTGCTCTTTTATTTTATATTATTATTTTTATTTATAATAGCCAAATTTTGATCTATTTTTTATTATTTTTTTAATTATTTACTATTTTATTTTCAGTAAACAAAGATTATCTAACAACATTTTTAAGAACCCCAAGCCAGGCCACAGGTTTTCCTATTCTGGCTTGTAATTTGTAATATAACAATTATTGTATTGTTACTATATTTATCTTGTACAAATAAAAATGATAAAAAAAAATAATAATTGTCGCTTAGGTGATTACCGATTGTTTGTGCATAGTGTTTAGATTTGTAATTTTGTAAGAACAGCGCCACCAGTCGGACATTTTTGGGACTCAAGTGAATACGAAAATGTAAGAGGGAGAGAGCAGCATGGAAGGGCTCAACAGAAAAACACGTATTCTTAACCGTCAAAAAACATAACTGCTGTGTTTAACATTATAACCAATTAAAATAAATAAATAGTTAATCAAAATTAGTAACAAATAGAAGCAAGCAACATTTGGTCCAATCGACCCGAATCAAACAGATGTACCAGTGAAGAAAAATCAGTGTCGGCATTATTGACACAACATTAAAGGACCCGATCCAGGCGTCCACATATCAGTGGCCCGATCCAGGCGTCAGCATCAAATCAACAGTCCACTAACACAGAATATATTATTGAGGCCCAAGCGTCCTACTCAACAAGCAACAAATCAGCGAAAAAAAGGTCAGACCATTTTTCCATTTACCTAACCAGACCAGCCTCAATAATTAATCAATCAATACTCTTGGTATTAAAAGCATCCCTAATCACGTTTGTAGATAATTTTAAATCTTACATCTAAGCCCATATAAAATGGCAGATGAACTAAAACAAAAATGCAAACAAATAAAATCAACAATAACACGTCATCAGACGGCAGTGTCACAATTCAAATCCGGTGACAATATTTACGGTTTAGAGATTCGAATGTGCGAATTAAATGAACTTTTTAAAAATCACAACGAAGTTCAATCTCAATTAGAAACGTTGAATGCAGTAGAGTCGGTAGATATTGAAGCGTTGGACAGAGAAAGCAACAAAGAACGTTCCAAAGTCGAAATGCAGTATTATAATTTACTTGCCGAAATCAAATCACTCTTGATTGAAAATGGTCCTGCTACATCAACTCAAAGCACAAGCTCAGTGGGACAACCAACAACAGTTATTAACATAACAAAAAATACACCTGATCCAGAAACAGTTTCAAATCTAAAACCAATTCCGTTACCGTCATTTTCGGGAAAATATACTAATTGGTATAATTTTCACGACTCCTTTAAGTCATTAGTTCATGATGATAATAGTTTATCAGATATAAGAAAATTTCATTATTTGCGAGGTTGTTTAGAGGGAGAAGCCTTAAACGCCATCGAATCTTTAGGTGTGTTGGGTGCAAATTATGCAAGTGCCATAGATTTATTAAAAAAACGGTTTGAAAATAATAGACTAATTGTGCAAGATCATGTCATCAACATATTGCATACGCCTACAATATCAAAATTATCGCATCTAGAATTAAGAACTCTTCTGGACACGGTCAATAACAATATCGCGGCGTTAAAAGTTTTGAAATTACCTGTAGACAGCTGGGATGCTCTTTTAATAGAAATTATTTGTGAAAAATTAGATTTTGCTACTAAAAAAGAGTGTCAAGCGGTGCTCCAAAAGGAAGTTCCCAAATATTCTGATTTCAACTCATTTTTGGAAAAAAAGTGTCAAGTTTTAGAAGCAGTTAACAATATTAAACCTGCCAGTCCAACAATTCATAGTAAAAACATCACAAATCAAGCCATTGGCAAAGAAACTAAACATTTTAAAAATAATTTCAAACTTCCTCATAGGTTTGCGTCACATGCAATCAGTAAGTTTAATTGTCCAATTTGCAAACAATCTCATTTAATATATAACTGCACAAAATTTCAAAATATGAACATAATAGACAGAATAAAACAGGTCGAAGATTTAAACCTTTGCCATAATTGTTTGCGAAATAACCATAATACCGGTCAATGCAAATCTAATTACTCGTGTAGACATTGCAATCAAAGGCACAATACCTTACTACACCTTCAGGAAACTACAGCAAATACCAGTTTGCATGCATTGACGCAGAACACAGTTCTTTTATCTACCCTAATCATTTTAATCAAAGATAAATACGGCAGTTATCAAAAATGTAGTGCGCTTCTTGATATGGGTTCGCAAGTCAATCTAATTACCGCCTCATTTTGTAACAAGTTGGGCCTCGAAACAAAAGCAACAAGTATCTACATATCAGGCATAAACCAATCACTTAAATCAAATTTCAAAGAAAGTATCAATGTCAGTTAGGTCTCAAGTAGAAAATTTCAGCGCAAATTTAGATTGTTTTATTGTACCACATATCACGGGAATCACGCCACCTACAATATTCGACAAAGGCAATCATCGAGATTCCGTCAAATATAACATTAGCAGACCCAAACTTTAACATAGCTAGCGACGTTGATCTATTAATAGGATCAGGATTGTATTGGAATTTAATTATAGGTACTCCCATACAATTCAAACCCCATCACCCTTATTTTCAACAAACAAGATTCGGTTGGGTTTTGGGTGGTGATTTAACTCAGGTAAATTCAAATTTGTCATGTAATTTGTTATCAGTTGGGCCAGATATCAATTTAGAAAAACAAGTATCAACATTTTGGAATCAGGAAGAAATTGATTCTAAAGTCGACTGGTCTTTCGAGGAACAAGAATGCCAAACTCATTTTGTAAGCAACAAATATCGAGCACCGTGCGGAAAATTCGTTGTTAAATTACCTTTTAAACAAGAAATCAGTTTGGGAGAATCACGTGAACAATCAATGAAACGATTCCTTAATCTTGAAAAGAAATTGTTAAATCATGTTGATCTAAAAATATCTTATCAGAAAATTATGAGGGAATATTTTAATTTAAAACATATGGAACTAGTACCGGTCGCCGAATTGGAAAACCCTAAAGCTTATTACCTGCTTCATTTTGCAGTGTATAAGGGTGGTCGAAAATAAGGGTGGTTTTTGATGCCGCGGCTAAATCGTCAAACGGCTTATGTCTAAATGACAATCTAATGACCGGACCAACAATTCAACAGGATTTATTTTCAATATTGTGTAGATTTAGGACCCACCAATTTGTCATTGCTGCCGATATAACAAAGATGTACCGGATGATACTCATAAACAAAAACGATGCAGAATTTCATGGCGTGAAGAATTTTATGGCGTGAAAACCCCAATCAGCCGATTCAAACATATCACTTAACAACCGTTACTTATGGTACAACCTCTGCACTGTTTTTGGCAGTGCGTTCATTACATCAATTAGCTCTCGATGTTCGTGAAACAGATCCATTAACAAGCGACATAATCATTCGCGATTTTTATATGGACGATTTATTGACTGGCAGTAATTCGTTTGAAGAAACCAAACAAATCAAAAATCGGGTATCGACAGTTTTAGCAGGTGGTGGTTTTAATTTATGTAAATGGGCATCCAATAATTCAGAATTGTTAGAACACAATTCACATGAAGAATCAAGTGTTAATTTAAACAAAGACGACGATATAAAAATTCTAGGGTTTTACTGGAATTGCCGAGCAGACGAATTAAAGTACAAATTCGATATTACATATGTAAATCAAGAAAATATAACTAAACGCATTATTTTATCAACGGTTGCTAGAATTTTCGACCCGCTTGGATTAATCAATCCAGTTATAGTTAAAGCAAAAATTCTTTTGCAAAATATTTGGGTCCTGAAAATAAATTGGGACGAACCCGTAACAATTGATATAAAACAAAAATGGCTCAGATTTCTAAATGAATTAGTGGAATTAAATAACTTTCGCATTTTTCGCAAGGTTATAACAATACATCCAACAAATAACATCGAATTGCATGCATTTTCAGATGCATCAACAAAAGCCTATGAGACATGTGTGTATTTAAAGGCAACCGATGGTTCAGGAGATTCTTCTATAAACTTACTCTGCGCCAAGTCAAAAGTAGCACCGTTAAAATCCGTCACCTTTGTGCGATTAGAATTAAATGCTGCGGTTTTATTAACTAAGGATAACTTAAGGAGGCCAAAGCTCACCCTGGACTGTAGAGTCAGAAGAAGAAGAGTTTTATTAACTAGACTTGTCAAAAAAGTCAGCCAAACCTTGAATGTAAACATCAATCGCAGATACTTTTGGACTGATTCGACAATTGTTTTATCGTGGTTAGCGTTGCCATCAAATCAATGAAATTCAATCTTTTAGCTCGCGTCAAGAATGGCACCATGTGCGTTCTTTTGATAACCCAGCCGATTTAGTATCGCGAGGAATATATCCACGACAATTAAATAATTCAAGTCTTTGGTGGCACGGTCCAGAATGGCTAATCAAACACAATAAAGAATGGCCGCAATCTCTTAATATTAACAGCGAGTCAGATGATTTTATTATCGAACAAAAACCCAAATGCATTATAAACACAGTCAAAATCGAGGAAGAAATGCCAATCTTTGCAAAATTCTCATCATTTCAGAAAACTCAGCGAATAATTGCATATTGTCTTAGATTTATAAACAATGCACGAAATAAGACACGAAGTTCTGACCTTTGCCTTACATGCGAAGAACTTGAAGCCTCCACTACTGTCATGATTATAAATATTCAAATTAGGGCATTTCCGGAAATATTGAATTCTAACAAGAAAGAAATTCAAAGATCAAAATTATTAAGATTAGACCCATTTATTGATTCTAATGGGTTAATTCGTGTTGGCGGGCGTTTGAAACGTGCACCAATTAATTATAAACACAAATATCCTATAATATTACCAGAAAACCATCACCTCACTAAACTTCTAATAACAAAAATCCACGAAGATCAGTTACATGCGGGAAATCAAGCAACCCTTGCTGCAGTGCGACAAAGGTTTTGGCCTTTAGCGGCGCGAAACACAGTTAGAAAAATTATACATTCTTGTGTCAAATGTTGTCGTGCACGGCCAAAGTTGTTATCCCAAAAATGGGTAATTTGCCGGTTCATAGATTTCAGACTATACGGCCTTTTTACAATGCTGGAGTTGATTATGCGGGGCCATTTTTGATTAAAGAAGGCAGGATCGGAAGTTCAAGAAAAGTAAAGAAAAGTAAAGGCTTTATTTTCAGACAACGGCACCAATTTCACAGGGGCCGAAAGACATTTTTTTAAATCAAATTCATACCAAAATCAAATGATCGATAATTTAGCACCTAAAAATATCAAATGTCATTTTATACCTGCACGTTCAGCTCACTTTGGCGGACTTTGTGAACGTGCAGTTAGAAGCGTAAAACACCATCTACAAAGAGTGGTCGGCGATGCTTCCCTAACCTATGAGGAATTTTATATACTTATTACATGTATTGAGGCTTGCCTAAATTCCCGTCCGATTACCCCGTTATCCCCAGATCCTAATGATCTCGAAGCGTTGACTCCGGGGCACTTTTTAATCGGAGCCCCCTTGACGACTCCAGTGGAACAGGATGTTACCAATGTTCCGACAAATCGTCTCTCTCGTTGGCAACGAGTTCGGCACCTCCAGCAACATTTTTGGAACAGGTGGCATAAAGAATACCTGTCCCAGTTACAAGAACGCCCAACTTGCGAGCAATCATCTAGAGAAAACATCAAGCCGGGAACTATGGTTGTCCTAGTGGAGGAAAACCTACCACCTCTACGTTGTAAACTGGGACACATCACCGAAACACATCCTGGTAAAATCAATTTATTTGATTTATTAGATTTTAACAATCAATGGTGTTGTCAAACGGAGCGTGAAAAAAGTGTGGCTAATTCCTACAGAAAATAATCAGCTGTGAGTGCGTTTATTTTAAGAACCAAGACCTTTTCACAAAACCTTTTATTACCAAATTTGTTAATCGTGTGATTGTATTTTATTTTTTGTTGTTATTTTATGTATCTATTATTTGTTTACCACTAGTAAGTAACTGTACTTTAGTATCTAAGTTAGAAGCTACATCCATTTTGTTGAAGATCCAGTGACTTCAAGGGGGCGGCATGTTTGTGCATAGTGTTTAGATTTGTAATTTTGTAAGAACAGCTCCACCAGTCGGACATTTTTGGGACTCAAGTGAATACGAAAATGTAAGAGGGAGAGAGCAGCATGGAACGGCTCAACAGAAACACACGTATTCTTAACCATCAAAAAACATAACTGCTGTGTTTAACATTATAACCAATTAAAATAAATAAATAGTTAATCAAAATTAGTAACAAATAGAAGCAAGCAACACCGATTCTCGGGAGAAAAACATCCTCTCGTAATCTTCCCGAGGATTACACTATTGACCCTAATCAAATGTTTTCGGAAATTCGTCCGAAAATACTTGGGTAATTACTGTAGTGCCATTGTAAAACTAAAAATACAAATGTTTCTTGATCTGCTCGAGGATTACATTATCGACCCGAATAAAATATTTTCCGAAATTTTCCGAAAATATTTGGGTAATTATTGTAATGCTCTCGTAAAACTAAAAATAAAAATGGAACGGCTCGTTGCCGCTACAGAGCTTATTGCCATAATGTATGTTTGCCTGTGGGACAGGATAACAATATATTAATTTCTGCCGATATTTCTCTTCGATGTTATTCGAGTATATATGTGTATGATACTTCTGTTTGCTAGGTACTTGGTTATATTTCCACGGATTCGAAGTATTTGATTCTTGTACAAACACTCCTGCTACTGTAACTTCCTTCGTCTTTGAACTTTCTACATACTTAATAGCGCGTTGCTCTATGTGGTTATTGGAGATAAGTCTTTACACATTAATACGTTACTTCTTTTTTTCTTTAAGTTGATAAATAATATTTCATGCTTACTTACTTCTAGCTAAGACATTTTTGTTGCTAAGTTGTTCCGCTCTCGTGTCCCGGTTAGTTTTCTCTGCCTATTCCTTTTTGCTGAGTTTTAATATTGCCAATACTGGATGCGAAGCAGATATCCTCAAAAAACAAGCTTTGAATCAGCATTCTCATAGAATTTATCTTGGTTCTACTTCCTCTATTGCGCCGTAAGAAATTAAAGATCTTACTATAAGATGTAAGATATAAATAATCACAAGAAAATCACTGAAAAGGGGTTTTAATACAAAGCAGGAATTATATATTTGAAATGAATTAGTTCATCTCAACGGAATTTTGGAGGATTCCTGTAAATTTTTCGAGAATATAAATAAAAATTTAAAAAAATGTCTAATAGTTTAAATAACATTTCAAATACCTCATGATTTATTTAATAGCCTGTATAGGTATCTATTTTGAATAATAAACTACACTGTAACTTTTAATTTCCGTAAATATTATTAAATAAATAGGAAATGGTTATTGTTTAAAAAATGAAATTCTCTGAAAGGGGCTATTTACTTTGTAAAACTATGAAAACAAGAAACATAACGACGAGTAAGCAATTTAGCATATTGCCCTGGAAGGCATATGGCGTAAGCTATAAACGCACACATGGCGAAGGTAAAACACAAACATAATCCACTCAAATATGACAATCTTCTTTCACCAACAACACAAAAACGGGAACTAGATATAAACTTGGCCCGAAATTACTTCGGCATATGTAAATATAGATATAAGAGTATTCGTTGCATTTATAAATATATTATATAACATGTAAAGGATAATAGTTTTAGCCGGCTAGTTCAAAGAATAATTTCCATAATTAAAAGCAATTATAATTCAAGATATGTTCATGAAAGCTTTCGTTTAATTCAAGAACTCGCATCAATTTGTGCGTTGGTTTTATTACAAACCGTAAAAAATGTGAGCCATTAAAATACTTTCATGTACATAATACACGTTTCACTTAGGTTGTACATCATTGTCCGACCGTTAAATCCCTTTAAAATCCTGAACATTCCATCACAAATAAAACAAATATAAAAAAAATATGCGGACACAAAAAATGCATTTCTCTGTCTTATCCTTCAAAAAGGAAAAAACGTGTATCCATATTTTTCAGGTTTTACGATCTTATCATCGGCACCATATATAAGAGGACTGTAAGGTAATTTATTTTAACAACCAAAAACATTTCTGACATATTGATTTCTTTAGTTATATTTTTCATAAAAAACCTAACAAACCTAAATTCAATTTCAAACGCTCAAGTAAAACATAATTTGAATTTCATGACAAACAGGAGAGACCGTTAATTTTTTCCCCGTAAATGTAATACATACAAAAGGATGTTTTATTATTAACATAAATGTTTAAAATTCAATGTTACTCCTATATAAAATGGAAACTCATTGTTTTGATGTTTGATAAAAGTTTTAAAACGGTTTAGGTCCGTGAGAAAGCCGTCGAGTACTTTTCATTATTTTCTTTGAATTGCTTGGAGATTTAATTATTAAAGTTTTCCGGCGACTTTTGTGGCTGCTATCCGGCTATACTTTTTGCAGGGATTTTAAAAGAGTTTGAAAAAGTCTTTTGCAACGTTTATTCTCGCCCATGTAGCGACATGAAATATATAAATCCTTAATATCCTGAACGTGCCCTTCGGATAATATCCGAAACGTGCCAAAGTAATTATTGTTCCAACTATTTTTTTAAAACTTTTTACAAAATAATTTTTCATTTAATAAAGAATCTAATTATACCTAAATATTTTAGGAATTTTTTCGACGTGATATTTAAAATTTAAAATTATAATATATACAGCATATATATCAATAAAATTGACGTATTTTATATATTTATTTTTAGATTATTAAAAATTTAATTTATTTCCTGCATAAATGGGAAAATGTTATTTTCCCTATCAGATTTCCAATAGGCTGCAATTACCAAGAAGCATGCCTGCAGGAAATATGATATTTCCAGGAAATTTGATCAATTAATTTTGAAAATTTTAGGGATTTTACCACCCGTATAGAATATTAAGCTGTTTTCAAGTCTATCCCCTTACACCTTCAAAGCATATCCGAAGTATTTAAATCGAGGGTTCTTAATCTGTATTTGAAGGGCCGTACAATATTTTAAGGAGAAACATTTTGTAAATCGAAAAAAGCGATTGTTATATATTCAAAAATATTCATAAAGCTCCCTAAAAGTATTTCTATATTGCAAGGAATAACAGTCAGTCAAATAAAAATTATTAAGCTAAAATGATTTCTTGCCGAATACAATGTTGTTTCATGCAAGTTTTGGCATTTTTATGTTGCAATTAGAGTTAAAAGCTTAGTAAATGTGTATAGATTAGAATATACTTAAGATTATAATAATAGTTCTTCTACATTAGTACATTAGTACTTCTACATTTAACACAACAGATTAAGTAAGTAACGATTACAGTAAAAAAAAACGATAAATGCAACCCATATAAACGTAAAATTTTCTATTTGCAACTTTCTATAACAAGGATAAGACAGTAAATAAATATTACGATATTCGTCATCCTGTCAATAATTATTGATGTGCAATGATGTAATCCATCAATATCAGTCAATAACCGTTGTACAGTCGTCTCGATGAACAAACTAATCAAGTACAAATTCTTAAGGATGAAAATATAAAATTAACTGAAGTGAAAAATAAAACTCCACCTAATCACATCGAATTAATTAATATCGGTGAAGAAATTTCGCCAATCACAGAGGAAAAATCCAGTCAACAAGAGATAGCTAATCACTAATTAATAAATGTGATTTTTGAATGCTGAAAAATACCCAGTTCGCATCGATAAATCGATACCCGCCCGACAAAATAGAACTCAACAAAACAACGCTTAATCTGGAGGCACCACAAACAAAATCAGACAAACAGCAATAAATAATGAGGACAGGAAAATTCAAAACAAATACAATAGGAAATCAAATCGAAGAACTACATTACTAGTTACCAATACGGAACAAACTGTTATAAAGGCAGTAACTAAATACGCTCATCTATACATATCAAGACTTGAGCCACAACTATCTTAAGATGACAGAATTAATTATCTGAATAACCGAAAGTTCAAAACTGTGTTCTGTAAGAAGTTAGCGGTCAAACAGCCAGCTGACTATTCTTCTTTCAAAGTGTCAGTACCGTTAGACAATCTAGATGATATTATGAACCCTGAATTATTGCCAAGATATACTCATATTAATCGTTTTTTTTCTATACCTCGAACAGAGCAGGGTACCAAAATAATTACAAAATCTCAAAAAATAAATATGAATATATTAATAGCACTTAACATCCAATCATTACGCAACAATACAAAGTACATAACACCTATACAGGCTAATCAGCCATTTCACAAGAACCCAGTCAATGGGAGGGGGAGTAGCTATTTGGAAGAACTCATCAATATATAACAGCTGCAAAGACGTCAAAAATTGGAATTAGAAAACAGTGCTATAGAAAAGATAATTGAAAAATGTGGTGTAGAAGCAACAATCAATGACCTAGACACCATTATTTTAAACATATATAGACCACCAACAGGCTGCTAAATAACATTATTGACTGTTTTAGATGATATTCGCCACACATATGCGAGCCAATCCAAAGACAATACTAGCTGGAGACTTTAATGTTAACTTTAAGGAAAGCACTAGGGATGTTGCGAATATTCGCACCCGCACCGGCAATTGCGGGGCTTCCGATCGATTTGGACATCTGCATCCGCATCCGCAATGATAATTGAAGATGTGTATGCAGATTATATTTTTATTGTGGTCGTAAACCTAATAATTTCAATTTTTGTTTATATGGGTTTTTAAAGGGATTAAGATTACTCTAAAGCGACCAATAGGTCCCAACATCTGGTCGTTGTAAGGTGAATAATTTTTAAGTGCGTTTTAAAGCTCTTTATGACCGCTACGTGTTTAGGGCTAATCGTTTTTAAATTTGATTTTGAAATGTATTCCTAACAAAATGTAACAAAAATGTAAGAAAATTTCGACTCTTTCCATTAACCCACTATAGCACGGAAGCAACTGAGAGCAAGCAATTAAGACAGACTCAAAACCTCATCTCAAAGTGTTCCAAGATTGTATATGCGCGATTGAGCAGGTAGATTTTACATGTTCGAACGTTTTTTAGGTAAAGGATGCCCTAAGTCTTTACATCAATGAGAGTGAGATTAAACCTATTTTGATAGAAGAGTGAAAAATCATTGAAAGTTGTTTTGAGTTATTGAAACCTATTGAGGAAGCCATACGAGAACTAAGCAGCTCGCATGCCCTTATTTCATCTGTAATTCCAATAATTCAAATGCTTGACAAAAAAGTTTATGAGTGCTTAACGGGATCATAAGATTTTGATCCAATTCGACAGGCCGTCACGATTCTGAAAAGTGAACTTTCGACAAAGTTTTCCAATTTGATAGAGAACAATTTATATATCATCGCCGATATATCAAAACCTACTTAGACCCTCGCATCTTAGGACTTAGACCCTCGCAAATACCTGCATCCGCATTCGCGGATGTGAAAAAATCTGCATCCGCAACATCCCTAGAAAGCACTAAACAGAAAAACCATTTGGTAAATTTACTAGCGTCCTATAGAATGGTCAAATATGTCCACCAATATACAAGGACAACAGTAAAATAAAGCATATAGTTAATATTTTAATAAGACAATATTTTTGCAAAGTCTAGACAGTACTTATCCGAAGACACTCGGATGTCCGACCATCGATTAATACGTCTATGTGGCAATACGAAGATAAATCAGAAAAAAGAATAAAGACTTACCAGAAACAGCTCGATGTAAAACAAAAAATCGCTTTGCCCAACGCTTGCAGAACGAAACCTGAGAGGAAATCTATAATAACCCGGATTGAAATAGGAAGACCTTTCATCAAGATCCTACGACATTACTCTTTCTCATGCTTTCGTATGTTGAAAATTAACGACTCGCACTTCGTGGATTACGAAGGAGGTAAAACGGTCAACTAGCAAACTAAGGGATATGTTCATTCTCCAAAATCAATATCCAATACTTAAAAGCAAATACTTAAGACAAAAAAATGAACACTATGCTTATTAAGTCGCCAAAAGAGCCATTCTTTCGTCATAACATAATCCCCAAAATAAAGCACCAAATAAACAAAGAGCCTTCTGGAAAGTAATAAAGGAGCAGACGACTAAATCTAGTGCACCAAAACCAATCAGAATAGAGGAAAATGACATGCTAGTTACGCAGCCAAAACAGATTGCAACAATCTTCAACAATATTTTTGAAGAAGCACCGAAAGTAATCCGCCAAAAGATCCAATCTACATACATCACTGATGAGCATTTCACACCTAACTCACAAACAATATTCCTGAAATCCTTCTAGTGACTGACCTCTGAAATACACTGAAATCCTTCAGAATATGGAGTCACCAAAAAAATACTACTTGTGGCCCTGACTCACTGCCTAGCATCATGCTCAAAGAATTCAGACATGTATTGATACATCCAATAACAGACATTGTTAACGCCTCCCTCGATAATGAAATCTTCCCAGTAATTTTAAAAACCGCAATAATAATACCTGTCTACAAAATAATACCTGCGAGATAAGCAACTAACTATCGCAAGCAAATAACTATCGTCCTATAGCCCAAATATTCGTTCTAGCGAAGGCAAATCTACAACAGCGTTAACCGAATTCTATAACAAAATTGTAGATGAAGTAGATGAAGGAAATCACTTGATTGGTGTCACACATGTGTGTCGCACAAACAAATCCTTCACAAAATTTACAATCACGGTATATGAGGTAAATCTGCTATATGGCTCACATATTTCCTCACAAATAGGAAACAATTCGTGAAAGTAAAATGCGGATCGATAACGGCCCAATCCGACTTCAGTTGTGTGAACACGGGTGCCCTCAGGGCAGTGTCCTGGCCCCGACTCTATTCCTACTATACATTGCAGACCTGGTCAGCTACATCGGAGATCAATAATGCACATTATATGCTGAGGACGATAGTTTTATCGTCTCAACAACCCACTTCGTGCCAACACGCTCCTAGATACACTCAACAAATAGTTCGCGCACAACAGTCCCTTTCTCAACAGAAATAAAACAGAATACGTTATATTCCATACAGCACGAAGAAAATTGAAGAAGTAAAAGAATTTAAATACCTAGGGTACGTGTTTAATGAGAGAAATACTGAAACAGCACACGTGAGAGAGTTAGTAAAGAAAGCCAATAAAATACTAGGAGTGGTATGGGGAATAGGAGAGAGAAAATTTGGACACGACTATAGAAGGAGAGTGATGATGTTTGATAGCCTGGTGAAAAGTGTGATGATGTATGGAGCGGAAATATGGGGATGGAGAGAGCAAGAAGGACTGGAAAGGGTGCAAGAAAAATATTTGAAATGGGTGCTAGGACTAGGTAGAGAGACCCCGGGGTATATAGTGATGGAGGAAACAAAGAGAGATGAAATAAGAATAGAAGCAGGAAAGAGAGCAGTAAGTTTTGAGGAGAGAATGATAGAGAGAGAAGAGTGCAGAATTCTGCAAGAGTGCCTCAAAGAAAAAAGAAAAGAAATAGGAAAGGGGGTGTGGAAAGAGAGGGAAGCATATCTAGAAAGAAACGGGTATGCAGGAGCGGAGATAGAAAGAATGAGAGAGAGAGGTAGAGTAATGACAGAGGAATTGGTCCAGAGAGATAGAGATGTGCAAAGGCAATAAAGGAGAGCAAGAATTAGGGAGTCTAGGTACAATGGGAAATATGAAAAAATAATAACGGAAGAACTGCCAAAGTACCTAGGAAGAGAAAGTAGAAAAGAGAGAGTGACAATAGCAAGATTCAGATGTGGAAATGAAGAGAGAGATAATAAATTTTGGATGGAGGATAGGAATAGAGTATGCAGGATGTGTGGAGAGAACAAGGAGACAATAGAACACTTGCTGAACGAATGTTCAGAAATGAGAGAAAGGGACGAGTGTAGAGAAGAGATTTTAAACGAGGATAGAAGAGGGATAGATTGGATGAAGAAAGTTGAGGAGAGAAGAAGAGCAATATGTGGGGAGGGAAGCCGGTAATCGGGGTTTAGGGATAGGAATTTACTGACTTTTTTTTGTTTTTTTGTTTTTAGTTTGAGCAGCATATGTTTCTTTTTTTAATGTGTATTTTTTCTTTTTCTCTTTTTATTATTTATATTATGTTCGATGTTAGTTTTAGTAAATTTTGGATTCAATTTATAAACCCGTAATAATACAGCACGTAGCAACTACCACCAAACTACCATACCATCCAACTGAAAATAACTAACGACGAAATTAAACGAACCAAGGTAGCTAATTTCCTGGGAATTTATTTAGAGGAACACCTTCAATGGAACACCATCATACCACATATGTGCTCCAAACCACATAGGAAGCTGTTCCAAATAAGGCATTTACGACAATTTCTAAAAATCGAAGATCTCCTTACATTCTACTTTGCAGAGATCCAATCAATAATTTAATACGGTATTCTGCTTTGGGAATGATCGTCAGAAATTGAATCCATCTTAATGGTGCAGAAGAAAATTATCAGAACTCTAATTGGTCAATCCAGATCACTGACACCTGTATAACCCATTTCAAGAAGCTGGGTATTTCTCAAAGTCATAAGTTTATATATTCTAGAACTAACATGCTACATCCATTAACAATAGCTCACCTTCCAGAAGCAGCTGGATAAACATCAACACGAAACGATAATTAAACACTAACTATACAGGCCCAAAACAAACTTAACACTCTGGGGAAAAGGTCCAAACTACCAGGGAGTAATCATTTATAACAAACTACCAATCAGCCTCACAGAGGAAAAATCATATAAAAAAATTAATAACAAAACAAAGGATTAAACAAACATAAAACAAAGGATTTCCTCCTCTCCAACACATTCTACAACCTCGAAGAATTTATACAATATATTAAAAATGTAAACTGTAACAGTATATTGTAAAGATCTAATGTTTGACACTTCCTATAGATTCTATATCTCATGGGCAATAAATTATTTGCTTTTATATGAATATTTATTAATTCTCTGAGAGCTCTCAATGCGGCGCTGTCACTGCGCAGTCGACTGGCGATATAAGAATATGTCGAACGATGTAGTGAGCGACGATTGGGCGGCTTTAACTTGTTCTATCGATGAAGAATGGAAAACATTTTTTTTGTACAAGTTTTATAGAAACATTTTAAATACTGCCTGAATTGTGGGATGTGACTCATTTCAAACACAGAAACAAATACAAAGGATATGATGTACTTGATGACTCGTTAGCAATTCAAGAAATATGAACTTCATATCAAGGGATTTCCGTAAGAAAATTAATAGTCTTAGGTCAAATTTTCGAAAAGAACTAACGAAATGACGATCCGTTACGATAAGTGCATACATCTGACCGGATCGTTGAACCGATTAGTACTGGAAATTCCAGAGCCAATATTTATTTATAATATAATTGTAAATGCCAGTTAATAAATATTGAGACAATATTGTGATCGCGATGATGATTGACTTGATTGATCATTGATTAGTAATACTTAGATATTGAATTGTTTTTGAAGCAAAATATCTTTAGGTTCGACTTGTGAGTAACTCAGATATTTTTTTAATCGGAATAGACTCACGAAAATAAGGTTAGGTTATGTTGTATCCACAAAGAAGTCGCTCTTAAACAGTTTCAACATTTACAAATTTCTCAACAATGACAAATAAAAAAAAAGAATGTAAAGTAGTAAAAGTACTTTAGACGCGGCTAAAAAGAAAAGTTACTTTTAGTAACTCAAGCTTTTATAAAGTGTATATTTTGCGTTCATTTTTGACAATTTTAAATATTGTAGAAATTTATCAATAGGTTGCTAAAAATATAAAAATATTCATGAATATCACTTTTGGAAGTTAAGATTGTTAAAGCGCCTCCGTGGCAAAAATTGCATACTAGTAAAAAACGCACAGTGCCGAGAATACTATTTGGTCGTTGTCGATGTAATATAGGTTAACCTAGATTAGATTATGGTAAGGTTAATTTACATATCCAGATAAATCCAGACTGAGAGGCGGAGACTTCTTGATACAAAATAAGAAAAATTAATTTAGTTTTAATATAACGTGAGAAATTTTATTTTCACCACTTCTATATTTGTTGTATAATGACGCGAGTTGTTGCCATGGTAACAGCAAACAGAAATCGTTTTATAATGAAACTCATTAAACTCATACAATTAATTTACACTGAACTTTTACGCAAGATTTGGATACTTTGGCACACGATAATAATAATGGCATCCGTCATATACAATAATTTAGTTTATTATGAATACATATATAATGAACACATTTATCATAACTTTGCAACTCATGCACATAAGCCCTTCCTCACACCCTTATTATTTCCTTACCTCACGTAACTATTATTTGTTGTTGGTTTCTACCTAAACCAGTCTATTCGTCATTATATATTCGTGCATTATATTCGTGGTGCTTTTAGAAAATTACTTCAGCCAAAGCAGCAATCATAAAAACCACATAAATCGAGATAAATCTAGGAAAATGACAGCATACATTCGACTCTAACATCCCCTACTCTTTTTCACCCCACATATCAATTGAGTAGAAGAATCAATTCCCAACTCTTTGGCAGTTTCACAAATTTGTCCTGCATGTTTACAATTTTTGTTTACATTAATTTTAGTAAATAAGTCTTTGCAAATCTCATATTTTGTGTGTCTAACTCACCAACTATAATAATTGAATATAAAACAAACATAGCAGGATTTTTACAGGAATTTTTATTTTTATGTATTAGGTTTATCAAAAATTCATCGAAATTAAGACCGTATGTCTCAAAACACAAATTAGATAATGTTATGGTATTTAACTCAAAATAATAAGCACGCTACTTTAATGTTCAAATGAAGTTTTAATGAAAGGAAGAACAACAGAGGAGCACGTCCAAAAGCAAAAATAATTTTAAAAGAAAACGTAAAACCATTGCCAACTTAACAATACAAAATGTTAACTTGGTTTATGAAAAACTGTTACGAAATAAATCGTTATCACTTCCCCTTTAACCGAGATAACAAGATAAATAAAATTATACATAAAAGCCAAAAGGGGCAATAAACAATTCATGTTTAACTGAGGGGACTGGCTTTGTGAAAATATACGCCAGCATATCTGAGGACGTTACATATTTTACAATAACCTTTCAGAATACGTTGCCTACAAAAATTTAATATCAATATGTTTACGTCGTGGACAGATCACTTTAGTTTGATTGTGCTTATGTTACCGCAGTAGCAAGTAGTCGATGAGGTGATACTTGAGGGATCTAGTTCTCCCATCAATAACCTCAGCCCTACGCTATTCGGATAGCTAAAGATAGTGCTGTGGGCAAGGCTTCTTTGTCTTCTGCTAAAGCAGTTACAAGTCACCCAGAAATATTTGTACAGCAACCAGTGGTTGAGAATCTATTCGGGTTGTTTTCCTAGTCGGTATGGGCGAAAACTTCTAATTGGGGCAAAGGATCCCTTTTATAAAAAAGCTTATAATTATTTATTTTTTTTAGATATCTAAAAATTATTTTTATAACCTACCAGTGGCTCGCCCTTATGGTTTTTTTAAATCTACTAACAAAATTAACAGCAGGCGTATTATCAGATCGGCACACTTGACTCAAATATAAAAGGCTACCCACTGCTTCTTGCTGAGGCACTTTATCACTAAGAGCTTCACTGTGACATTCACAATCGCTCACTTACTTAGCATTTGCATCCATAGTTATGGATACTAGTTTACACTCCATCTTTCCAAACGCAGTTAGTGTTTTTTATGTACTCTGCTTGACTTATCTTGATTGTGTTTTCACCTTGTTTTATGTTTAGCCTAATATACTTATTGTCTTTGCTAAACCTTCTTTGTTTATACAATTATTTTTCACTAGGATTGTTATACTAAAGATAGATCAACGACTCAAATAATTAAAGTGTCTAGATTGTTTATTTTATAAAGATCCTTGCTTAACCCAAATACTCGAAATACCCGAATTATTTTTTTTTTAAGAAAATTAAAAGTTTTTTGCAATTTTATGATTAATTGGTATTTCTTGAATATTTTTTAATAAGCACTTTATGTTATAAAGTTAATAGTTTACCAGATATAGACCGTCCTTTATAAAGGACAACGGGAAGGTTAATATCTTGAAAGTAACAATATATCTATATATAAACTCAGCAATATTCCAAATATATTTTAAAGAAATAATCTATATTCAACAAAAAATAAATATAATTTATATATTTACAGACAAATAAAATTAGAGCGTATGATATTCCAAAAAACAGTTTTTTGGATGCAAACCTACATTGCACTTAATGCACTGAAATTGCACTTTTTTGTGGCATAATCGGCATCTAATTTGGGTTTCTTTGAATGCAATTAGATGATCCTTTCCGTCGAATCGGGAATATTCATTTGGTTGTGCACTAGGTCGTCCTCGTTTCGTTGTTTTCTTGTTGTTTTCCAAAATGCTCATTGCAAGGGATCTACGGAAGGTATATTGATCCTGTTTTCCACCATATTCTCGTTGAAGCTGCCATGCATTATGAATTGCCATATCAAGGCAATGACTTTCATGTCAATCAAGGCAATGACAAGTACCATTTTTTGCCCCTAACTCCGACTCTATAAAGACTAATATTTTGGTCTGCCCTGTCGACACCTCCCATATTTAGAAGGTTCTGTAGAGGTACAGAAATTTTTTTCTTTTCTTTCTGGGAAAATCGAGCCACATTACATGTCGGCAGCACGCTATCTGAATTGGAAGCTATTGTAACTATATTGTTATCATTCCACTTACATACTATTATGTTTTCCTGTTTCTCCAAGGCATACACAAAGGTTCCCCTTGGCTCTTTCTGTAGTTCTTTGGCAGTTTTTATTGCAGATACATGTATTCTATTTTCTCTCAGTGTTCCAGTAGCCTTTATTTTTCTATCTCTGAGTACCAAAAGCAAATCCCAAGAAGTAAAAAAATTATCGAAGTATAAATGATACGCGTAAGTACCTTTTTCTTCAAGAATACTATCGACAAATGTTAGTACCACACTCGCACCCAATCCTAAGTTCTTGTATCGTTCTGACAGCTTTGTGCTGGAACCTTGATAAGGTTGAAACCATTCTATGTAACCTGTTCTAGAAGTAGCCATCCAAAACTTATAACCCCATCTAATAGGTTTTCCTCTGATGAACTGCTTGGAACCATGTCCGCCAAAGTAGGGCACCATTGACTCATCAATACTATGATATTCGTTCAGAGGGGCAAGTGAAATAAACTTGTTGTTCAAAACGTCTAATAATGGGCCGACTTTAGCAAATTTATGTGAAACATTTAAATTTGTATTATCGCTACAATGCAGATTTTGCATTATAAAATTAAAACGGTTTCTTGAAATTGCGTCATATACTATTTTGTGATTAGCATCAGAACTGTTTTCCCAATACAGTGATCTTCTTGGAACAGTAGTATAACCACTATAAATAAGGACTCCAAAAAAAGCTTTCATTTCTTCTACACTTATGTCTCCACATCTGTTATTTTGTAGTGCGTAAAGATTGCTATAATCAGTTAACATTTGCCAAACATTCTTATCGAAGAATAGGTAGAAAAATTCTAAGTTTGTAAATTTATTATTAGGCTCACATGGTTGGTTCCAGATCGGCAAACGGTTTGTAATGTCGCTGTGACTCCATTCATAATTTTTTGGTATCTTCTTATATTTCATGAAATTTGATAAGGGAATTTCATCGTCACTGCTATCACTGTCGCTACTATCACTGTCACTATCGATAATATTAGTTTTGAAAGAAGGTTCAGCCATCGAATTTAAAATACTACCAGAAAGGTTGTCCATGACAACATTTTCCTCATCGCCGGAGTCTTCATCGGTAACAACTTCATTTGCATTAATAGGTGGAAAGACAGCTATAATATCTGGTAGTATTGCATCATCATCAATGTTCTCTGCTTCCTCCAACAATTCACTTAGAGTCAAGGGTCTGTGTCTGTTCCAATAACTGAAAACACAGTATATTGATCCACTGGCCTTTATAAAGGACATTTATGATTTCGTGCGTATATTCCAAATACAAAATGAAAATCTAACCTCACAAACCTGTGGTTAATTAAATATAACTGTATTAATTACATTTTATGCAACGAAGAACATGTTTAATTTATTATGATTAAATAATTCTTACCTCAATCTGTCCATGACACAAAAGAAAAAACTCGATGCACAACAAATATTTTTCTGGATGTTATACGCAGTTAAAATGTGTTCAATTTTGCTAAAATGTATCACATGTACCTTATTCTTAAAGAATGTGGTGCCATCTTACTATCATTACTTAAAATAATACACAAGAAACATAGGTTTCTGTAACACATATTGGCGACCTTTTAATAGGACAATGGAACGAACCATTTGGGTTAAGACCATACAATCCCTTATTTAACTTCGAGATAGTGTTTTGGTTTATAGTAACACCTTCAGGAGATTTGACATAAATCTATTCTTGTAAATCTCCTTGCAAATATGATGTTACAAATATGATGTAAATATAATGTTACATCCATTTCATATATTTGTGTACTTTGTCCGGCGAGAGAATGCAGCTTTAATGCGCCGAGGTATGAGCGGCAAGGGACGCGCCGAGGTACGCGCAGATTAGTTTGAGTTAAGAAATATGCGTCAGTTTTTCAAATACGGACAACTAAACGCCGCGCACTCGAAATAATGTGGGAGTAATCGTAGAACAATGCTAAACTCGTCGAGAATGCATCTCTTCTCTCGCCGGACAGAGTATAGCTATTCTTATATAGATAATTTGGCTAGTCTAAATAACAGCTAGATACAGACTTATATTTTCAAAACTAAGGTCATGAATATTTAACGAACTAATTCCAACTCATGTTTAGATTCTAATCTAAGTATGGATTTAAAAATAAATGTTTTTTGTGTTAAGTACTTGCTAAAGAACAGTATTAATTTCGACAAGTGGACTATTTTTGACAAAATTAAAATGAGACAACATTTTTAGGAGATACTTCTAAATTGTTGTATACTCAATCGCTTCAATTTACAGCAACATATTTAAAATTTGCTACACGAAATTTTAATGTTTGGCATTCAAACCTGATGTCTCAAGATAAAGATTAAATAACCAAATTTGTGTCAAAATATCTGGTAAAATCTGGAAAAATTTAGTTCCTAATTATATATATATATATATATATATATATATATATATATATATATATATTTTAAAACCAAATTGTAGCCCAAATTAAAAAAATCTTGAATATTCAATTTAAAAATTTAAAAATCTTTAATATATAAAATTGTATTCAATTATTAAACATGATATTCCAAGATACATACAAGGAATCACACGTTATGAAGCCACATAAATCTCTCTATTGTTTAAAAATATAGAAAAATATGCAAGAATATTACAAGTACAACTAGCAAATATTCACTGAAAATAGTAGGTAATAAATAATACCGTAATGGATTTTCGTTGGTTTACCGCGTCGAAACTATTTTGCGGTGAAATAACTAACACAGCACTCTTTATGTGCAGTTTTTTTTTACAGTATGACAAGTCAATATAAGATAAAAATTTAAATGTTCAAAAATATTTTAGGGTGTAAGTTTTTACAACTTTTTTTACATTTTATTGTGTACGTGGAGTGTCGTAGTAGTTTTATTGCTGCATTGTGCGGTTTGAACTTTTCTAATATTTGACGTTTCCAATCTTCGGACGAGGCGCTTCAACTTTTATTTATAAGAAAAACTTTCTATATACCTACCTAGATTTCTACTGCTATTTTTCTGCAGCATTGTCAAACGTAGCTCTAATTTTAATTCCATTAAAGTCTTTTCACGTGCTTTAAAGCAATTCAACAGGGCCTATAAAATAAGGATTAGTATAAACCATCGTTATCTAAAAAAATCGAGGAAAAAAAACCACACGGACGATATAGCGTGAATACGAAACACAAATCAACTAGCACATAAAAAGAACAGATAACGGAATCTAGTACTAAATTCTAAACTATTATTTGCCTAGTTTGTTTCTTCCACTGATACATAAATCCATTCAAATTTATTTCAAATGATTATTTATTACCTTTAATTGTTCATCCGTTGTTTAATATAATTGATATTTATAAAATGAGATTTAAATGTATTGTGATTACTGTTTGTTGTGAGGCTGTTAAAAAAATAAAACAAGAACAAGTGAACAATGTAAGGAAGGTAAGTTGCTAGGTTTTATTAATACTAAAATACTGCTGAGATTTAACATTAATGCCATAGACACAAAAGCTAAGTCTGTTTAAAAATAAAGGAGCAAAATAGTATATGTATATTTATCTTAAACGCAAGTGGTATTTAACTGTCTTCTATCTGTAATTGTCGTTTCAGTTTTAATGTACCGTAAGAGAATAATGCTATCCTCAAGTTGGGAATAATGATGCGCAGACAGCAACCAAAATCCTGTCGTGTATCATCAACAAATCATTTGTCTCCACCCGCAAAACAAATCTCTGACCTAATGTATAATATATTACAGTAGATCAATCCATGTTAAAGACTTGTTTAATTATTTACAATTATATCTAATTGTAAATGTTTTAATAAATTATAAATGAGGCAAAGTTTCGAATGGTACAAACAGTTTCAATGTGTAGACACAGTATTTATTTGCTGAGATAGAAAATTAAATCAGGCACGTTAGAAATAATTAGTAGAAACGATTAATTTATCGGAAATATTTATAATCACCTATCTCTATTTCCAATCTATATATTTGAATTAAAAATAATTTTGGGACTTTGCCCTGAAAAAATAAAAACTTTTTTACATATTGTTAAAGACATAAATCTTCATTAATCTCTTCACCTATAAACGATATAAAAGGAAAATAATCTACAATATTAGGATTAATGTAGTAAGTGACAATTTTAAACTTCTACGTATATTTTCGTGGGTCGAATGAAAGAGCTTCCTGGAAAATAAATTAAAATGGTGTAAATGATGTGAAAGCACACAACGAAAGTTTTTCTCAATTTAGAGAAACCCATTATTAGAATGCCAGTGAAATGCAAAATTGAGAAAATATTACACAGCCAAGGATAAAATATAAGAAAGATTTGAATTATCTTTTGCCAATAAATGGATTTTTGGGTATATTTATCAAATAACACAATTTATATTTCTACTATCCGCCTCAAGACAGGTACAAACGTGATATGCGTTTCATATAAAACTGGGGAATATGTATTTAAATATAATAGTAGTTGCAGCGCAATGTAAAATATATCGCAGATCGACTTCCAAGTTTTCTTTTTTTTATATAAAGACTTTATAGATAAAATTTCGAAAGGTAGCAAAAATAGCATTTCTTTGTAGATGGAACTTCTTCTAAAGATGTTGTAAAAATGTTAATTTTGAACTTTTAGAAAATTTTGTGACCAAAAAGAAAATAGTTTCCCCTAATAAAAACTAAAATTAATAAAATGGCTTAAAGGCACACGAAATTCTTTACACCGTTTATCAGATCTATTAAACAACATCACAATTAATTAAGATAATATTTAATCCATGAGTCAAATATAACTGATTAACACAATAATATTTATTTGTATTTCCACTAACTGCGTGAAGGCAGCTCCGTTCGATGCGATATGTTCAATATAAAAATCAAAACATAATTAACTGTCGCAAAGAGAGGAACTTACAATACTTTGAAAGAACAATGTATAGTCGCATTACCGTATTAGACCTGATATCAAGACAACCCCTATTGAAAGAAGAGTGTAATAACATATTTTACATTTTACGAATTTTAAAGTGGAGCCTCCTGCTCTCAGCACTTTTGATATTGCACAGAAAATGAAGAGAAATATACAGAAACCTGTGTAAAGGTTGGGATAAATGGAGACTGCTAATAGGAGAACGTATCAAAATATTTTAAGTCGTTTGTTAAACACATAATAAATTTGATTATAAAACTTAGTTATAAGTACAATCTATCTAAACTTTTTAATATAAGTAAACTTTTTGTAAGTTGATGTTTTAAGCATGCGGAAAACCGTTATAATAATCTATTTTAAAATCTTCTTTATAATAAATATGATGTTGGCACTTTTTGATGTTTTACTACAAAATAAATTGAGTTGGTTTAATAATAAACTGCAGCCATAAACAACTTTAGTATTAGAACGTACATGGTGTAAGCAGAATAAATTATTTTGTTATTCTTATTCTCTTTTTGATCATGTACGGACAATTCGAATATTTCTATTTTTTTTTAATTACCTTTTATTGGCATTAAATTGAAAAATTCATTATGTTTTACCACACTTTAGACTATGTTAAAATGTTATACAACTTGTTATTCACAGTAATATACATTTCTACACATACCACGACTTAAGTTTCGACGTTTGACGGTCATTTTCAAGTGAGTTTAACAAATTGATGATGTTGAATATCTAACCCTTTAATTTTGGTGGGAGGGGGGTTGTTTCTCTGTATTTGAGGGCTTATCTGCCGGGGATTGGGTAAGATTAAAAAGTTGGGAAAAGATTAGGTCCGTTTGCTCGTTAAGGAGATTAACGGAGGGATTACGTGTTGTTTTGAAAATTTCTAATGACTCTAGGAGATTAAGCTTTGGACCTTTGTTGCAATTATGCAAGATTTTAAGATTATATATTTCGGGGAATTTGTGATTATATTCTAGACAATGGTTAGAGAATGAGCTTGTGTCTTTTTTAAGACGGAATGCAGGGGAGTGTTCCGAAAAACAAGTTGTTATGCTTCGTCCTGTCTGACCTACGTAGACGCTATTGCATTTCGAACACCGAATCTCATAAACGCAAGATTTTTTGAGTGGGTCGATTCTGTATTTGGCATTAAATAATGTGTGGGATAATTTGGACGAATGTTTGAAGGCCAGTTGTAGATTTTGTTCTCTTAAAACGTTAGCTATTTGTTCACTAGTTTTGCCAAAGTACGTGAGGGAAACGAAAGTTTTATCTGAAATGGGCGTTCTCGGGTATATTTGGGACTTTGTGAATTGGCTCCATTTTTTATGTATTAACTTTTGGATGACATATATTGGGAAGCCATTCTCTGTGGCAATTGATTTGATGGTGTTTAACTCTTTTGTTCGGTTGTCAGCAGAGAGAGGGATGGAGAAGGCTCGATGTATCATGGAATGATACGCAGCAAGTTTATGTGATAGTGGGTGATTTGATGAAAAGGGTATTGTACAGTTGACGCTAGTCGGCTTTCTATATATATATCGAATTCAATCTTGTTGTTTTTATGAATTAAGGTTAGATCTAAGAAGTTTATTTGGTTGTTGTTTTCTACTTCGAGAGTGAACTTAATTTTTGTATGTATGGTGTTGATCAAATTTAGAAATTGATTCAGTTGTCTTTACGTCCCATTGAAGCACGCTAACACGGCATCTACATACCTATACCAAAACGAAATATGTTTTATAGCAAAATCTAATTTGAAGATGAGTTCTTCAATATGTGCCATGAATATGTCGGCCAGGAGTGAACTCAATGGAGATCCCATTGCTAGACCTGTGGTTTGCTGGAAGAATTTGTTATTGAATGTAAAATAATTATGGTTGACACAGGTTTCTAGACATTCATAAAGTTCGGTTTTTATCAGGTGGTTGCAATTGGCTTTATCGAGCAAGTTTCTAATGATTTGGAGGCATTCTTCAGTGGGTATATTAGAGAACACACTACTAACATCAAAGGATTCAAGTTTTGAATTGATCGGATTTGTTTTTGATTTAAGGAGTTCGGATAAAGCGAGTGAATTTTTTACCGCATATTTTGCAATAAATTTGGTGGGTTTCTTAAACAGAGTTTTAAGTTTACAGGGTAACAGGTTATTTAGGTACCTTTTATTGGCATATATATAATACATTTCATTTTAAATATATACATTAGAATATGAGCCATCATATATTACAAATTACACATTAAGGGAATAGTTTCTTTCTTTGTACCTATTTGCTCTTTCCACTTTTTCACCATCCTTAACAATTCCATACCATTTCCTCTTTCATCCATACACTCTTTCCATTCTTGCCCTATCCTTTTCACTTGTTCCTTCCATTCATTACTTGTTCCATCCAATTCAATTCAATTTTCCATCCCCTTTCATCCAATGTTTCCATCTATCCTCTCCTGTCCAACATACTCTACACTTCCTACAATCTTCACTCATCCAATATTTCCTACCACGCTCTTCAATCAGACACCTAAACCTTGCTAGTATGACCTGCACGTCTGACTCTTGTCTTCTGAGTCGTGTTTAAATAGGTTATTCGAGATATCCCTCCTCTTTAAAATAATTTCCTTTTATTGATTCCCCAAGCATTCCCTTTCTTCCCTCTTTCACCTTCACGATTTGCCATTCTAAATACTTCTTTTATTATTCTTTCATCCCCCATTTCATTCACCTTGCATTCATATTTTACCACCTTTTTTGCAGCTAAAATGGCCACCTTGTAAGCATTCAGCTCTTGCAGGACTAGCTAGTAGCCTGGTGTCGACTTGTCTAGCTTTAGGAATTTCTTGCAGAAGTTTTGTTAAACCCTCTCTAGTCCCCCATACTTCCAAACCATACGCTAAAACATTTTATACATAAACTTAATTAACCCATATTATCTCAGCCACCCTAAAGTTCCCTTCATATCTAGATTTCCACCCATTCCACAAACGTTCTGCAGCTACCCACGCTTTTTGACACATAATCCGCATGCTCCCTATTATCGCACCCTGTTTCAAACACATATCTAAACTTTTGTACTTCCCTAATTTTATTCCCTATCCATTGAAAACGCTCTTTCCTATAATTACCCTCCATTTTAAACGCATTCATTTAGTTTTCCCCACATGTACATTTTCTTTTGGCAATAAATCGTACGCCGCCTTCAGGTCAATGAAAAGAGCAAACGGGCTCCCTCTAGATATTTCCTGATCAATTATGTATCGCAGGATTATTAAATCCTTTACTGTGCTCCTTCCCTCTCTAAAATCAGCTTGTACCTCTGGCACTAGATGCTTATCCTCTATCTCTTTCTTTAACCGCTCGTCCAAAATTTTGGTGAAAATTTTATATGCAGAAGTCACTAACGTAATCCCTCTGTAGTTTCCGATTTTTTCCCTGTACCCGCTCTTATATATTGGGTGAATTATTCCCTCCTTCCAGCTTTTGGTACACTCTTTGCTCCCCTCCATACCAAAGTAAATTCTTAGGTGATTCTAGCAATACACTCTTTCGGAGAATTCTAGCACTACACTCTCTCCAGGCTTCGTTTCCTACGCCGTCAGGCCCTGCCGCTTTTTTTGCTTCTTTGCAGCTATAACCTTGTCCACTTCACCAGTTGTTATTTCTTCGTGACATAGTTCTTCCATAGCTTGTTCGTCCCTTACACTTCTATTCCCTACTTCTTCCTGCATCTCGACTCCTTCCAACATAACTATAAAGCAACTTTTCCACTTTTTCATCGGAATGCTGTTTGGAACTCGTTCTTTCCACGCTCATATTTCTTTTAAATACTTCCAGAGCTGTGTTTCTGGTTTGATGTCTTTTTTTATATGTGGCTTGGGGGAAGTTCTACCAGCCTGTGTGTGAGGCTCTCACTCACTAAACCCCTAATTCCACTTGGCTTAAAAAAGTACGCCACCCCGGTATCGCTTGCGCATTCCTTCAAGGTGAGCAGCCCGGACGGTTTTTTTGCCGCCCTAATTGTTCGAGAATCTGGCTATATAGTATTGGCTCTATAATTTTGGTATTCCTTTTTGTAGTTGATTTTTGTTCGTTCGTCTAGTTCTCTTTGTGTCAGGATGTCACGTATCATTGTCTCCGTGTATGTCCAGTCCAGTGATCTGAGCATCGCGTCTACCAGTGTTTGCACCTCTAGGATGAGGCCGGTCTGCTCCTTCCATCTGTCCCTCTCGGATATCCACCTACTGCATTCAAACACAGTATGAAGTGCACTGTCCACGTGGCCGCAGTTTACACACATTGCGTCACTTGCTCTGCCAAAAATATGTAGATACTCCCTGAAGCATCCGTGGCCGTTGAGAACCTGTGTTAGATGGTAAGTTATCTCACCATGGTTCCGTGTTAGCCAAGGTTTAAGTTTTGGGATGAATAGTTTGGTCCAGTGTCCTGTTTTGGACATACTCCATGACTTTTGCCAGTCTTCATGTATTTCGTTATTTGCAATTTTTTGTCTTTCTCTCCTATTTGCTCAGATCCTTGTGGGGGACTCTATAGAGAATGGTCGAGTGAACCACAGAGCACAGTAGTCTTCTTTTACTGCTTTTCAGACCGTCAGTGTTAGGCAATAATTTTCCTAGGGCCGAAGTAATTTTTAGGGCTTTTTCTGTAGCTTTCTTAAGGTGTGCTTAGCATGGGGTTGTAACTCCACTATCCTGCAATGGATGTACACCATGATAGTGAGACCTGCAATCACTTATGGGGCAGTTGCGTGGGGAAGTAGAATCAAGGTGGCCTCTATGAGGAAACAGCTTGAGAAGTGTGGGGAAGCTAAACAAGCTTGGCAGGAATAATAAAGTAACGCTATACTGGGTACCAGGATACACTGGTATAGACGGAAACGAAGAAGCCGATCACCTAGCAAACAAGGGATCCAGTTGCCCCTTTATAGCTCCGAAACCCTTTTGCGGCATGAGCGTGAACACCATCCGCAAAAGTTTAGATGAAGAAATAAGAGGAAAATGGATGAAAATCTGGAAAGAACTTCCAGGGCTAAGGCAATCCAATGTGATGCTGGGATCTTTTAACCAGAAGAGAACGAAAGCTTGCCTGAAACTAAGCAGGAACAAGCGCAGAATTCTGACAGGAGCCCTGACGGGACACTGCAGACTTAGGAAACATCTCAAGGCCCTAGGTCTAGAGGAGGGTGACGGATGCAGATTTTGTGGCTCAGCAGAGGAAACCCCCATACATCTGTTCAAAGACTGCGGAACATTACTCCGCAAGAGACAGACGTACCTTGGGGCTCACTGCTTGAACACAGAGGAGCTGCAGGCCTTGAATCCCACCCAGATCCTGAGATTCCTAAAGGAATCAGGATTAGAGGAGGCGCTCTAAATGGGTAAGTACACCAACACTTGGAGGAGGAGGGTGGGGTACAATAGATCTATAAAGTTCGCAGAACAAGTCGTCACCATAATATCTACAATCTACAATCTACAAGGTGTGCTTTGAAAGACCGCTTCTGGTGAATAGTGATGCCTAGGTACTTGACTTCTTGTTTCGGTGTGATGTCCACTTTTTTAATTTGAATTTTATAGGTCCTATTTTCCTATTGCCAGTGAGAAGTAAAGCTTCTGTTTTTTCAGGGGCTAGCTTAAGGTTTTCTCGCTCTAGCCATTCATCGACCTGCTTTATGGCGATGTTTGCCTTTCTCATTAGTTCTTCTTAAGTTTTACCTGTTGCAACTAAAGCTAGGTCATCGGCGAATCCTACTATTTCCACCCCCGCGGGGAAAACGAGCCTTAGCACGCTATCGTATAGAATGTTCCATAGGGTAGGGACCAACACTGAGCCCTGAGAAACACCACTATTTATTTTGCAACTTTCTGTTAGTTAGCTCTTCCATGATCATTTCCCAGGCTGCAGAGTTGCATGTCTAGGGTTATCAGCGCCGTCATCTTACGTGTTCTTCATGTGCCGCTTGTGGCTTTCTCTGCCACTTTGATCACCCTCAGAACGGCATCGACCGTGGACTTACCCTCTCTGAACCCATATTGTCTATCGGAAAGACCTCCACCCTTGCCCAATTCCGCTTTAATTCTGACTAGAAGCAGCTGTTCAAGTAGTTTCCCGAGGACATCCAGCAGCATATTGGTCTGTAAGAGGATGGTTCGTGTATGGGCTTTTCACCTTTCCGGAGGAGGACCAACCTTGCTATCTTCCACCTATCCGGGAATCTGCCATCTGCAATTGTATTGTTCATGACTTCTAGTACAAATTTTGGTTGTCTGTTTACGTCAATCTTTACAGCTTCTGGTGGCAGATTGTCGGGTCCTGGTGCTCTGCCATTTCGAAGACGTTGGGTGGCCCTGTTCAGCTCCTCAATAGAAAATTCAGGAGTTTCTTTAACTTCCGGTAAAACCCACTGTAGTTTCTGGTGCTTGAGGAAGAGAACCTCCACCACTTCTCGCACCTTTTCCATGGTCATTTTCAGATTTGGAGATCTTACTTTGAGTTCTCGGGTAGCAATGGAATATGCCTCACCCCACACGTTTTCATCTATTTTATCGCAGAGTTGATGCCAGTGGTCCCTTTTAGATCTGTTGATTTCTGTGCGTAAGTTTTTTTTGCTGTAGCGTAAGAATTTCTGTACGTAGCTTCTATGTCTGGGTTTGGATTCCTCTTCCCTTTCCGTTGGTAGGCACGTCTTTTAGCAAAACAGATCTTTCTCATCTCAGCAATTTTCACGCTCCACCAGTATACCTGTATTCTTTTCGAAGGCTTTCTTGGCATAAGGATATCATTGCAAGTTTTTCGTAGTACAGAGTAGAGAGCATCAGCTGAGCCGTCATTTGTGTTGTGAATTTCCTTGTCCAGCTTATTTGCGAATTTGTCCTCGTTTATATTTTTTGCGTGCCACCCCCTGCGAGTGCATTTTTTTGCAGATGGCTTTATTGTACCTACTTCTATACGACATGACAAGTACCTGTGGTCACTTAGTGTTTCCCTCGTTAGCACCTGCCAGTTTTGAATTTTATGCACGAGGTCGGCCGTAGTAAGAGTAAGGTCTAGTATGGAGGAGCTGCTCCTGCGTTCAAAAGTGGACGAGTTTCCTACGTTACTCACATATAGATCGAGTTCTGAGATCCAGTCCAAGATAATTTCTCCGCGTTTATCTGCACCTGAGCAGACCCAATAGGGGGATTTTACATTGAAGTCTCCTCCGACTAGTTTGCGTTTGGTTTGACACCGAATTTCCTGGCCGAGGGTGGATAGGGATAGCTTTAATTCCTGGGGGCTACTGTTTGGTGATAGATAGCAGCTATATATCACAAGTTCTTCTAGCTCAACCCATGCGAAACCGGGTCCACCTCCGTCATCATTTTTATCTATTAAATCATTTTTATCATCCGTGATCCCGCCGTTCTTCATGGTTTTTTGTTTGGTTCACTGACTATGACAATGTCTATTGTTAGTTCGTGGACGGTAGCCCTTAATAGGTCATGGGCAGCCGGGCTGCGCATGGCATTTATTTGGATTATATTAATCATTGCTCCGATTTGTCTTGTCCTGCTTCCGATAACGCTTTTTTGAGTATCGGACAAGCTCCATTGTCTTCTAGGCGCCCAACCTAGCCACAGATGGGGCTGTGTGATTGTTTCTCACAATCCTTGGCAATAACTTGTACAGTTTTAGACGATCTTAGACATAGTTTCTTTTGCCATTCCGCTCGTTTTGCCTGCGCTAGAGCCTTTTTAAATTCCTGGCACGTTCCTGAACCTGCCCGGTGTCCCTTCATATTACAGACTGGACAAAACATTTCATTTTTGCACTCAGTTGATTTGTGACTTTCTTGACCACAGTTATAGCACAGTTTCTGCCTGGTTGGGCTGTTGCACGTACTACCATGGTGCCCATGGTGCCAACATCTATAGCATCTCACCAGTTGGATTCTCTCCCTCACCCTGCATTGAACCCATCCAACCTTTAATGTGCCTTTCTCTAGAAGTTCCTTAGCCTGTTTCTGTGGGAGCGATACAGTCGCCACCTGGGTCTCTCCATACGCTGGTCTTATGTTTTTAATGTTTATTTGTTCTTTCCTAACCTCAATTGTGTTTATGACTGCAGCAATTACTTCTTCGCTTGTGGTAACTGTGTCTAGGTCTCTGATGTTAACGATGGTATTTTGGGTTTTAGCACGGATTTCGACGTCCGGCAGTTTTTGTTCAATAGTCTGTATGAGACCTTCAGCCTTACTTTCTTCTACTTTCTGAAGTAATTCTCCGTTATTAGTTTTCCGGACTCCTGTAATACTAACTCCTGAAGATGCTATATCTACTTCGTTCTTAACCATCCTCAACAGGTCAGCGTATGATTTTCCATTTGCTGTTATGAGGACTGCATCCGTATGCCTTTTTTTCCCGCTTTTCCTCCTTTTCTTTCTTGTTTTTCCGTCTTGTCTTTTCTATCCATTCCTCAGTATTTTCATTTGGCGAGTCTCTCTTCTGTGTTGGTGGTGAGTAGATTCGTATTTCTACCTCTCTCTTGGCGAATGTAAATTCGATTTGTTTTTTTATTGTTGGCCATTCTGGGACCATGGACTTTGCAAAAGTCGAGTCCTGCCTTGTAGCGTCATAAGGTTTTTGAGTTTCTGAAGGCTGCCGTACATTTTTTCTGGGTTAAGTTCGCCATCCGACTTTTCTCGTGTTACAAAGTTGTATATGTATCGTATCGTGCTATTGATTTCTCCTGACTCCTGTTGGTTCGTCGATGGAGTGCTTGAGGTATAAGACATTGCCGGGTTTTTTTCTTGAGCTCTGAACAGCAGTGGTCTGGAGTATGCCTGGCATAGCGTAGTGGGCACTCCTGAGTCAGGGTGGGTGTCGTCTGACACGAACCATGCTAGATCCCAGTCATAGGGCGCCAGTAGCATATTTCCTAATCCTTCCTTTGCTTTTCTAAAGGCTGCTGAGGGCCAGTCTTTTGAGGCTACTTGTTTGAAAACTTCATATGAATTTCCCATCTCTATCTCGTTCCATAATTTCCTCAGGTCTCTTTCTTCGGTCGTTTCTAGGCTGCTTTCATCAGTTTGCGTACTTGCGTTGCAGGTGTGCGTCTCAACGTTCTTTTTTCGCGGATAGTATGTGATTTTGTCCATATCCGTTTGTACGGCCTGGTCGTACGTTGGTATTTCTACCTGTTCCCACTTATGTGTCTGTAGCCATTCTTGGAGGAAAGCTTCTATTCATTGTGTCGATGTTCTTTTTCATTTTAACTACAAAGTCCATGATTTCCCTTTTGGTGGTATGGTAAAAATACATGTGGTGGTATGGTAAAATACAATTATATCTTCACAATAAACGAATTTTATAAACAAGGACTTGATTCCTTCAAATTTTATTTCTAACTAACGCGGCGTGTAACGAAAGAGAGAGCGCAAACACGTCAGTCTTACGACCAGAAGCACTGTATGCCATGGAGTGTCTTTCCTTGAACCGAAGAGTTCCGGTAGAGAAATTGGAAATCAGAGAGAGGAGAATCATCAGGAAGATCCTAGGCATTCCCTGTAAAGGAAGATGGGGAATTCCGAAGACGACATAACTCTGAGCTCTACGAACATATTGAGAGGCTCTCTGACTGTGCAAGGAAAAGAGATGTAGCTTTCTATGGCCACGTTGCAAGATTGACTCCAAACCGACTAACCAACAGTCTGTTTACATTCTGGTAAAACAAGAAGGTTCGTACCACTTGGTTGACAGAAACCGAGAAGGGTATTAAAGAAGTGGGAGTAACAGATCTCCAAAAGAGACAGTCTTCTGTGAGATGCATCCTGAAGGAAGTCCGTGGATTTCAGGAAAAACACTGAAGGAAGTCCGTAGATTTCAGGAATAACCCCGAAGGAAAGGTACCTCCTGGACAGAAGAGGGAAAGAAGCTGCCGGTGTGCAGAAGATGCGACAGTACTGGGCAAAGATCAAAGCCCAATAGTTGAACAAGCGTGGGTCCAAAGTAGGGCTATTGGAAACAAGAAGAAGAAGATAGATGCACTATTTATAAGAAGCACTATATATACTATATATAAGCAGATAGAATAATGCAATTTATTTCCGAGCTAATCCACTCATCAATAAGGTGAACAGTTTTTTCCTTTTAGTATTTTTATGCATATAATAAAAGTGTGAAGATTATTAAATACACTCGTAAATTTGCATTTTGCACTTATTAAGTAGAAAAATTTTGAACGATTCAATCGATTATTGTAAAGAAAAATCATAGTTTGTAGGAAAAAATCAATTATTGGATGATTACATTTTATTTTGGATGAATTAACCTTTTTTTTGATGAATTAATTTATTTTGTACGAAGTAACCGAATTTTGGATAGATTAATTTATTTTTGTATTTATCCAGCTATTTATTGTAGAACTCCATCCATTTATTGTATGTTGTGTTTTGTATACTTCTAATCGAATATTGGATGAATAAATTTTATGCGAAATTTGATTAGTAACGTGTGGTTTTAGAATGTTTTTAGGTTAGATTTTAGGTTAGAACTAGAAACTAAGTAAACAAGATATTTGGAGTTTATGGAGTTTACGGGTCTATTGAAATTTAGTGTTATGGACTTTTTACCTGGTGTAACTGTTATAAATCGTCCTTGGCACGGGTTAACGGAAAGGTCTTCTAAGCTTCTAAGTTATCTGGTTCAATAAATATTCGTGTTTTTGTTGCAATAGTTGTAAACATTGTCAACGTGACAGATAGTAGACGCAAACGCAAATAACTAGACGTTGCCACGTTTATTATTTTTTCTAATTATCAACAGATTTGCTTCGAATTAAAAAAAAAAATGGAAAACTTTTAATATATCCAGGGAAAAATGTAAATAAATTTCATCAAAAGATTATCATCAAATTAAATTTAAAAAAAAATCGCCAGATCCTCCATCTGAAAAATACAAATTAAATTTTAAAATTAAAAAAAAAAACAGATAAAACCTTACAAGTAATGTTCAGCCTAATCATTATCAGATTTTCTTCAAAAAATAAAAAACGAAATCTTAAAAAAACAAATAAATTGAAATTTAAAAAATAAAAACAGATAAAAACTTACAAATAATGTCCTGTTTATTCATTATACGATTTCCTCAAAATAAGAAAAGAAAAACAAAGTTGGCCCTTTCAAATCAAAAATCTTCTTTCGTCTAAAAAACAAAAATAAACTAAAATTTTGTTCAAATTCAAATTGCAACCTAATCTAACCGGGGTCATTTTAAACCAACGTTAAGTTAAGTTAAATCAACGGTCATTGCCAGTTTGGCTTATATTGGATCGAGAGTTCGCGCTCCCGCGCGTATTTTGTCTTGATTTATCTGTACTGGAATTACCGAAGCGGACAACCTAATCTAACAGGGGCTAAACCAACGGTCATTGCCACTTTGGCTTATTTTGGATAGAGAGTTCGCGCTCCCGCGCGTATGTTATCTTGATTTATCTTTCCGCTTCGCGGTGTGCAACCTAATCTAACCGGGGGTTAAACCAACGATCCTTGCTACTTTGTCCTCTAATGGATCGAGAGTTAACCCCGGTTGGATTATTAGAGGATTGATTAATCAGTCTTCTTTAAAAAGTCTTCTTTCGTCTAAAAAACAAAAATAAATTAAAATTTTGTTCAAATTCAAATTTCAATCTAATCTAACCGGGGTTAAACCAACGGTCATTGCCACCTCGGCTTATTTTGGATCGAGAGTTCGCGCTCCCGCGCGTATGTTGTCTTGATTTATCTTTCCGCTTCGCGGTGGGAAACCTAATCTAACCGGGGTTAAACCAACGATCCTTGCTACTTTGTCATCTAATGGACCGATAGTTAACCCCGGTTGGATTATATTGACCGTTATTATTTAACAACCTAATCTAACCGGGGTTAAACCAACGGTCACTGCCACTTTGGCTTATATTGAATCGAGAGCTCGCGCTCCCGCGCTTATGTTGTCTTAATTTATCTGTACGCTTCACGGCGGACAACCTTATCCAACCGGGGTTAAACCAACGGTCATTGCTTATATGTTGTCTTGATTTATATGTACGCTTCGCGACGGGCAACCTAATCTAACCGGGGTTAAACCAACGATCCTTGCTAATTTGTCCTCTAATGGATCGAGAGGTTACCCCGGTTATATTAGGTTGTTCTTAGTATTAGTTGGAGAGTTCGCGCTCCCGCGCGTATTTAATTTTCATTTATCTGTCCACTTCGCTGCGCACAACCTAATCTAACCGGGGTTAGACTAGGTAAAAACCTAACCTAATCTAACCGGAGTTAAACCAACGGTCATTGCCACTTTGGCTTATATTGGATCGAGAGTTCGCGCTCCCGCGTGTATGTTGTCTTGATTTATCTGTCCACTTCGCGGCGGGCAACCTAATCTAACCGGGGTTAAACCAACGGTGATTGCAAATTTGGCTTATATTAGATAGAGGGTTCCGCGCGGACGTTGTCTTGATTTATCTGTCCGCTTTGCGGCGGGCAACCTAATCTAGCTGGGGTTAAACGAACGATTCTTGCTACTTTGTCCTCTAAAGGATCGAGAGTTAACCCCGGTTAGATTAGGTTGTTGTTAGGATTTGGTTGAGAGTTCGCGCTCCCGCGCGTATGTTGTCTTCATTTATCTGTCCACTTCGCGGTGCACAACCTAATCTAGCCGGGGTTAAACCAATGGTCATTGCTACTTTGGCTTATATTGAATCGAGAGTTTGCGCTCCCGCGCGTCTTATAAAAACAGAAAAAAACTTACAAATAGTGTCCTGTCGATTCATCATACGATTTCCTTAAAATAAGAAAAGAAAAACAAAGTTGGCCCAAATCCTCTTTCGACTAAAAAAGAAAAATAAATTAAAATTTTGTTTGCAACGGTCATTGCCACTTTGGCTTATATTGGATCGAGAGTTCGCGCTGCCGCGCGTATGTTGTCTTGATTTATCTGTCCACTTCGCGGCGGGCAACCTAATCTAACCGGGGTTAAACCAACGGTGATTGCAAATTTGGCTTATATTAGATAGAGGGTTCCGCGCGGAGGTTGTCTTGATTTATCTGTCCGCTTTGCGGCGGGCAACCTAATCTAGCCGGGATTAAACCAACGATCCTTGCTGATTTGTACTCTAATGCATCGAGAGTTAACCCCGGTTAGATTAGGTTGTTGTTAGGATTTGGTTGAGAGTTCGCGCTCCCGCGCGTATGTTGTCTTCATTTATCTGTCCACTTCGCGGTGCACAACCTAATCTAACCGGGGTTAAACCAACGGTCATTGCCACTTTCGCTTATATTGGATCGAGAGTTCGCGCTCCCGCGCGTATGTTGTCTTGATTTATATGTCCGCTTCGCGGCGGACAACCTAATCTAACCGGTGTTAAACCAACGGTCTTTGCAACTTTGGCTTATATTGGATCGAGAGTTCGCGCTCCCGCGTGTATGTTGTCTTGATTTATCTGTCCACTTCGCGGCGGGCAACCTAATCTAACCGGGGTTAAACCTACGGTGATTGCAAATTTGGCTTATATTAGATAGAGGGTTCCGCGCGGACGTTGTCTTGATTTATCTGTCCGCTTTGCGGCGGGCAACCTAATCTAGCTGGGGTTAAACCAATGGTCATTGCTACTTTGGCTTATATTGAATCGAGAGTTTGCGCTCCCGCGCGTCTTATAAAAACAGAAAAAAACTTACAAATAGTGTCCTGTCGATTCATCATACGATTTCCTTAAAATAAGAAAAGAAAAACAAAGTTGGCCCAAATCCTCTTTCGACTAAAAAAGAAAAATAAATTAAAATTTTGTTTGCAACGGTCATTGCCACTTTGGCTTATATTGGATCGAGAATTCGCGCTGCCGCGCGTATGTTGTCTTGATTTATCTGTCCACTTCGCGGCGGGCAACCTAATCTAACCGGGGTTAAACCAACGGTGATTGCAAATTTGGCTTATATTAGATAGAGGGTTCCGCGCGGAGGTTGTCTTGATTTATCTGTCCGCTTTGCGGCGGGCAACCTAATCTAGCTGGGGTTAAACCAATGGTCATTGCTACTTTGGCTTATATTGAATCGAGAGTTTGCGCTCCCGCGCGTCTTATAAAAACAGAAAAAAACTTACAAATAGTGTCCTGTCGATTCATCATACGATTTCCTTAAAATAAGAAAAGAAAAACAAAGTTGGCCCAAATCCTCTTTCGACTAAAAAAGAAAAATAAATTAAAATTTTGTTTGCAACGGTCATTGCCACTTTGGCTTATATTGGATCGAGAGTTCGCGCTGCCGCGCGTATGTTGTCTTGATTTATCTGTCCACTTCGCGGCGGGCAACCTAATCTAACCGGGGTTAAACCAACGGTGATTGCAAATTTGGCTTATATTAGATAGAGGGTTCCGCGCGGAGGTTGTCTTGATTTATCTGTCCGCTTTGCGGCGGGCAACCTAATCTAGCCGGGACCAACGATCCTTGCTGATTTGTACTCTAATGCATCGAGAGTTAACCCCGGTTAGATTAGGTTGTTGTTAGGATTTGGTTGAGAGTTCGCGCTCCCGCGCGTATGTTGTCTTCATTTATCTGTCCACTTCGCGGTGCACAACCTAATCTAACCGGGGTTAAACCAACGGTCATTGCCACTTTCGCTTATATTGGATCGAGAGTTCGCGCTCCCGCGCGTATGTTGTCTTGATTTATATGTCCGCTTCGCGGCGGACAACCTAATCTAACCGGTGTTAAACCAACGGTCTTTGCAACTTTGGCTTATATTGGATCGAGAGTTCGCGCTCCCGCGTGTATGTTGTCTTGATTTATCTGTCCACTTCGCGGCGGGCAACCTAATCTAACCGGGGTTAAACCAACGGTGATTGCAAATTTGGCTTATATTAGATAGAGGGTTACGCGCGGACGTTGTCTTGATTTATCTGTCCGCTTTGCGGCGGGCAACCTAATCTAGCTGGGGTTAAACCAATGGTCATTGCTACTTTGGCTTATATTGAATCGAGAGTTTGCGCTCCCGCGCGTCTTATAAAAACAGAAAAAAACTTACAAATAGTGTCCTGTCGATTCATCATACGATTTCCTTAAAATAAGAAAAGAAAAACAAAGTTGGCCCAAATCCTCTTTCGACTAAAAAAGAAAAATAAATTAAAATTTTGTTTGCAACGGTCATTGCCACTTTGGCTTATATTGGATCGAGAGTTCGCGCTGCCGCGCGTATGTTGTCTTGATTTATCTGTCCACTTCGCGGCGGGCAACCTAATCTAACCGGGGTTAAACCAACGGTGATTGCAAATTTGGCTTATATTAGATAGAGGGTTCCGCGCGGAGGTTGTCTTGATTTATCTGTCCGCTTTGCGGCGGGCAACCTAATCTAGCTGGGGTTAAACCAATGGTCATTGCTACTTTGGCTTATATTGAATCGAGAGTTTGCGCTCCCGCGCGTCTTATAAAAACAGAAAAAAACTTACAAATAGTGTCCTGTCGATTCATCATACGATTTCCTTAAAATAAGAAAAGAAAAACAAAGTTGGCCCAAATCCTCTTTCGACTAAAAAAGAAAAATAAATTAAAATATTGTTTGCAACGGTCATTGCCACTTTGGCTTATATTGGATCGAGAGCTCGCGCTGCCGCGCGTATGTTGTCTTGATTTATCTGTCCACTTCGCGGCGGGCAACCTAATCTAACCGGGGTTAAACCAACGGTGATTGCAAATTTGGCTTATATTAGATAGAGGGTTCCGCGCGGAGGTTGTCTTGATTTATCTGTCCGCTTTGCGGCGGGCAACCTAATCTAGCCGGGATTAAACCAACGATCCTTGCTGATTTGTACTCTAATGCATCGAGAGTTAACCCCGGTTAGATTAGGTTGTTGTTAGGATTTGGTTGAGAGTTCGCGCTCCCGCGCGTATGTTGTCTTCATTTATCTGTCCACTTCGCGGTGCACAACCTAATCTAACCGGGGTTAAACGAACGGTCATTGCCACTTTCGCTTATATTGGATCGAGAGTTCGCGCTCCCGCGCGTATGTTGTCTTGATTTATATGTCCGCTTCGCGGCGGACAACCTAATCTAACCGGTGTTAAACCAACGGTCTTTGCAACTTTGGTTTATATTGGATCGAGAGTTCGCGCTCCCGCGTGTATGTTGTCTTGATTTATCTGTCCGCTTCGCGGTGGGCAACCTAATCTAACCGGGGCTAAACCAACGGTCATTGCCACTTTGGCTTATATTGGATTGAGAGTACGCGCTCCCGCGCGTATGTTGTCTTGATTTACCTGTCCGCTTCGCGGCGGACAACCTAATCTAACCGGGGTTAAACCAACGGTCATTGCCACTTTGGCTTATATTGTATCGAGAGTTCGCGCTCCCGCGCGTATGTTGTCTTGATTTATCTGTTCGCTTCGCGGCGAACAACCTAATCTAACCGGGGTTAAACCAACGGTCATTGCTACTTTGGCTTATTTTGGATCGAGAGTTCGCGCTCCCGCGCGTATGTTGTCTTGATTTATCTTTCCGCTTCGCGGTGGGCAACCTAATCTAACCGGGGTTAAATCAACGATCCTTGCTACTTTGTCCTCTATTGGATCGAGAGTTAACCCCGGTTGGATTATTAGAGGATTAATCAGTCTTCTTTAAAAAGTCTTCTTTCGTCTAAAAAACAAAAATAAATTAAAACTCTCGATACAATATAAGCCCAAGTGGCAATGACCGTTGCTTTAACCCCGGTTAGATTAGGTTGCCCGCCGTGAAGCGTACAGATAAATCAAAACAACATACGCGAGGAAGCGCGAACTCTCGATCCAATATAATCCAAAGTGGGAATATATAACACTCCTCTTTTGTCATCTTGCACCAACAGTGCGAAAGCCGTTAAAGCTTTCCAAAGTTTAAACTATCAATAAAAAAAAAACAAAATACAAGGTAAATAAAATATAATTCAAAGCTGAGGGAAAAATAAATCAGACTATATTAATGAAACTTATAATTTTAATAAGGCTGTGATGAAAGGAGTTGAAAACTTAGTGATCTCGTTGAAGACGGTTAACTTGCGATTTAAGCCGGCTTTGTAAATTTCCTATAGGTGAAGTTTCACCTATAGGAAAATATTTCCTATAGGTAAAGTGCCTATAGGTGATTAAGCTTACTGGATTTGTGGAGAACATGAAGGAGTTTGGTGTTGTCGATTGAAGAACTATGCCCTAAGTTGGAATGCCTGAATTCATATGTTTGTGGAACTGGTTAACATGTTCTTTTATACGTAGTGATATAGCCCTGACAGTTTGGCCAACATACAGGAGGAATCAAAATTATCAAATAAGAGGGATTAAATCCCCGGCATGTGATAGTAGAAGCAAGCTATCTTTTGTACTAACCGAGGAACGGGATAATGAGCCTGTCGTAAAGTAAGAAGATAAGAATTGATGGGAAGAGAAAAGATATGCTAAATCAATGGAGGCTTGAACGACAATCTTCAAAAGAGCCCACACAGTGGGTGTTTTCAATGCAGGAAGTAAATTAAAGGATAGTTTATGTTCAACTAAATTTTTAAAGTAAAAGCTTTCTATAAGATTGACGGGAAAGATATTATAGAAAGCGATCTGTAAAATGACATCCAATTCCCTTTCAAAGGGCTCAGGGTTAAGGGGAACTTGAAGAATCTATGCAAAAGGGGATTACATGACGCAAACTAATGGGAGAGAGGATGCAATTAGAAGAAAGGAATAACGCAATGGATTAAACAAACATTAAACAAGGTTAAGCAAGGGCCGTTGGTTTAACAAACTCGACTGATATCAATTTCCATTCAATTAATTTTTGAATTGTTTAGTCGGGATCTCTTAAAGTATTCTGAATATTCAGAATAGACAAATAAGTTATGTGACCAGTCATAAACGTCAGTAATTTTTTATTACAAAAACCCAAATATTTCGAAATAAAAAAAAAATATTTATAGGGATCAAGTCTTTCAACTACAATGTGCATGCAATTTATGTTATGGTGGCATTATTAAACAAATAAAAAAAAAACTAACCTTGAATTATCCCGACACAGTTTCAAGTGGCCGTTTTTACACTTGGGGCAATTATATGAACCTTCGGCCGGAATCAATCCCCACTCGACCAATTTCTTAATCATTTCGTCAGGATCCTGCAGTATTTAAAAAATATGGAGGACACAAATAAAATCCACACGAGACATTGTATCGTAGCTGTTCGTTGAAATCTGGTTGAAATATCAATGCAACTTCAATACGACGCATAAAACAATATATGTGTTGCCATAGTTACAGTTTTTCATAAAAGCAAAGAGAATCGGATACTCTTTGATATAAACGGGCATATAAACAAGAATAAACGTGGCAACATCCAAATAATTGCGTTCACATATACTGTCTGCAATCTTAAAAATGTCAAAAAAAAATTCAACAAAAACAACGGCTTCATTTTTGCTTGCGGAGCTTAATAAAAGAGTGCCAAAGACGATTAACAACAGTTACAACAGGTAAAAAGGACACAAACATATTTTCAAGACAGACCCGTAAAACCATTAATAACCAGATATTTTATGGTATTTATCTTCGTTCCAGGTGAACACAGTGGTGATATATTAAACCAGCGGCGCCCAGTGGGTAATACCATCTTTCATGGTATGAAAGATGGGGATGTAATCAAACACTATGAGTCAATTTCTCTTGGGGCAGCACAAAAATACACAAAATTACAGCACTTGGAGTCCTAGCACACACTTAAAAAGTATATCACAAAGTTCGCGGGGGCTTATTGACCCAGTGGGTTAGGTCGTAAAGTTTTAACTTGGCCTTTATTCACTGTATTTTCGATGTCGCAATGTCGCAGTCATTCATGTCGCAATGACAGCAATGACTCCTGACAGACAAGACGTCTGGTTTGATGTCTAGTATACGTTAACGTTCTCTTCTCTCCCAATTCTGTTTTTTCTTCGTCTCCAAATCCTTTAATTTGCCTTTCGTCTATAACCACTCTTCTTTACTACCGGTGCCCTATAGCCAGTTTCTCATAACCTCTGTACTTTTGTTTCTCCTTCATATATTCTTTGTCTGCCCATGATCTTCCCGGTGATGCTGCTGTGATTTTCTTCTATAACATTCCTTCCTCCATCTTCTCTATAATCTTGTGTATGTCATTTAATTCCTTCCAGATTATTGCTTACAATCTAGCATTATACTTCTAAGTAGCTTCCTTGTCCCATCTGGTAACCCATTTCTTCTCCCTGGGCACAATTATTGTCTTCGGCCTCAAGTTTATTGCTACCGGCATGTGGTCTGAGTCATGTCTCCCTCCTACCTCCATCTCTTTAATTTCCTGCCTTGCCAGGTCATTTTCCACTACCGGGTGAATAGTCGATAATCTCCCTGCCCCCACAAACGTGAAATATACTTATACTCTTTATACTCTTACTTACGTTTACTTACTTTTCTGCGCCAGCTGCAATTTCCATGTATAGTTTTTGGGAAGTTTTCCTATGCAGCTCTCCCATTCTTTTTTCTGAATCCAGGTCTCAACTAAACCAATTATATGAAATTTCTTGAGAAAAATTATAGTAGATCCGTTATCGCTTTCCAGTTTCATCTCAAGTTCCGCTACATTCCAAAAAAGTATCTTACCATATTCCTTCAACCGTTTATCATTGTTCTTGTGTCTTCTCGCCTTCTCCCCCTCTTTTAGTCGTTTTTTAAACCCTCTTGTTTTCCTTTCTTCCATGGTACAACTTTTCCATCTACTATTAGTTTCTTGTAGCCTATTTTTACCTGGTGTTCTTTCTCTTTTAATACTTTTGCTCTAATTTTAATAGCCTTCTGGTAATGATTACTACCTACTTTACACAAACTTACAATACTTTTCACATCCCCATTTTCAAATTTTACCACAACAGGGCGTTTTTTGCAATCCTCTCGTCCTAGCCGTTCCATGGAAACTATTCCCTACTTTACTCCTAGTTTTTCTTTCAATATCTTTGTGACATCTCTTTGTATGTGTCTTTCTGTCCGCATCCAAGAACAACAAAATTGTTACGTAAGTTCCTTCTTAGACTAAGTTCCGCCATCTCTTTCAGGTATCTAATGTTTTTCCTTCTTTCAGGTACCTTCTTTTGAAAGACTTACACTTTTCCGTTTCCTCTTTTAGCTTTTTCATTTCCGTTTCTAGCTTGCTGATCCTTTTTTTGAAATGGTTGTTTTCCTCTTTTATCGCCCTCAACTCGCTTAGGATTTCGTTTTAACATTTTAATTCCAAAGATCCGATTATGATAGACTTTTAATATGAAATTTTGAAAACTTGACTTATATTCAGGACAACGCGGTAATACATAATAAGTACCGCTGATCAAATTACAGTATTATGACCCCTTTCATTTACGAACGATATTTCATTAACAAAAAAGAATGATCGTTCAATATAACCCATTAATTGAGCGACTCATCACTAGATAAATCTATTATAAACTAGCAATAAATTCATAGCATTTGGACTTCCTAGAAAATAAATTGAAATGATGTAAATGATATGAAGGGACACGATGAAAATTTCTCTGAATTTAAAAAGCCATTATTAGAATGCCTCTGCAAGCAATATCGAGAAAATATTACACAACCATGGATAAAATAAAAGGATGCTTTGAATTATCTTATACAAATATATGAATTGATGGGTATGTTTATCAAATGAATACAATTTATATTCCTACTATCTATTTAAAGGCAGGTATAAACGTTGTGATGCGTTTCATATAATATGCATTTAGTATTATAGCAGTTGGATCGTAATCGAATATATTTCATAGATCGACTTTCAAGTTTTACGTGTTTTAATATAAAATGCTTTTTGGACAAAATTTGGAAATGTAACCTAGATAGCATTTCTTTGTAGATAGAGGTTTATCATTAGGGATAAGCGATATTTCACTACCAGTGATTTAATCACCGTGTTCAAAAAATCAAATCTCACTGCCGTGATCCAATATCCGCATTCACGGTGACCGGTGACTTCGGACAACGTATGCAACTTGCAATACGAATAAATATTTAGAAGGCAAGAAGCTGCATTTATCACTTCATTGTATTTACATTCTATGGTTTATAAGTGTTTTTATAGTTTGGTTTATAAATTTTTTTATTTATACTTATATTTTATTTATATTATTCTCCTTTTGTGCATTGTGAACTTTATGACTTTCTTCTAAAGCTAGTCAGGTGTTGACTGAACTTAGAAATAGAATAAGTGATGCAAAAGCCAAAATGATATTATTTTTAAATGCGAATAAAAAATATTGTTTATAAATCTATTTTTAATTTTTGTTAATTGTTGTATCGTTTGTTATCTAATTGTAACTTGAATAAATTTAACAAACTTTTAATTTTAATTTTTAAATACTAATTACAAATATTTGTGAATAGAGCTATTTTTTATAAATTATATATTGTTTTTTCTTGTTTCAATACGTTTGATTAATAAACCACAAATTTCTCAACCATTGCCTTTTTTAAACAGTAATAATACTGAAAGGTAAACCGCTCATTCTTTTTGTATATAAATCTAAATATATGTAGTTGAAAAAATACTGCTGACTATATAGCAATATGGCGTGATTAGCTACAGAAACTCAAGTGGAATGGAATAGAACATCGTATCGTATTGGTGGGAAAGTAGTTGCTGGTCATTTTAGTTTCAACTCACTAGGCGCAAGATCGGGATTTTTAGTTTGTCCTACAATAACATAATCACGGTAACAGTTAAAAATCACTGTGATTGAAAAGTAGCAGTCACTGATTACGACCATATTAGAAAATCTCCATATCGCTCATCACTGTTTATGATCGTACTTGTCTGAGAATGAATAGAAAGTCGTCACTTCGTTGAAAATCTATAGTTAACTATCTATATTTCCATTGGGTAATTAATTTTATTTCTATGTTTTTACTACAATTTCCCACAGAAAAAGTTGTTGCAAAAATGCTAGTATTGGACATTTCGAAAATTTCGTGACCTTAATGAAAAAGGTTCCCTTAATAAAAACTCAAATTAATTAAAAGATGTAAAGACGCACAAGTTTCTCAAAACCATTTACCAAATCCATTGAAACAAATCACACATAATTGAGAAAATATTTAATCCATTAATTAAATATAAGTGGTGCCAATATATTCATAATAATTTGTATTTCTACTATCTGCCTAAAGTTAGCTCCGTACGTGCGATTTGTTCAATACAAAAATCAAAACATATTGAAATGCCGCAAAGAGTTATACCTACAATCCTTTCAAAGAACAATGTCTTGTCGAATTACCGTATTAGACCTAACATCAAGGCAACCCCTATTGAAAGACGAGTTTAATACCATATTTTACATTTTACGAACTGTAAATCAGGGCCATCAGCACTTTTGATGTTGTAGAGAAAATGAAGAGAAATATATACAGAAACCTAAAGATATATTTTGGGATAAATGGAGACTGGGATAAATGCGAATCGGAAGGCGTAGCAAATGGTTTGTTATATATAATAATAAATTTAATTAAAGAACTTACTTATAGAGATACAATCTACCTAAACTTTTTTAGTATAAGTAAACTTCCTGTAAGCTGATATGGTAAACAAGCGGTATATAATTCACCTCTTAAGAAATTTTGAAACTTATCTTATATTCAGCACAACGCGGTAATACATACTAAACAGCGCTGTCAAATAAACACCGCAGTCAAATAACATTATGTTATTTAGCCCCGTTTATTTGCAAGCGACATTTTATTAACAAAAAAGACTGATTGTTCAATAAAATCCATTCATTGACACGTCACTAGACAGATCAACGCTGCTTAAAATAATTAGCGGGTCACTAGTTTGTGCCTCCATAAAATTCAAAGGGAAAATTACCTGGAAATAAAATTGAGAACATCTGAAAGAAGCTCTATTTAGTTGTTTTAATTGATACATATGGAATTATCACCATAGCATACTTCCGAAGTATCCGTATTAATTAACAAGAACTACCAAATCCAAGTGAAATAATGTATCCCAAATGTGGTCCATTATAATGCATCTAATCCCAAGGAACTAGGAAGGCCTTGTTCAGATCGATGCAAACGAAAATGTTTGCAACTCACAGTTTGACTCAAGTGAAAATGAGGCATCTCAACGAGCTGGAAGTTCTTCGTCCTTTAACATTAATTGAAAATGGCGAATGCCTTCGACAAGTTTCAAGAAACTTCAACTTAAGTCTGCCTGTTATTCAGCAATTGTAGATACAAGTACTTGGATACAGGTCAATATACCAGGCGTAGTAGGCAAGGTTGTAAAAAAAAAACTCAAAATCAAGATTTTCGAGTCTTCGCAAAGTTTTTTGCAGAGTTTCTACGGCGAAAGACCTCTTAATTTCCCTCAGGAAGACGCGCGGGGACACTTTATGAGTCTAGATAATTAGGAATAGGTTGAGGGAATCAAATTTGAGAGCAAGACGACCCGTCCGAAAACCCTCTTTGATACGACGCGACGCCAAAGAATAGCAAAGAAGAATCTTGCGGAACTTTCACAAGGGAGTCTGTGCTCTTCACGGATGAATCAAAGTTCCGTATTACTCGTTGCGATGGCCGAGTAAGCGTTTACAGATGCTCAGAAGAACGCTACCCAGCTGTTACTGTCCAGGAAGTGGAATGATTCACCTCCAAATCAATTACTAAACACGGAAAAAAGTACACTTTAAAAATTACAGTTTCAAATAGTAGCAACGGCCTTACGAATTTGAAACTGTAAAAAGTACAAATTGCTTTTGTTAAAATTACAGTTTCCGATATTATTAGTAAATAAGTTTTAAAAATTACAGTGTGCGACTGCAATCTTTACAATTTTTTATTCGTAAGGCCGCTGCTACTATTTAAATTGTATTTTTTAAAGTGTACTTTTTCCGTGATAGACACACAAGTTTCTTTATACCATTTAATAAATCCATTGAAAGAAATCACAATGAATTAAGAAAATATTTAATACATGAATTAAATATAACTGATGGCAATATTAACAAAATAAGGTGTATTTTCACTATATGCCTAAAAGTAGCTGCGTACGGTGCAATTTGTTCAATATAAAAATCAAAACATATTTAAATGTCGCAAAGAGAAGAACCTACAATCCTTTAAAAGACCACTATATAGTCGAATTACCGTCTTAGATCTAGCATGACAACCCTTATTTCAATATGAGTCTAATACTATATTTTATATTATACGAATTATAAAGTAGATCCTGCTGTCAGCATTTTTGATGTTGCAACAAGGAATAAGGGGAATAAACAGAAACTTGTGGGAAGATTGGCAGAAAAGGAGACTGCGAATCGGAAGATGTAGCAAAACGTTTATTTGTTTCTTATACAAATAATAAATTTGATTATAGAACTTAGTTATATAGGTACAATCTACCTAAACGTTTTTAGTATAAGAAAACTTTCCGTAAGCTGATGGTGGTAAGCAAGCGGAAAATGGGTATATTAATATATTTTTAAATCTTTTCATTTCTTCTTCTCTCTATATTTCTTAAACATATTTAAATCGTTTGCATAATAAATATAATGTCGGCACTTTATTTGATTTTTTACGACAATAAATTGAGTAGGTTTAGTAATAAACAGCATAGTCATAAACAACTTTAGTATTGGAACTTACATGGCGATAGCAGAATAAATCTTATACTGTTTCTGATCATGCACAAACAACCGATAGGTCCGCATATAATACTTATTAAACACCGCTGATCAGATTACACCATTATGGATCCTTTCAATTACGAACGACATATTACTAATTAAAAAGCATGATAATAAAACCCATTCATTGTGAATGACCCATCACTAGACAGATCTATTCTAAACCAACAATTAGTTCATAGCACTCCGACAATGAAATTATTAATTTTACTTTGAAATTTATTTCATTTGTGTTTTTTTTTCTTTTAGGTTCGTATGTCTTCTAAGTTCTTATCTCTATAAGATATATACATTGTATATTTTGTAAATTTTCGGAAATAAATAAATATTTAAAATAAATATTTACTCCATCAAAGCCAAAAGAAAGAATCAGGAATGTACTCAATCCAGGGAGAAAATATGCAAACTTTAAATAGATATAGGAGTGATATCGATTGTCTTACATGAAGTCGACTGATGGGAAAAATTAAGAAATAATTAAATTTTTAATATACAAGATATAAACACCTTATAATAACGCACCTTAAAATCTACAGAACAATATGAAATTTGATTAAGAAATTCTGACAATTGTGTCAACTCGTTAATCTAATCGCTAACCTAATCTAAAATACTAATTTTTTAATGTTTACTTAAAACCGTAAGTCTAAATTGGTCTTTATAGGCAAAGTTTCTAATGGTAGTGATGCCATTTGCTTATAGAGATGGGGCTTGTCTGAGAATAAATAGAAACGATCCGTCTCTTGGAAAAATCCACCGTTATCTATCTCTATTTCCATTGAGTTATGGCTTTTATATATTTGGAATACAAATGCTGTTCGACCTTTATTTAGTATTCATATAAAAAGGAGGTTGCTTTACCGCACTATATGATATTATAGTCTTTTATAGGGTTATGTGGCAGTCAATTTTGTCGATATATTACATATAAAAATTTCAAATGGAAAATTAAACTTGAAACTCAAAACACAAAAGGACAAAAAACTGTCTTTTCTTTTCAGGCGTGACCGGAAAAGAAAGTTTTCGAGATGAATGGAGAAAATCAATGATAACCATAAAATAAGTATGATAAACAAAAACGTATTTATTATAGCTTAAATATTAATTAAAACTACGTTATTTTACAAATTTACATTATGTTAGTCTTCGCTAATATTAAGTTTCCATAAAATGCAGTCAATTTCAATTATAAACGAATTATTTTGACGCAGAAGTAATCAATTTTGCATTCATGAGCACTTATGAAAAGTGTTATAAAGGGTGACAAATTACGAGTATCCTAATTTTAAACTGTAATTATCAAAAAACGAAATAAGTTGGACACCTAATTTTTTGTTGAACATTGTACAGTAAAATCCAACGTTTAATAAAAAGTTAAATGTTTAACCCAATACTAACATTAAATACTTAATACAAAAATTACATCGATCCGTTTGCTTTGATGCATGACTGAGATCGATGCCGAATGAATGCAATGGACACTGGCACATATCTGATGAAATCCGGATGAAATGGAAGTTTTCCAAAGTTTCAAGTCGGTTCTTATAAACTATAGATTTAACACAGGATCCCCAAACTTATTATCCTTTATATTTATCTATTATTTTTATCATCGATCCCTTCATAGAATATTTGCCATCATATCGACCCCAGATTAAGTATTTAAGAAAAACATTAACTCATTTTTTACATTACTGTCATTTTATGACTACTATCGAACACCTTAAAAATATGTTGTCATACCTTTTTATTAAAATAATTGATATTAGTGCAATATGTGTCTGAAGAGGAGCAGCAAGATTATTGATATTTGGTTGAAAATTGGTAAGTTTTATTCCCAAATCACCACGGTTTTCCAAGTTCAATCTGTTCCTCTGTTTGGAATAATTGCGTTCGCGTGACTGAAACTAGCTTCAACCATATATGAAGTTAGGAATGCAAGTAAGAAAGTTTCGGCTCCTACTTTGAGCTTTGACTATTTAGTGGCAATATTGTAATTGCTCCGCAATTCACTGAAGTTTATATTTTTAAACAACGCTTTAGCTTTGAGATCTACACATAGTTTTTTTTCAATTATTTCAGCTTCTAAGCCAAGTTTCATTATCAATTTTTGTATCAAATGGAGTAGCAAACCATTCGGGATCATGCATATTCTCCAAGTCTTCGAAACGTGCTTTAAAGTCTTCTCTTAATTTATCTGAATGTTTAATGCATTTCTCCAAATCACGGCCGGAAATTCTTTTATTTTCGTTTAGTACTTGCAAGTTTCAAAAAATATTAAAATCGGATCGTGCCAGTCAAGATTTAAATAGCTCCATTTTTACTTGATAGGATATTATGACCGTTCGAGCTTGAATAAATGTAAGGTTTCTTCCTTGCAAACGCTTTCGTATTATATTAAATTTCGAATAAAGTTCTGCCAAATAGAACACATGGTTCCTATATTGTTTTAACTCGTCACATAATGAGGGATCCACATTCCTAAGAAACTCTTCGGATGAGTCTTACAAAGCAACAAGCCTCTGCAAACTATCACCTCTTGATAAGCACCTTACCTCTGTGTGCAAAGTTATTTGGTTGAACGTTTTCATCATTTTTCAAAAAGGCGAGAATTTAGGATGAGCTTTAATTTTATTTATTGTCCTGACACTTTACTACTGAGTACTTACTACCGACTATCATGAAGTTCGCCACTCAGTTTTGTGGCTACAAGATCCTTCCTGTGAAGGACGCAGTAAACTGTATGTACTTTAGGAAACCTTTCCTTTAGAAAGACCCAAAATCTTCTGTAACAGCAGTAACTGCAGGTGCACCGTTACTAGGTACTGCAGTAATATTCTCGAAAGGAATGATGTGCTTGTTCAAATATTCTTGCAAACTTAAAAAAATGTCTCACCTTTTGAATGTGTTCCTAGATATTTTGCAAATAGAAATTCATCAACAGTGTTATTCATGGAGGGGTTATGAAACCTAACATAAGCCATGAGAATATTTGAACTTCCGAACGTTGATTCGTCCAGTTGAATAGCACACAATGTTGGAGCTCAGAGGCCAAAGTTCTTTCCACATCATCGGCCGTTTCCTCAATACGTCGCTTCACTGTATTTGTACTTAATGGTATGCATTTTAAAACTAGTTGAGAGCCTTTCCTTATAACGTTTTCAATTACATCTCTTATAGCTGGTAATATAATCTTTTCACCAATAGTATACGGTTTGCCTTTCTTTACTATATTAGCCCTCTCATGCAGCATGTCCATTATAGTGGACAGCTACTATTACCTAGTGCACATGGCCAGAAAATACTTTTTAACTATGTTGATATCATACAATATATAGCTGTTAACTCTAGTGGACAGCATGCATGTTGATTAGAAAACTGTTTATACCAAAAGCCAAGTGTTTATACCGTAGTACGTAATATGGACCAAAATAATATTTAAAATGTACCAAATAAACCTAAATCGTGGGGACTCAAGGTGTGGGTTCGTGCTGGTAGCTCTCGTTATGTCTATTGATTTGAGGTGTACATATACTTACGAACGTATACGTGTAGGTTTTTTATATATTAACATATTATATATTATTATATATTAATATTTTATATATTAATTACCTATAAAGAGCGAGTGGTGGTAGAGATAACATCAATGAATTTGGTATGTGTGCCGATGTTGTTTCACATCACAAAGGCCATAAAGTGCTTTTCGACAATCGTTTCACCAGTATTCCCATGCTCGAGGAACTACAAAAAACGTGGAATTTATGGCACTGGAACCTGTCGAGCCAATAGGTTAGGAATGAAGGCCAGGGTTCGTTCAGATCGGTTACGAACGAGAACAATATCACAGTTACGCGGTGAGTGGATAATTCCCAGTCATCAAGACATGGCTGAACGGTGGAGCAAAAAGGACAAAGAGACAATAAATATCACCCGCCTGTTTGCCATAACATATTACAACACTCATATGGGAGGTGTAGACCTGATTGATCAGTGTATAGCACCCTATCCACACCGGCACCATACTGTAAGCATAAGTATGCGTGTAACGGTTAACCCGCACGGACGCATATATCTCTCGAAAATTCAATATTTCGAAAATTGCCGAAACGTCGAGAATCCGGTTCTTTTCATAACCAACCCTCAACATCAACGCGGAATCCCCGAGAAAACAAACCAACACACACATATATATATATATATATATATATATATATATATATATATATATATATATATATATATATATATATACATATATATATATATATATATATATATATATATATATTCACGCCATTTAGACAAGATTCTCGTCACAAACACGTTGATTGTATCTTTTATTTGTTTTAATAAAATGTCATTTGGGTCGTTGACACAAAACTTATCCAACACGTATTGTACTAATCGTTGATTACACTTTAACGAAGAAAACTTATAAAAACTTTCATCTATTAATACAAAAAATAGTTCATACCTATTCCACGTTCTCTCTTGCAAATGGTGGTCATAACAACTACCTGAAAAAAAGGTATAATTCTCAGTGAGGTGGAACGATGAGGACGGGTTTTTTGCTTTTCTAGCTATTTTGCTTTTTTGCTATTGTCAATGTTTGTTTCGTTTTACAAAATATTTAATTACACGGAACTATGCGGAACTTTTTTTAAAAATCAATTTATTGCAGTTTGTTACAAAAAAAAATGATTTACGATAGTTTTTGTTTAACCGTAATGATTCAAACTTTCTACAAATTTGATATTGTTACATGAAAATACATACTTGAAGCTAGATTCTCCATATTTAAAAAGTTCACAATTTTTTAACACAAACACAAAACAGACGTAGTTACTTTGTTAAAAATCCAGCGCAACTAATTCCGTTTCGGTACCTAAGGGTCAAGAGCGATGTTTAACACGTTCCCACAACCAATGAAATTGGTTTTTCGCATTTATTTTTTTATAGTATTATGAACGGGTTATCAAACAATACATTTTAAGTGGTTTTGCTTAATGGGGAATATGCAAGAGATTTAGATTTACTTGATTTTTTGCCACCGATACTTTATGATCTTGCAATTACACCTATACCATTATTTTCTTATTTAGTTCGTATTTATTTCCAAAAATTAAAATGAAAAAGTCCAAAACATGCGAGCGAAATTCAAATTTTCATCACCATTGGTCGAACCGAAACTAAGGACTGTGGCGCCCACGTTATGACATTTATCGACGTCAATATTCACTGTGCTGTTTTGCTGTGCAATATTACTGTAGTGTTTTTCTTGTGTGTTAGTACCTAGTGCCATTTTGGTCTATAGTTGTTATCCATAAAGTTCGTGACATTATAAATTATCAAGAATAATGACGGAAAGTGGTTTTGTTAAAGGACAATCGGACAGTTTACCAAAAATAGATGTATTTATGATGTGCTCTGAGAATAAACAAACTACATTGCTAATATGTTAAATGATTCATTTAATTTTAATTTAATGTAATTAGTATGTCTATAGTTGGAAGTGGGATGCTTCCACTTGAAAGTTTTATTAAATGATATGATCGTTTGGATAATATCAACATTTTAGGCTCTTTTCCTATAGTAGTTATTGTACCAATTCGCATTACATTTTTTAAATGTTTTTCATCCTCCAAATCATCTTGCGGCCAACTTAATTCAGATGAGCTATATGATGCATAATCAAGGGATATCACTGAAGAATCAGAATAAATAGATGCCATGCCACTATCAACTGAGCTATATGCAAATAACTTCCCCGCTGATTTTATTGGTGTCGTTGCAATATTTTGTAATGAAAGACAAAGAAGAGATAGAGCAACATTTTTCTTTTCCATTCTTAAATTTACTTGAACACCTTTACTTTTGTACTTTGAATTAATATTTACTTGCAGAGCTTTGTCATTAGTATTACTAGAGGCTTCAATCTGCCAGAGGTACCTTGCTCGATAATCATCACTTCCTTCAATATGAAAACTATGAAAGCCGGGCAGGCTTCATAGTAACTTGTTTTTGGTGTTTCAATTTCTAAAGCATTTGTACTTTTGACAGCTACTAGTAACAATCCTTGTCTTTTAATGGCACATATTCCTTCTTGTGGTGGCATATTTTCTTTTTGGCACTGAAATATATGAGGCACAACTCCTTCTTTGAACCGTAGTATAACTTTTTGCCCTTGTAGTTTCATGATGTATTGAACATAATTTTTTGTATCTTCCTCAATCTGAAATAAATTCAACAGTTAGCAAAACCCAGGAAGAAATTCACACCATGTAAACTATCGAAATACAAAATACTTGCAATAAAGTGATCTTCGCAACAATATAAACACGATTTTGGAGATATTTAATCTCTTCTTATAACTGTACACCATTCTTTACGCATTTCTTGGAACAAAAAAAAACACTTTATCTGGTGTACTTTTAATAGTGTTTTTGCATTCCGGTACAAAACAATATTTATAACATAGTTTTTAAGGTTTTTCCATTATCGAAATAGCGATTCAAACTGAAAATCCTTAACTGTCAAAAGTATAAGTAACTGCCAACATTGCAAATAGTAAACAACCCTGAATGACAAGGAGAGCTGTGACGTCATCCAAAGCGCGCGCAAAATGGGACCGTCCAAACAGCTCAAATTTAAGGATGTGGCTATTTATACATACAGTATGTATACGTAATCGGCTATTTATACATGCAGTGTGTATACAGTATGTATACGCAATTGGCTATTTATACATACAGCATGTATACGCAATTGGCTATTTATACATACACTCTGCATTCGCAATTGACTATTTGCACATTCTGACTGTATATACAAATATTGGAGTTACTATTTTGGTAATAACTACACAATTATAAGTAATTATAGTTTTATTTATTAAAGTTCATTTGCAATCTTGCGCAATAAACTCATAAATAAAATTCAAAGTATCACTAAATCAGTGAAATATAGGTTTAAATTACATTTAAGTAAAATATGGTATAAAGTAAAATAAATACAGGTATATCATTTTTTATTCTGTATTTTGTTTTGTAAAAAGGGGTGTGCTTAGTCTATATCTTTGGACGTCCTTTGATTTTTCTTTTATATTTCAATTGTAAGTTTTTATTTGATTGATTTGAGGGGCTGGATGGCTCGATTGACTAGGTATTAGACCGAATTTGTTTTTCAGGTTCTTCTCGTTTAATTGCACTAAGCCCACTACTCTTAAATTCATTTTCAATATAATCATCAATGTTTACATTTAAAACATCTGTATCTATATTTAGTGCATTTGTAGTTGAAATATATCTTGCATGAAAACAAGTTTTTGAAAATATGTAAAATTATTATATTTTCTTATCAAAAGAATATGACGATACAAACATGTTTCTACCGATGTATTATAAAATTTTTATATTTTGCTATCATGATTTTCCTGAATGCCATTATTTTTAATTCTCATTTTGGTGCAGGAGTGTTTGTCCAAAACGTCGTACCAAATACTTCGAAACCATGGGAATCTGAATTTTAACTGTCTATGATATGAAAAATTTGATTGAATTTTGATTTGGGCTTCAGAACATCCTTCAAGTACATTTCTTATTTCGATATCACTCTCCATAATTTAAAAAACTTTTTGTTTATTTTTCGCTAATATTATATTTATTCTAATATCAATACAGTTTATGATTTCCATAATACATGCGTAAATTATTGGCAAACTATGAAATTTAGTTTGTATGTATTGTTTAAAGGTCCAAAATGATCCTTCAATTCTGTGTGTTCTAGTGCCTCCCATTAATGGTAAATGTATTCTGCAATTTCCAACAATGTACCCATATTTCTTTACAACTATCCCAATTTTTAAGGAATTGTTCCTTAAGTTACATATTTATCTTTCGTTCCTATAAAAACTTGTACATATTTACAAATTTCCAAAAATTCTATTTTTTGCTCTTCATATTCTTACATATGTTTGCAAATGCAAGTATTTCTTGAATTCAAACAATAATTTATGCTTCTCATCAATTATTATCATCAACAAAATCGTATCACCGAACACTAACAGAGGAAGAAGTAATTAAATACCTAAGTAATAAAGGGTTCACCAACATACAATGCATGAAACTGAATTCAAAATTTCCAGAAGCATACTCATCTTTTAAAATCACGATTCCCTTGGAACAACTAACTGAAATAAAATACCCTCAAACATGGCCCAAATACGTACGCGTCAATCGTTTTTTTTTTCAAAGCTAAGAAAACCATCGACTACATAATAAATAAGCCCAATATACAAATAGTTCCAGAAAAAAATCACAAATTATCATTATACATAAATATCCAAAGGTTAAAAGAAAAAACCAACCAAATCGAAATTTTAGGCGTTGATTTGAAACCAGATTATATATATATATATATATATATATATATATATATATATATATATATATATGACCGAGATATGGCTAAATGACATCATGTCCACACAAATAAGAATAGATGACTACTCACTTATCAGCTCAATCTACCGCAGAGTTACCACAGGGGGCGGAGTAGCAATCTGGGCCAACAAAAATGTCAATAAATGTAAAGAAATTTCAAACCTAATGTCAATAGAAAAACAAATAGAAATATGTGGGATCCAATGGATAAATTCGACAAATAAAAATAAAATAAAACTAGTTTGCTAATACAGACTTATGATTAATTATAGCATATGTTGTTAAGTCTAAATACAAGCAATCATTAACCCCGCTAAGATCCTTAACCACTTTTATGACATTGTTGGAAAAGAGCATGGACAAAATTTTCAACATGCATGACGAAATAATAATAGTAGGAGATTTCAACATCCATTTCGAATCCAACACCAAAGAAAGATTCTATCTACTTGAACTCATGAGATCATATGGACTTAAAGATCAAATTTTCCAACATACACAAGTAACGCAAACATCAAGCAGCATTATTGACAATATTTTCGCTCAAAAAAAACCAAAAGGAATCTCAGTTCATGATACAATATTATCAGACCACAGATTCATTCTCCTTGGCGGAAACATACAAAACCATACAGACAGAACACAATATGAATTCAAAAGAATCTTTAGCGAAACGAACAAATCAAAATGTAAGTTAGCCTTACAAGAAGAATCTTGGGAAAGCAAATTAAATGAAGACAACTGCAATGAGAAAACAACAGAATTCATAAAAATCTTCAAAAACATGTTTATAAAGCTTTCCCAATCAAAAAGTTAAAATTATTACAAAGCCATGGATAACGGAAGAAATCAAAAAGTCAAGCAAAGAACTTCATAAGCTATACTCCATACAAAAAAAAAATCAGATCTAAAAAGTGAAACGCGAACCGAAGTGAAACGAAAAACCAGAACGCGAAGAAAAAACATAAGAGACTTTCAAAACAATAATGAAAATGTTATAATGATAGAATCAATAACGCCACAAATAAACAAAGAGAACAATGGCGTATCATTAACAAGGTAAAGAACAAACAAAACCTCGAATCATCTCCATGAGGAAGATATAACAACAAAATTCTACGATTTAAAAAAAAATGCACCGATACAAATAACGAGAAACACCGATAAACATTAATTATGACCATATTCCCATATTATATAATAGCATGTTTTTGGCAGAAATGACCGACTCAGAAATTACTCTCATATTTCAGAGATTAATAAGTTCTACCAGAATTGACCATCAATCTACCATCAAGTTTAGACATTGTGAACTGTTCATTCAAAACAGACACTTTTCCCGAATGTTAGAAAAAATTTAAAGTAGAATCACATTCTTCATATCAAAATACAAGATAATTTCGAATCAACAACGTGGCTTTCGTAAACAAACGTGGCTTGCGTTGATAAATCAACAATAACAGCAATAGAAAATCTATACACAAAATTAATTAATGAAATAGACCAAGGAAACTGCGCAGTGGGAATTTTCTGTGATTAGTCAAAGACATTTGACTGTGTTGCTTACAATACACTACTAGAGAAACTATGGACTGTTGATTTAGAGACAAAACACAACGCTGGCTCCAATCATATCTAGCAAACCGAAATCAATTTATACAAATAGGGAATACTAGAGCGAGTACTACAAACACATCCGTAGGGGTACCACAAGGAACTATGTTAGCCCCACTACTATTTGCGTTACACACAGTTGACCTTATCCACTACATTGGAGCAGATAACTGTATTATGTACGCAGACGACACTAGCATAATCATTACGGGCTCGTCAATACAAGAAATCGAAAGTACAACCAAGCAGATATTAGACAAATTATATCAAAATAAATGATTATAATCATTTTTTTTTTGCTTTGCCATAATATCCGTATTCTTCTTTACCGATTGTATGATTATGATTAAGTGACATTTTTATTAGGTACATATCTGGTACAGACTGAAAGCAGACTGTATGTATAAATAGCCAATTGCGTATACATACTGTATGAATAAATAGCCAATTGCGTATACATACTATATGTATAAATAGCCAATTGTGTATACGTACTGTATGTATAAATAGCCACATCCCAAATTTAATCGGTATTTTATATATATTTTTTTAAATTAATTGAAAAACTTTCAACAGTATTTATATTTTTTACTATGTTAACACGAAGTAAAAATTGAATTAATCAATTAAAAAAAAAAAGATGCATATTCTCTATTGTAAGACATTGTAAAATTTTATTTTTGTCGCCGTAAATTCGTAATCCGTCGCAGTGTGCGCCGCCGCAATAAGCGATGGTACCAAAGTGAACTCCTGGTTTTTATATCGGGAAGCCGGAATGGATGTACCCTCTCTGGATTTTAAAGCGTCATTTGCCAGGGCATTGATTAATTTTGGCACACATGACCAGAGCAGAATAAGAAGAGGAGACGACCGTGCTCAACTTCTCCGTCTTTGAAAAAACGTCCAGTGACAAACGCTAAACCTGAGGTGCGATACCATGAAGGTAATCTGGTGGAAATTAACAAATGTCAATAATGCTAATAGATGCCATGACAAGGACTGTTCGGAAAAAACGAAATACATTTGCACTAAGTGCAATGAACCATTGTGACCGAATGAAATGAAAAATAAGTTGTAGCCATAAATGCATGTGGTCCACTACAGTGGACATGATCGAAAATCTGATTAAATGTATTAAAAGAATCCAAAAAAATGTACAGTATTTTCTTATATTCTATATATCCTAAAAATACTTAACATATTTTTTTATTCGCCATTTCAAAAATTCACGCATGAGAGGGTTAATAGAGATGCTATAGGATATCTTTAGACCCCCTTCTCTATCAACACTAGCAGGTGACTTCAAATATGAATTCAAATTTGGCCGAACTCTCAAATTCTCTTTTAGTATTTTGTAATACTCAAAATCTTGGTTTTTCTTATCAGAATGGATCCTTTCCAAGAGGTCTTTCATTTTTCCAGACTTTATAGAATCATTGCTAAAAGTTTTTTTTCACATAATAAGCACATAGGAATAGTTTCATAAGCAAACGATGGCACAAAATCAAATTTTAAATACTCCTGTGAATATTGTCTGCATTTCTTCTTAGCATTGATAGCCGATATTTTGGGTATTAAATTCAGATTTTTAATATGAAAAAACACAATACGTTTGCACCACAACAAAAAAATGTTGGCAAGTAAAGCAGCAGTAAGAGACACAACTTATTCCCGGAAGAGTTATAAAGAACTGCCTGTTTTTTTCTCAGGTGCAGTGTTACCTAAAATATAAATTTTATCAATTGAGTATTTGAATCAATTTTTTTTTTCGTCATAAATCGAAAGCTCATATATGAGTTTTTTGACTAAACTCTTTTTAGTTTTATTTTTTTTCGTTGTAATTAAAAAGTTATAACAAATTGAAAATATATTTTTAAACTCGGTACCGAAAACGCATCGGTACCGTTGTGACGTAAAATATGTAATTTCTACCCGCTCCTGACTTTGTTGATACAGTAGTTGTAGTAGACATGTCAAATATGTCAAATATTAAAAGTCAAATATTAAAAGTTATCGTGCTTGTTTCGTACCATGTGTAGGAAGTAGGTACTATAAAAAGAACTCAAAAAATATTTTTAAATGTCCCACATTGTTAAACGTCGAAACCAATGGTTTTAAACAGTGCGCCGAAAAAAATCTAAAACGACGTTTGTATAAAGAATGTTTATGTTTGAATATTAGAATGAAGTTTCACCCTTTCGACTTCACAAACAAATTATTGCGCGTTTGGAGTCACGTGATTGTTTTCAAAATTTTATCATTTGTAATTAATTGAACAATTTTTTTTAACTTTTTCGCATCGCACATCCAAATTATTTATAATAAGATTTTAAAATACATTAAAAAAATCGATAATTTTCAACACCCAATTCAACAACCCAATTTCGTACCATTATATAGGAAAAATATAAAAAAAAGTTATCCATATTTAATGATTTTTAATATACATCTATTGCGATATTTTCTCTGCAAAGGACAAAATATCTACATTCAGATATAAAATACCTAGAGTACAAACCCTCTCTCCTCAAGTTCTTCACTTCACTCCAAAACCGCGGAAGCGAAGCGGGAACTCGGGATTTAGGGTTGGTCTTTCTTACTTGCCACTCCATCACTTCTTTCGTCGTCGTCCTTCCTTTTAAGGATTTAGGATACAGGTTTGTTATTGTCTTCCACTTGTCCTCGCTCGTAATGAGATTGACCACATTCTGCATGTTAAGGGGTTCTCTTACATTATGTTCTGCCACGGCCCTAATATCAGCCCATTGCGAACATTGAAATGTAGTGTGTTCAGCAGTACTCGTTGCTAGGCAGTACCGGAAGCTGTCGCTTTATATTTTTCCCCTGCTTTTAAAAAAAGGGGCGAGAATTCCATGTCCGCTTAGTTGTTGTGTGAGGTAGAAGTTGACTTCACCGTGATTAAGATTGTACCATGAGTCAATATAAAGGATGCGGGTTCAGGTCCACCTCCCTTCCTTGGCGTGGACCCAACATTGCCGCCATTTGCTCATGAGTTGGTTTCTATTTAAGGTCCTACCCTCTTTGTTCGTACCTTAGTTGGAAGGCCATAATGACTAATAGTGCAACGTTGGACACTTTGCGGTAGGCGCAGCATATGCTTATGAGCATGGGCCGTTAGAATAGAAATAGGGCAGTTAGAAGCTGCTTTTAGACCATCCACCTAGGACGGTGCGGCGTAGAGGAGGATGGAGTTTACGACTTCGCTTGGTAGCCTTCTAGTTTTAGTAGCAGGGCCCTTCAGTCTAGGCATTAGTTGTCGGAGTCCTGCTCCAGCGCGTTTAGCTTTCATAGCCGCGTTTTGGATGTGTCTATTCCAGGATAGCCTTTGGTTAATATGGACGCCGAGGTAGTTTATTGTCGGTTTTGCCGACATCAACCTGCCTAGAATGTTAACAGTTATGGCACCTATTCTCTAGCGACCAATTAGTGCGATGGCTTCGGACTTCTCTGGAGCTATTTGCAATTCGTTCCTTTCCATCCAAGTATGAATAGCTTTAACTGCAGTTTCGACCCTGGCTGCCACACCTTCCCCATTGGTGTCCATGGATACCACAAGTAGGTCGTTGGCGAATGTTACCAGTCTGCAGTTCTTGAGGTCCTATGTCTTGTTTAGGTCTAAAACGCCATCATAGAGTATGTTCCACAGAAGTGGTCCGAGAAACAACCCCTGCGGACACCACCCGTCACCCGCCTGGTTGTGTTGTCTATTATTAGGCTCCTGATCGTGAAGTTGATTTTAATTGAGTCCATTAAATATGTAGATATCCCTTTTCTTCTGCTTGCGTCTGCGATTTTCCACCAGGGGGCGGTATTAAACGAATTCTTAACATCTAGTGCAACGGCTAGATATACTTTTGTATGCCTACGTTTACCCAATTTAGCATAGTAGCCGATCTTGATAACCTCCTGGATGGCGTCTGTAGTCGACCTCCCCGCTCGAAAACCATATTATGCTTTTGATATGGTTTGATATATGTTTTTGATACATGTTTGCACATGACCCATTCAAATCAAGTTCTTGGTTTATCTTGATGGCTACTATACGTTCGAAAAGTTTGCCTGAGCTGTGGGCAGATTGGGCGTAGCGATGAGGGCTTCCCCGACTTGGGGACTAAAACCAATCTGGCCTCTTTCCATCTACCTGGTATGTTTCTACTGCGAATGACTGAGTTGAACATGTTTGCAAATGTATCTGTTTGGAGGAGGGCATTTATTGGTTCCACCAGTAGACTGGTTTCCTCAGGCTCGCTCCGGGTCTCTATAGAATGGCTTCGCAGGTTCTAGAGAGAGAGCCGCAGTGATGGTAGACACATCGGTCACAATCTCTAGAGTACCAAGCCTACTAGTGTGCAACGTATGTCAGTGTATAACATATTTGCAACACTAGTACAGTTACCAGATGCGTGAAAACAGAGTAATATATATTCAAAGCGGTATAGGCTAAGATAAAACTCAAGTTATAACTAGGGAAGTCATATTCGTATTTAGAATTTTTATTGCAATATCCTTTTTTTTTCCTAGTCAGTTGAATTGATATATTTGCTACTAATCGACCCTGTATTAATCGACCCCCTTTCGATCCTCGTGTATTAATCGACCCTTGGAGAACTCTTATAAACCCCCTGCTGTCGGTATCGACCTTATTTGCGATCACTGATCAAATCCAGAGAGCGAGGAGGTCACAATTGATCCTCACGCTGGGAAATCTGGACGGCCAGGAAAGAACTGTCTTAACACTCTTGGATACAAGAGCGCTTGCATCATCTTGCTGATACCAAATACCGTTTATTGATAATCTGAGTTTAGCACTGACATCCATTAAGAACGTTTGTATCCGTCTACTGAATTCTAAACGTGAGTTCCGATCAATAGGAAGAAGTTTTTGGGCTTTTTGTCATTTGTAAGGCCGATAGAGTAAATCTTTCTTTTAAAAACACGTTCTTAATGACTCCTACTAGTAAAATTCCTACTGCAATTAACGTCACTCATATTGATTGGAATTTTTGATTTTGAATACTGTTCCTAACTTTCAAAGCATTCACTTCTGTTCTAGCAGTTTTTCCCTCTCTTAGTATCCTTAAGAGAACCTGTTAGGCGATATTTTTCGACCCATCTTGCAATTATCTTGCAATTTGCCGGTGCCAAAAAATTAAAATGTGGTCAAAACCACCTTTGAGTTTGAATAATGAAGTTTATTCTAATAAAATGCTCTATACAAGCAATCCTTTGTTCCGTCGGCCGCTCCATTTTCAAAAAAACTTCAAATTTCGCTGAATATTAGAGATTTAAAATTACAATAAATAAGCAATTACTTATTTTTGTTTTTATTAAGTGAAAACAGGACACTCTTAATTTGTCATTTTTTATTTTATAATCAATTATATAAATATAAGTAGTAGCATATAATTTCAAATAAAATTACAATTTAAATACCGTGTGAAAGAAAAAAAAAACGAAATCCTGGAAGAAGCCTAGATGAGGTTCCTAAAATTGGTATCACCTTTTACCACCGACAAATTCAAATGCTAAACAGATTTGAGGCTAAAAACCGAAAGTATTTTTTTTATTTCTGAGTGCGTAAATATCGATAAAACACTGATGATAGAAAAATTAAGAACTATAAGAAATAACGATACAAAGTCAACTGGTCAACTTTCAAAGCAGATTAACTTATTATATCAAACATTCTTTTCAAAGATATTGCTTTATAATTGCAAGGAAAACATTTTTTTACAACACAATTATACTACAGCACTGAATGTTAAATAAAAAAAACAACAAAAAGTGTTGGCTTTAACAAACTCATTAGGGCCACACTATTTTTGTTTTGTTTTCGGTCGCACGATATGATCTTTCCACCTGTAAACAAATTACATGTAATCGAAAACGCCGTATATTTGTATAAGGGAATTTGCTAAACTTGATTCTTTTTTTCATCTTAGATTACGAATTTTTTATTGTCAGAAAAAAGAATTTTTACGGAAAAGAAATGAAAATGAGGTAAATGGTGCGAGGAAGGACAATAAACATTTCAATTCAAAGAAAGCCATTACACAAGAAGTCACAATCCAAGGAGAAAATATTAAAGGTCTGAATCAGATAAAAAAAAAAAGTTTTATTTTTTGTGTAATTCAATGTAAATTGAATTAAAATGCAAATCATTTTCGAATGAATGAATTTAGATTTAATTGAAATGTTTTAAATTTCTCAAAATTATGTTGCTTTTGTTCTTCTGAATAGCAGTTTCATTCCAAATTTTACTATGGTATATTTAAATTCCTAGTAGATATTGAAACTGGGGACCTGTTCGGGCTTAAAATGTACCCGATATACACTCTAATGAGCTATAAAGAAGGCTCTTGTACGGTTGGCCCAATCAGAAGATTAGTTTTATGCTTCATTTTAATTTAATTAATAACTTTATACTTCCTAGATGAGTTGTAACCCAACCGGTGGGACTTGTTATTTATTAACAAGTAGAAGGGAAGCCCGGTGATACGGCAGAAAAGTAAGTTAAAAAAATACATATTTGTAGTCGGGTAACCGAACTGACGCTCCACTTTTCACCCGATACAGCAACCTTCTACACAGTGCATTAGATTCCATATCGGGCACTCATTCAACGCTCGACCACCGTTTTCCTCAGGTCCACCGTTTCAATTTCTATTATGGATAATCAACCATTTATTTAATTCAAAATAAGGTAAATTTAAAAATAATACAGAAATATAAGACACACTAATAAGACATATGCATATTTTATTTGTATCTGTAATAAAAATAAAATAAAATTAAATAACTCCTTTTGGACATGGTTGACAAGGTAAACGCGTCAATTTATTATTCGTTACAAGAATGCTTACTTTTATGGTAAGGCATAGAGCAAAGCTCGAGCAACCTCAGAAAGGAAATAACTTTTCTTATTTGAAAATAATTTGATTTTATTTTATAGAGTTAATCGGTAGTTGTTTATTTGACGACCATTAGCGAATTCAGAAATTTCAAATAAACTACCAAAATATTATAAACTTCTCCATAATATATTATTTTTTCTTCAAGGGCAGATATATAAAGGACAGTAAACATGTAAACATGTTTTGTTTATATAAATAATTTTACTTATGCAATAAATATATGCCTCTAATTAGAATTTGGCAAGCTATGAGCATCAATTTTAAATAATATTGTTTCATCATTTTATAAATTAATTAATTTAAATTTAAGAACATTTGAAATTAAAGCAATACACAAAAAATTGTAATCAAACATCATAGTTACACTTTTCTGACAAACGAGTTACAGGAGAAGCACTTTTGTATGATAAACCAATAATAAACCAATCTCAAAACTCAATAAAAAACGATGATAAACCAATCAAATTCTTTTATTTCATCGGTTGATCGTATTTTACTTTTAATAAAAAGTACACTTATTATTTTTTAAAAGTTTAAGTTGAAGATTAATTAATGTTTCCATTCTTAAAGACTTTATGCAGGGTCTTAGTCTTCTTATTATACATGCTCTTTTTATTATACATGGTCTTAATCAACTTATTTACAGTATCTTAGTCTTATTATACAAAGTCCTAGTCTTCTTATTATACAGAGTCTTTGTCTGATTATTATAAATACTCTTAGTCCTATTATTATCAAGGTCTTATAATAAAAGGTCCTAGTCTTCTTATTATTATTATAAGAAGATTATACAAAGTTATACTGTTCTTATTATACAGGGTCTTAGTCTTCAAATTTGGCTTTAGAAATATTAAACTGCTTTCACAGAACCCCCGTCTGGAATAAAGTTCATAGCGCATTTTTTTACTACGAATGTAATTGGAAATAAAATCTTTATAGTTCAAGTATTTTTTTATTTTATATCATGTTTTCAATACAAATAATGTAATAATAAAAAATAAGAATTCAAATCAAAAAGGAAAAATATGTAAGGAAAAAAAATCTACATTGAAGCCATCCAAGTGGGTTGAAACTGAGCTTCACTGGTGAAGCTCAGCTCAGCTTCGTCTGGACGAAACTTGAGCTTTTTTATAAAGTGTGGTAATTATCGGTTTATGGTAACTATAATAAGATATAAATGCTTGATATTTTATTTTATCCAAGTATCTCAAAAAACAGCATCAATTGTAACACAGTTTCTTGTTGTGTACTGCCCTGGGTGATTATTCATACTTAAATCAAATCTATCTGATAAAAAGCTTGCGAGTTCAACAAAATTTTCAAAATCATTTTAGTTAATCTTGAAGTCTCTAGCCAATATGAGTGGAAGTTTACAATAATTGGGTTGTTGGTTAAAAAAAAAATATCGATTTTTTTTAAGTATTTTAAAATTTTATTAGAAGTAATTCGGATGTGCGATGCGAAAAAGTTAAAAAAAAATCAGTTAAATATAAATTTAAATTTGAAAATAATCACGTGATTCCAAACGCGCCATAATTTTTTTGTGACGTCGAAAGGGTGAAACTTCATTCTAACATTCACACATAAACATTCTTTATTAAATCGTCGCTTTAGGATTTTTTCGGCGCACTGTTTAAAACCATTGGTTTCGATGTTTAACAATGTGGTTTACATTTAAAAACATTTTTTGAGTTCTTTTTGTAGTACTCCTACACGATGGTACGAAACAAGCACGATAACTTTTAATATTTGACTCTTAATATTTTACATATTTGACATGTCTACCACAGCAACTGTATCAACAAAGTCAGGCGCGGGTAGAAATTACCCATTTTACGTCACAACGCGTCCTGTTTTCGGTACCGAGTTTAAAAATTACAACTAATTAATAAAACAAAAAATAAAACTAAAAAGAGTTTTGTTTTAAAACTTATATACGAGCTTTCGATTTATGACAAAAAAAAAAGATTCAAATACCCAATTTAGCTTAAGTAAATTAGAACCTTCCCCGTTATATTCTAATCGATCGACAAATAAATAATATAATATCCTCAATCGTTTGACCTGGGGATATATAAATAGGTACAATAACTAATTCAATACCGTTTCCCAGTTTACAAACAACTGAACAATTAGTTTTTTTACTTTTTTCTCTGTCAATACTCTTTTTAACGCCAGCTTGTGACTTCATTGTCTACCTATAACGTATATGCCGTAGACATATATTGAAATCCGTCAGATTGTGTAAAACCGAGTTAGTGCATTATCTGCCGACAGTTCGTGTATTCTATTTTAAATACAAGATATGACTAGGTAGTTCGTGAATAAATAGGTCCGATAATAAAGACACTCTACTTTATGCTTTATCAGATGACAGCACTTAGGCATTTCTTGAAACGTCGAATCGGTAAGTAGGTAAGTAAGGTAGTGTAAATCTCAGTTGAACAATTTCATGAAATGAGCCACATGAATTGGATGAACTACACGAACTGCCGACAGATCATGTAATGGCTTAGTTTTACTTAATCTGACTGATTTCACCATATGACTACTACATATATAAATAGAGTTAATATCAATCATTCGAACCATATGTATGATAAACATGTGTAGAGTTAGCAATTACTACTTTTTTCGGTATTTTCTATACTTTCTTTTTCTCAAGTTTGCATTTCTCCAAACCTAATTCAAATAATGAGTATAATATATATACAATATAACTCTCGTATAATTTAAAACATAAAACAAATGCGTTTGAACATTTTTTTCTGTGTTTAGTTTTAAGGTTATAAACCGACCACGGTTGTCTCTCATTCTGCGCAAGAAAGAAAAAGCACGCATTATAGAAATATACACTGAGAGATAGAGAAAGAAATATAGTATAACGCAGTTTAGAAATATGCACTGAGAGAAAGAGAAAGGCGTATAACGTGATACGGCGATTTACGTAACACGGCGACAAATGTGAGCCATTCACGCTACGGTGTAACATAGAGATTACCTGTGCCGTTTTGCCTGCGCGGGTCAACTGCACGTCTGTAGCGTGTATGGGGACGTTCCAGTTTACCGGAGCGGTTTTCGGTTCTTTTTGCGATGGTGTAGATTGAGGAGGATAACTATACTATGTGACTGTACTATGAAATTCTTACACTGCACATCTGAAACCTCTCCAGTTTGGCAGGCACTGGTTTAGACAGAAATTACTTCACGAAATTTGGTTGCAATAAAATGAAGAAAACCTAATTTCTGAAAGTTACTTTTCAAATAGCATAATTTTTTTTTATAAAAACGAAGAAATATTTCTAAACACATTTTTGTTTATTTTTTTACTGTGAAAAATCTGGGAAATGCATAATCAATATAAGAACATTCAATATCATATCTAAGCCCTATAACTTATATACCAATACATTCAAAACCACTACGTTCCAAAACACACTAGAAAACAAATGACGTGACCTGCACAGGTACACCGTCGAAATAATTGATTTTCGATCTTGCGCTGCTCGCCTTCGCAGGTTCAAAAAACTATTCGCAGTTCTATTCCCACACACGCTCCGGTCTAGCTGCGCAGGCATACCTGCACAGATAGACCTCTCCGGTGAACCGTTGTGTGTATGGCAGGTATAACGTAACGCGGCATATAACGTGTTCTGCACAATAACTCATACCGAAACCTCCCTAGAGGAACTTCGTTCCAATATATTGACTGATTTAAATGATAATTGAATATAGGGCTGAAACCAAACTAATTAAACATACAATCATATAACTGAATATTAAATCAATAACTGAAACTAAGTTCAGGTCTTTCTACACAAATGTCATAGCACAAAATCTAACAATGACAGCCCGGCACATGTTTTTCAAACTAATGCAAGTGTATTCCATTTCCATAATAAGAGCAAAGCTGCACTGAGGAGAGATAGATCTCGAAACGCGTCTACAGATGGATATACACTTAGGTTAAATAGAAAGATGTGATCATAAAAACAATGTTATTTATCTATTTCTTGCTTAGTGCCACGAAAGTGTACTGGGGCCCAATAAATAGCAGACAAATATCTGTAGTGTTTTAACATGAGATTTGTTTTGTAGTCTTAAAAAGTCTTAATAATATTATAGAGCTATGGAAAGATTGAATATATTAATATATTCAAGCTATATTCCGCTTTTATAAGTTAGTATTGATTGTATATATAATTAGTCTGGTTTCACCCCAATATTCAGACAGCAGAAGATTTTTAACCTGTGATTTAGTTGTTTGCTTAACTTTATTCAGAATATGTCTTCAATAATGATTCTTGTAAGCTGCTCGGCTGCGCGGATGCGCAGTAGTTTTCGTGACATTTTAAAATCTGCGCGGATAAATTTAGTTTCCGCGCACCTAAATTACAAGACGTTGATTCTGTCTTCGATATTGGGGAAATTTCTGAAGAATGAAGATTAATTAATATATTAAGTATATAAGTTAGATTATTTAACCGTTAAGGTCATACTACCAAGTAGTCAGCCATCCTACGCCTACCGGCCTGAGCGGCCTGTGACAATTTAGTGCAATGACAGTGTAATTATTGAATTATTTTTCAATTTCATCTTAGATTTTTGGTTCTCTTTCATTCAATTTTTTTTCAATAAATGTTTGAATAAATTAGGTACATTTTTTATATTAGATTATGTGGGATAAACAAAAAAAATCGGCTATTATTAAGAATATGGGAATTGTGAAGTTACCTTCACTAACTGTTACTAATCGTCTTCCAAAGTGTATTTCTAAACGTGAAAAGTAAAAATGAATTTTCTATGTCGGCTGGTTCAAGAAATATCCGGGCTTTTGTAATCCAAAAAACTGACATTTTTTAATACAAAAACAAATTTAACTGCAACTTCTGTCCAGTTAATTGACAGAAAATATGTTTATACAGCAGATCCGCTGTTGCCAAGTTCAATTCTTTTGCAGGGATTATACTTTTTTTCTGTGTCGCTACAATTAAGTATTATATGTATTAAATATATTTAATTTTATTTTAATTCTTGCGCAGGGGTCATGTTAATCTTCTATGTATTCTTCTTCTTCTTATGCATATTCACTAATGAATGTTTGCGACCACGATAATGACTTGAATGTCGTCATCATGTGGTTCTCTTGGGAAGTATAATGGAGGTGATTTCCCGTTATCTTCCTCCATGGGTATGAAATTACATTTCCTTAATTTCAGTTCTAACGGTTATACCGCCGTGACTCGGTCGCCAGAGCCCCATCTGGTATCTAGCAGGGTGTGTCGGATGGTCTCTACTAGGCCATCATGCCGCACGCATGTGGTTTAATTGAGAGTTGGTTAGGTCAGGTTGTCCAAAAGAGAATAGATCAAGACCGCATACAGCGCGGCAGCGCGAACTCTCGATCCAGAGTTCGCGCTGCCGCACGCATGTGGTTTACTTGAGAGTTGGTTAGGTTAGGTTGTCCGAGAGAGAATAGATCAAGACCGCAAACAGCACGGCAGCGCGAACTCTCGATCACATGCGCGCTTCGCGCGCATGTGGTTTGATCGAGAGTTCGCGCTGCCGCACGCATGTGGTTTAATTGAGAGTTGGTTAGGTTAGGTTGTCTGAGAGAGAATAGATCAAGACCGCATACAGTGCGGCAGTGCATACTCTCGATCAATCCACATACGCACGGTAGCGAAAATGTGGCAGACAATTGAAGATGTCCATGCCTACATTAGTTGATTGGGCATCTTTTTGCCGAGAAATTGTTTTTGATAATTTTTTTACCCAACCTGAGAAACTCGGTGGTCTTAATAAGATCGTTGAGATTGACGAATCCAAGTTCGGAAAGCGCAAATGTCATAGGGGTCACAGAGTGGAAGGACAGTGGGTTTTCGGCGGTTACGAACGTGGCACTGGTCGCGTTTTTATGGTAGCTGTTGAGAAACGCGACTCTGATACTCTTGTGCCTTTAATCGAGACATGGATAGCTCCGGGTACGACGGTTATCAGTGACTGTTGGAAGGCCTATAGCGGTCTCAGTGACTATGGCTACAAGCATTTATCAGTTAATCATTCAATTAACTTCGTAGATCCCGTAACTGGGGCACATACAAATGCCATAGAGTCATCTTGGAGGGCCGCTAAATCTTCCATGTCGTCATCTGGTCGTACCAAATCACACGTACCCGGTAATCTTGCTCGATACATGTTTCAGAAGAGGTGTAAAGAGCTTCGGCTCGATCCCACTCTAAAACTTTTCCGTATGGCAGGTAAGTTGTACAATCCCGTACATCCCCTGCCAGAAGGAGGACTTGGTAAGGATCGTGACACAGATGAGGAATACGAGGATGACGAAGACTAAATCACAATTTTAACAGTTAAAATTGCAGTTTTTCTGTTAATTTTTTTCCTTTTTATAGTGGTCTTTAATGCCCTCTGGTTCTCAATCGTCATCCCTTTGTCTGTCCGCTCTCCAGGTTTTAAATTGAGTTCGGACATTTTCGTATGGATTTTTTGCATTTTGATTTCTTAGATAGAGGATTTTTTTGTGATTGTGATGTGGTTGATGCAAACGAGAATATTAAATATTTATTTTATTTATTTTTTTGATATGTATTTTTTTATCAGAATGGTATTATGTTTTTTTATTATCAAAATTTCAATTAATTTGTATTTTTTTTGTTTAAATGGTAATTTTTTTATAAAATTTTTGGTAAAACTGTGTTTTGTTTTTAATATTTTGCAAAAATTACATTTTTTGTCAAATTCAGTTTATAATATTGAAATATAATAAAATTACAATTTGTTTATTTTATCAAATTCACAATGTATTTTTTGGATCAGTAGGAGAGACAGACCCGTGACTGGTAGCGCCTCCGTTGTATAAATTGAACTAACGTAATACAAACAGTGGCGGGAACACAGTTTGGTAGTGAATAAATATTAAGGTTAGTAGGAAAAATAATTTAAAATAACAAAGCGAAGCGGGAAGATAAATCAAGACAACATATGCGCGGCAGCGCGAACTCTCGATCCATTATAGGACAAAGTGACAAGGATCGTTCGTTTTACCTTGGTTAGATTAGGTTGTCCGCCGCGAAGCAAGAAGATAAATCAAGACAACATACGCGCGGCAGCGCGAACTCTCTTTCCAATATAGGACAAAGTGGCAAGGACCGTTGGTTTTACCTTGGTTAGATTAGGTTGTCCCCCGCGAAGCATGAAGGTAAATCAAGACAACATACGCGCGGCAGCGCGAACTCTCGGTCCAATGTAGGACAAAGTGACAAGGGCCGCTGGTTTAACCCTGGTTAGATTAGGTTGCCCGCCGCGAAGCGGGCAGATAAATCAAGACAACTTACGTGCGGTAGCGCGAACTCTCGGTCCAATGTAAGATTTGATCTGTTTTTTTTTTAATTTCAAAATTTAATTTGTATTTTCCAGATGGAGGATCTGGCGATTTTTTTAAATTTAATTTGATGAAAATATTAATTTATTTACATTTTTCCCTGGATATATTACAAGTTTTCATGCAAGCAACTCATCTGTATTTTTAGTGGATTTATTATTTGTATTCAACATTTCAATTTAGAACAACTATTTCACCCGAAATATGCAGGTTCGATTAAATAATTATGATGAGTAGTACAGGCAGATGAAAACAATAGTTACTACATTTTCTAGTTACAAAATAAACCCCTCACAAAATTATTTTTCACTACGTCTATGTTCTGCTACAACAATGTGCATGCACAAAACTTTCAAATAGATGTGAAGTTGCAGACGGGTCTGTGTCTGCTTCGGCACCTATTTTTTTAATAATACCGTCAAGGGCCATAAATTTAAACGCATTGCTGCGCCTATATGGTCTAAAATAAGATATATAATATAAGTTGCAAGAAGTATTGAGTTAACCTGAGTTAAACCAATTAGAATGAAATTAGAATTAAAAATTAAATTTATATTTCAATGTTGTTGTAAGTGCATGTGCAGAAAGTTTATATTGAAGTGTTTACCAGAACAAGGTAAAATAAAAAGATAAAATTGGCAACGTCGGTTGGGCTTCTCCTGCACTTTTTGTTTGACAAGTAATTTGAGAGGTTAGGCAGTGAAAGAAAATATTAACTGTTGCGTCAAAAAAATGTCATTTTTTTTATAAAAACCCGTATATTTTTTTAATAAATCGACGTAGAAGCTTCGTTTTGGCTCTCTAAGTTTGCAAATACACTACGGAGGATGATTAGTAACAGTTATTCAAGGTAAAAATCCGCCAACCCCAAAAAAATGGAAATTCCCATATTCTTTACAAATTCCAAAAAATCTTTTTTTTTTTCGCATAGTGTTTAAAAATAAAACAATTTTTTCTATTAATTTACACATTTATTGTATATGATATTTGAATGACTACAAGTTTTCAAGTAGAGAGTAGAGATTACAAGTATTCTTCTTACAATGTATAGAATATTAGAATACTCTTTCACTTTCAGATAAATGTCATTACATGTGCCGTTTCTTTTCTGGAGGAAGAATAAATACTTTCCGTCAAACCCTCATTTCGCAAATTTTGATTCTGTCGTCGTTTGAAACTTCCTCTATAAAAGTATTTCTATTGTCTTTTTTTTAGAATTACAATTTTAATAAACGTTAGTTTATGTAATATATGCAGCCAATAAACTGATGTCTAATATGTTCATAAAAAAAATGTAACATGCCATCTATTTGCCTTTCTTGTACATATAAAGTTTTGATCATCGTGTCCATAAGATCTGTTTTGTTGTCATAAATAATCACTTCCGGTTTTGATGCATTGTTGATAATAAAATAACAGATTTTTTGTAAATCCAAAAACTATTGAAAATTGTTCTCGAGAATGTTTTGCCTGAAAATCTTGGCGGATAAACACCTTATTTTTTCGTACCGTTCCCGTAATAGTGAGACCAGAACTCAAATTCAGAGCCAATTGTTTGTTAGTAAAAAAATTGTCGCACGGGATGTTTCTATTTGTACCGTAATATGGAGTGCATAAATCTTGTACGATATTTTCACCTTTTTCACCCAGGTTGGTGGCACGTTGATTTCCTTCTTTTCCTAAATATTCAATTCCTTTTAGTGGGTATCCTGTTTCAGAATCGTTTAGTCAAAATATTTTTATATGCATTGCTTGAATTGACATTTTCCGTCAAAACCAAATAATTGCTCATCTACAGTCAGATTACATGATGGCATGTAGAATTATCCTAAAATATTATTCATTCGATCCTACAGATTTCGTATCCAACAACACGCTGCTGTGATCTTGATTCTTTATCATCAAATCTAATAAATTTACAAATTTCGTGGTATTTGTTCTTAGAGAAAATTGCTCGAAAAATTGGTGGTTCATATTTTTTTCCTCCACAAACGGCCAATATTCGCATTGGAAGATTTCAGATGCGCAGCAGTAAACAAAATCCCAACATTCTTTATCATAAAAAATACGTCTTGATTAGTAGGTGATGTTCCTACCTATTCTAACGGATTGTCTTGTTTTTAAACTTAATCCGTGATCTGATGACACGCTGTCACTCCAGGCCGCTGCGGCCGATAGGAGTCTAGCGGAGTTTTTTTATGTAAAAATTCGGAAATTTTTAAAACATAATGATTTTGTAAAAACTAATTTCATATCTTTCAATATCAATAGGAGATTATTAAAAGGCGTTTCATCGAAATATTATTGTAACCATATGTCATAATTATATAAAAGTGCGTAAGGCCGCTCCGGCCGGTAGAATGACTTTAACGGTTAAAATACATATTATTCAAAAACAACATAAGAGAAGCTGTTAATGAAACACAAATATTGAGAAAATGTTTGAAAAAATTAGAAATGTTACTGGAAACAACGGAAGAACGTCAAGGAAAAAAGGGAAAAACAACAACGGCAAAAATCTAGTTTTGAGAAGGTTTAACCCTTTGCGGTCCGCTGTAATATTTAATTACATAATATTTAATATACTAACGATATGTATTAATCGAAAATGTAATATTGGCTATACGTATTAACTGAATATCGAATACGTATCAATGAATTGCGTTCCTAAAATCCAGAAGCATATGGAAAAATTAAGTTGCCACAAAATTGGCGAAGTCAAAATTATGCATTTGAATTCACTGAATGTATAAACAATATCCTGCAAAAAAATGTTTTTAAAGAAATGAAAATTCAAACTTCGATATATTATTTGTAGACGAAAGCACGGATATTTTAATACAGAAAGTACTAACTTTGGATTTAAATATCGTGATAATGATATAAATTACAAACTGTATTTGTTGGTATTTTGAAACTCGATCATTGTGATAGCAAGTCAATTGTAACAAAAAAAAATTACAATTATGTTGAACAACTTAAACATCCAAATATGATAATGTTTACTGAAGATAATGTTATGCTTGGAAAGCAAAATGGGGTAGCTGCAAAATGTACCTGTTATGCAGAACAAAGTTTACTCAGAACTGTTTACACAATAAAATTGGTGAAACCATCCTACATTATAGATAATCATACAAACTTAAAACAAACGGAACACAGCCTGTACATATAAATATAATACGCCTTTCTGGAGCTCTATAACAATTATTGAGAATTTTAGGACTACTAAAACAAATCTCACATGAAATTTGTAAGCTTTTTTACAGCTTTCAGTCCATCTTCGTGGCACTCAACAAAAACCATAAAAATAACAGAGTTTTTGAGATCATGTCTTTCCGATACCTTAAGTGGATAGCCAGCCATCTGTGGACGCCTTTCGAGATTTATCACTCATGAGCACAGCTTTGCTTCCATGAACAACAATTTGTAAACCACTCACTTGAAAACCCATGTGATGTTTAGGGTTAGATATTTATAATTTTGACATATAATAACATATAATACATTAAATAAGATACATAAGGTATCGGAAAGACAAGATCTTACAAACAATGTTAAGTGCCACGAATGTGGATTGAAAGCTGTAAAATAACTTATAAATTTCATGTGAGATTTGTTTTGGCAGTTTTGTCAATAATTGTTATAGAGCTGCGGAAAAGCTGTATAAATTTATATATTCAGGCTGTGTTCCGTTTGTATTAAACAATATTCCGTTTTTGTTCCGTTTGTATTAAGTTTGTTTACAACTATGTCTTACCGATCGAGTATGAAAAGCGAAAATTTGAAAATTTAGCTCAAGTAGTTGTACATGAAATCATATCATTTAAACTAATCAATTAAGTAAGGTTTTTGCAGATGTTTCGCAGTTAGTGCAAAAATTACGATGTTCCAATTGACTATAGTCAAGTTATGGAACGAAATGATCGATCCTATCTGTAAATATTGGGCAACAATTCTGACGGATCCTCAATATCGGGTAGCAATTTTTGCTCTCAAAGACATATTAGAAGAGCTTTCATCTTCGTACAAATACCCACAGAAATTTTGTTTTCTTTAAACTATTATTGATGCACATCAGTATGTTAAGACGAAAATAAGAAAATTAAAATCTCAATACCTGGGAGACAAAATCCTTTGGAGCAGTCATGTAAAAATTGTTATCAGTAGATCAAAATAATATTGATACTTTAAATATATATATATATATATATATATATATATATATATATATATATATATATATATATTTCAATTTGTCCAACGAGTTTGTATGCATCTGGAAATACAATTTTCCAATCGATCAAAAACAATGGTAAGCACTTGATAATGAGACCATTCTATTCAGTCAAGAATATACTTTCCTGCTGTTAATGTCAAGGATTTTTGTTTGTAAATGCATACTTCAAAAAGAGCTCTAGCTCATATCGTAATTTAAATTATATGAACAAAACTTGTTTTGTTGACTATTGCCTATATTTCGGCGTTTGAAGGAAAAATTGTATATTATACGAGTAGCTAAAATGTTTTTTAGGCATAATTCGAATTACCAAACTCGCCAATACTCCATAAAACACCTAGAGATTAGCTCCTCATAAAATACAATATTTTATTTTCAAACTTAATTAAAAATACTTAATTGTTTTAGCCTTAAATATATGAAACGACATTTTAAATAGTTTTAAAAAATTAAACAACTTATGTGATTTGTTTCACTTGATACTATATTTTATTGATTACTATAGTTTCACCAACACAGTGGCAACTTCAGATCTAATACACACATTAAACAATTACATATATTTATATGATTTTAACATGGGGTTTGCCATATTTTCAAGAGTGGTGATTGGTGCAGAAATTCGGTCTGTTCGTTGATACAGTTATTAGAACTGCTGTCTTTATTGTGTCTGTGTATGTAGGTTTTCGGTATATTTAAAAGAAATGTTTATTATTTTCCCGGCTGATATTTAAATCTAAGAAATTTATTGATTTGTTTTGTTCTAATTCCATTGTTAATTTTATTGAGGTGTGCAATGGTTTACAATGGGCAATTACCGGCAAACCGGAAGAAGTTTCGAAACCCGGTTTAATGAACACAAACGATCTCTACGATTGAAAAATAACAAATCTACCTTCGCTAATCACCTAATAACAACAGGACACCAAATTTCGGCAAACAACCAGCCGACAATATTACACCCCATGGAAAAAGGATTAAAAATGGACCTACTAGAATCTTTAGAAATCGTAAAAACCATCAACAACAGTTCTAATAACTGTCTCAACGAGCAGACCGAATTTCTGCACCAATCACCACTCTTGAAAATATGGCAAACCTCATGTTAAAATCATATAAATATATGTAATTGTTTAATGTTTGTATTAGATCTGAAGATGCCACTGTGTTGGTGAAACTATAGTAACCAATAAAAGATCAAGTGAAACAAATCACATAAGTTGTTTAATTTATTAAAACTAATTAAAAAATACTTATTTAATCATATAGTCGCTTTTGTAATGTGACAGAAAAATAAATTCTTTTCATGTATTACTATAACTAATATCAACTAAAATCCAAAGAAAAAAAACACTTTATGCTCATATTCCTCAAGTTTGACAAGAAAATGAATCTCGCGTCTAACAACTAGCGTCAAATATATTGATCATTTCATATTTCATATTCTATTATTTTTTTCATAGTCTTTTTCATATTTCATCTCATATTCTATTTCATATCCTATTTCATATTGTATTTCGTATTCCATTTAATATTTTATTTCATATTCTACCGTTTCATATTGGCGTCATATTCTATATAAGATAAAGACAAACCCAGCGATTATCTTATTTGTCAAAACTAGTCGAAGCAATTTGGGCTATAAAGTCAAACTAATAACCAATACTCTTACAAACAATTTCTTGAAAAATATTAACTCCATTACCTTGGCCTCGCCATAGTCTACTACATATTAATGGAATAAAATGGAATAAATAATTATGGAATAAAATAACTACAATTATATTTCTAATAGTATATTGTCCAACTAGGGCGGTAAGTTGTCAATTGCCCGCGAGAGCGAAATTGGGCACATCCGCTCAAGAGTGCAATTGACAATACCGCACGAGTTGCAGATAATATTTTTTATTATTCATGCGAGGGCACGTTTCGTACAAGTTTAGTGTCCAGGGGCCATAAAAAAAATAAAAACAAAAATTTTGCATTTTCAGTTATCTCCGGTGGTGTGGATTCGTCATAAGAACTCTCATCAGTCTCCGGTTTCTGCATGGAATTACACTCGCCTGCATTTTTAAAACATTTTCTTTAATTTTTGTTTTTATGTTGCAGTTACAAAAAGTTTATGTAATCACTTTTTTAATATTGAGGTTTTGATTGTGTTTATTTTTTTTTATTCAATTGTTTTTTTAATGTAACTTATCGATTTTGATTAAATATTTGCGTGCGCAAAGCAAAATTGATAAATGAATATTTCCTTGCGCTTAAGTTATGTGGTAATAGTTGAATTGACAGTACTTATCCCGCATGTATATACAATAATAATAGACATAAAACATATTTGTATGTGTTAATGCTTATCTCATTTTTGTTTTGTTTTAAATAATCTTTGATGAAGCAAAATTTTCTAGGGTTTTTTTATATTCGTTCCGTTTCACGTTTTCTTTATAATTCCCATAAGTTCCGGGAAGTCCGCAATCGATAACTGTATAATTTTAGATTACACGAAAGCTAATTGCGATTGAAAGTTTAAAATGGCAATTCGAACTTTCAGAGGAGATCCTCCTCTTGGTAAACTTCAAACGTAATTAAAAAAGGAACCAGCAAAATGTTCCTTTATGCTCCATTCAAATACTCCATTTTCCTCAGAGTTATTGCAACAGTTTGCATTATGTAACTAATGATTATTTAACGTATTTGTATGTTGTATATTTGTATGTATTCACCTTCGCAATTATGCCGGTAATTAAAAAACAGACTAATTAATTTCTTAGGCAAACTGACATCATTATAATGAAAATATTGGATCAGAGAGATTGATTAAAGTGATAGCGTTTTATTAGAGCTATTAATTATCATGCAACTTATTGAAGTGATTCGTAATGAGTTCCATTATCTGCTAATGTATAAAGCTATTTTCGGAGAGGCTTAGAACCACTTTTTTAATACCATTTCCTCGAGTTTTCAATCACATACTCTGCGCATAAAAATGGAAATAACACTTCCTTCCCCCTTTTTACAATCGACCGTTTAAGTCCCTATTCTCCCTATTCCCGAAATTGGTCCAAAATACCTTTTCCCCGATTATTATACAGCAAAAACAAACAATTACTTAAACGCACGCAGTGTATTCCTATTTATTATTTTTATATAATAATGGGAGGTTGATACACAATTTCATTTAGATTTGGTTCTTCCATTTCCCGTAATATATTTTGGACATTGTGAGTGAAATTTCGGCGTTGATTAAAAAGAGGAAAGTTCAATGGCTATACAAAATAAACACAATGCCTTTCATTACAAAAATACAATTAATCTGTTTGACGAATCTGAATTTGGTAGTCCATTCATGATACCATTCGCATAAGAAATATAATGCAGAAATTTATTTTTTTAAGAAGAGACTATTTAGTACAATTTTTTTCATGACATATTTTTGTAAACGAAGGTTGGAAGGGTGAAACAACAAAACGATTGCTGTAACTGCTATGAGTGCGATTTTTATTGCTCAATTTTTAGATAAGCTTATTCCAGAAAATTAAATATCCTACGATTTGTCTTGTGCTCATTCTGACAAGGTCTAACTTTGCATTCTATCCTGCCGCCCTGCCGACGCTACGCCGACGTCGCTATGTCTTGAGTCGCAATGTAGCGTCCTAGACTATTAAATTATATTCATATTTAATGATCTTATATATTAATGGTATTTTTAATAATAACCTATCATACATGGAAATATATAACATTATATCTTGGCATTAAAAATAAGTATTTATAAAGTAATATAAAACTGTTATTATTAGAATAATATATCAATATATCTAATCGTCGTTAAATAGAACTAAATATCTCGACAATTATTAGATAATTTGTCACCGCTATAAAGCCATAAACTAGGCGACATTGCCAACGTGGGCAATATTTGTATTCCTTTTTAATTATAATGCATGCAGATATGTTACATGAGCGCTCCGTCGGGCATTTATTCCTCTGTCATATGAAGCGAGAACACTTCTTTCTCCTAAATATTCGATGAATAGTGCTAATAAAATATTACCCTTTAACCACTGTATGTAGAATATTATTTATTTAATTATTTAAGAATTCATATTATTCATAAATGTTCATAAATGTTCAAAATAATATGTTCATATTCATATTATTCATAAATGTTTATCATATATCAAATCCAACTCATATTCAATTTTTGACAGTCTAGACAGGGCATTTTGTAAACATCGCCGGGGAACCCCCCCTGGAGGTTACAGACGTTCCAGGGAGAGCGAAATTGAAATTTAGGGCGCTGACTGAGAGTAAAGGGGCGGTGACGGCTGAAGGAAATAAGACAATGAATTGCTACTTTCTATTGATTTTTATTCAACAATTACAATTAAGGTATATAGAATCAGGATTAGAGGATTAGGACAAGATTAAAGAAGACCGGACAAACCAGACACTACCGAACAGGACCAGGCAAGAACAGAAAACACCGGAGAATACCAGACAAAACCAGACAATACCGAACAAGACAAGGCAAGAACAGACAGGAGTAGAAAATATCATACAGGACCAGACAAAAGCAGACAAGGCCACTCAAGTCCAGACAAAACCAGACAGGACCAGACAAGATCAGACAAGTCTAAATAAGACCAGATAAGACCAGATCAGATAAGACCAGACCAGACAAGACCAGACAACGCCAGACAAGACCAGTCTGGACCAGGCAAGACCAGATAAGACCAGACAAGACCAGGCAAGACCCGACAAGACCAGACCAGACCAGACAACCCAGATAACACCAGACAAGACCAGCCAAGATCAGACAAGACCAGTCAATACCAGAGAAGAGCAGAAAAGACCAAACAAGACCAGACAAGACCATACAAGTCTAGACAAGCCCAGACAACACCAGGCAGCACCATACAAGTCCAGACAAAACCCGACAAGGACAGACAAGACCAGGCAACACCAGATAACACCAGACAAGACAAGACCAGACAAGAAAAGACCACACAAGGCCAGACTAGACCAGACAAGACCAGACAAGACCAGAGAAGTACAGACAATACTATACAAGACCAGACAAAACCAGAGAAGACCAGACAAGTCCACAACATTTTCAACTTAATACAGTAATTATAACTTTTCCCATTGATTTTCTAAACAGAATATTATTAAACTCCTTAAATAAATCTGCTGCATTTAGAAATATTTCGATATATGTGTTTGCTTTTTTTGTGTACTAGTGAATAGAAGGATTATAATGGTAAAATTATTTACTTCGAGTGTGTATGCGGAGAGATCTTTGAAGGAGGACGTGTTGTTTATGGAAATTGCAAGCTCCGGGAAGCTCAACCTATTTCAAAGGACCACGTGAGCGGATATGTGAATTTGCGCAGCGGAAGGACGTAGAATGGGAATGAATGAAAAATAAATCTCTAGGTAACATAGAAGGAACAGATACTGAGATGGCAGATCTTGACGTTGAAATGTATGATACATTATTTCCCTTTTTCTACCGTTGTGTAGTCCACTGTTTCCGAATACCCTTACAGGAGGACAATTTTAATGTTTTGCGTGGTTTTTCAAGATTTGGATAATTAGTATATATTGCCATGTTATCGGCGATTTTTTTATTTCTGCATTATTGTCTGTAAAAACCCATAGTTCCGGATTTGTGTTCGTTTGTACAAAAGACAATTTGAAACAAGTAATAGAATTAGAATAAATTGTCTTACAGAGAAATTTACATTTTTGCATTTAAGTAGCTAGTCCAGAAATTTAAAATTGAGTATGTTTGTTCCAGAAAAAAATGAGCATTTGAAACAGGCATTGGAACAAAGTAAATTAGTCTTTTTGTATTATTATTTGAAAAAAAAGCTTTTTCTAGAAACTAAGATTAGTGTTGTCTTAATCAGGATCATATGATGATCGTGAGATCCCGTAATCTAGTGGATATTTTATAAGCATTAACAATTTTGACACTAATTATTTTAGATGAACTTAATTTGTTCCTAATTTTTCTACAGGCAAGCTTACTTAAGTTAGTTATATTATCGGGCATGATATATAATCAAACTTACTCTAACTCATCGGTGGGCAAACGTAATACTGATTTGATCGACAAAATTTTTTCGCGATAGACCTCTAAAAGTGCTTTAAATTAAAAAGAAATTAAAATCTAACTATGGCATATATATATATATATATATATATATATATATATATATATATATATATATATATATATATATATATATATATATATATATATTTAAGTTTCATCCAATGTGGATACCGGTTAGTAACCCTTCAAATACTGCCAAGTTCTGCCTACATGTTTCACTTAATAGGCCCAGAAACCTAGAAGTTATATAAATTTGCGTTAATGAATTACACATTTTCCTTCTGCTACAAATGATACATAATGCTTTAATTCTAGACCACGATGGCCTTTATTGATAATAATACTGTATTTGCTATTTTCTGTTATGTACCTTATTCAAAAATATTTTGGATTAATTTTTTATTAACATTCCAATTTATCAACACATAATATTGGGTTTGTAATCACTAATGCAGAATAGAATAGATTCCATTAAGTGGTCATCAGTCAGAGAACTCCTAAATTGCGATTTGATGTTTATCATTTGAGAAGCCACTGCCTCACAATCATTGCCACAGATCCCAATAATTCATATTTTTCTTCTGGTATTGAATTCCAAAAATTATTTATTTCAGTGCTTTCAGAACTATAACTAATTGTATTGTTAAAATTTCTAACTCAAGATCCGTTGAATCTAATTGAAAAGTGCGAGCCAGATTTGATGAAATATTCTCGTTATTGAATTCTTCAAAAGATAATAATCTCCAACCGATTTTTAAATTTGTTTAATTTCAATAAATTCAAAAATCGGTTGGAGATTATTGAGATTTGCAAATCGTCTTTTAAATTCTTAATTCAAATTTTCCATTTCAGAAGAAAACATTACAATATTACATTCACCAGTAAGTTAAACATATATTTCTAAATATGCAAAATATTTAAAGTTTGACCTATTTTATTGTGATGCAAAAAGTTTTAATTTTGCTTATAAATCATTTACCGAACTACCAACTCATTAATATATTATTATTGTAAATAAGCGAGTAATGGTGAGTTGTAATAAAATCCAAAAGAACTGTATTTTTTACCCATGCTGTATCTTGATAAATTTTTTCTCAATTGTTCATGTTTTTCTCCCCATGTGTCAAAAAATGCAATAATTTCAGGCAAAATATTTAGAAATCTTTCCGAAAATCTTCCTCGGCTGAGTCACCTAACATGACAAAAAAGGAAGTAAATCTTCATATTCCGAGGCATTGTCTTCAAGTTGACTACGAAATAGAGCCCTCTTTAAACATGGCGCTCTTATCGAATTATCAATTTTCATTAACATCCAATATTTTTGCACATAAGGCATTATTATGACTTATGCAATTCAAATATACGAAACCAGGAAAATATTCTATTTGTTTGCAAAGGGCTAAAAAAGGGCAATTTCTAGTGTAACTATTATATCTAGCCCCGCACTGCATGTGCCAATGCAACGGGGCCTACGAAAACTGCACAAGCGATATGGAGCAGGTGTAGAGTGGTTGAACACTCGGATAGAACGGTAAATCTCGTAAAAACAACCATGCTTCACCACGTGTTACCAGCTTCAGCCAAGGACTACTTGCAGGCGAGTAGTATAGCCATCGAAGTTCCGAAGTTTGGATCTATTTTAGTCGCTGCAGTCTACTGTCCCTCGCGATATAATATAAAAGACAGCAAATTCACTGTTCAACCACAGTTCTTCCAAATCCTAGGTCCTCGATTTTAAACTGGTGGAGATACATCGATACAACGCTTGGCGATACAACGCATACAACGCCAAGCATCCCGTATGGGGATCTAGGCTGAATACAACTAGAGGCAGACAACTCTTTAAATAATGGACAGTACTAAATTGTAACCAACTTTCAACAGGAAAACCAACCTACTGACCAACAGACAGAAATAAAATTCCGGACGAACTCGACTTCTTCGTAGCCAAGGGATTAGCCATATCTTTCACGCACTCTGAAACAAGTTTAGATCTTTCATCGGATCATGCCAATACCAATACTGAGTCACACCAATACTGGATAACATTAAGTAGTAGATTTATAAATACTTAAAAGCGACAAACACTCTACAAAAAAACACCGACTGGCTTACGTTCCGTGACATAATCGATAACTGCATTGAACTAAAGTGCCTCTAAAAAGTGATTACGATATAGAGGCAACTAAAAACTTCTTCCAATTTCAAAAGTTCAAAATGTCTCATGGAAAGCCGCATGCAAGTACTACCCAACGACTATAAAATACCCCGATGATATAAAATAGAAGATGTATGTAATAGAATGCTGAAAAAATAAGAACAAGGCGTCAGTGGCAGTTGAGCAGAAGTCCAATCGATAAAAGACGATTAAATAGATTATCCCAATAATCAAAGAAACTAATCATCTATTACAACAACAACGATGTGAAACAGTATCTAGTGATCTTAACAAATAGGATTGCTACTGTTTTCTCACTTTGTAAGGCAACTAAAAGAATTAACCATCCACAAAACCATATACCACCTATCAGAAAAGAATAAAGACCGAAAAAGCCGGAATATCAGAACATCGTGCCGGTATTTACTCCATTCCCGGGTCAAAACTACTAGAAAGTCCCCTCCGCCTGAGGTATGCCTGATTGGTAGGTCCCATCAGGCATATTTCTCCTGTGGAAGTATACAGCATGATACACCAAGAGGTCAACGCGAACAAATCTCTTGGATACGACCTGATCACAAGCATCATCTTCAAGAAACAAGGGCATTGGCATTATTCCTGACCAATATATTCAATACAATAATTCGTACATCATACATACCTAGCCAATCGAACGTCCGACAAATCACAATGATCCAGAAACCTGGCAAACCACCAAATGATATCAAATCGAATCGCCCCATAAGTCTCCCGCCCATCACATCCTGCTACTTGAAAAACTACTGCTCAGAATAATGCAACAATTGATCAACAATCTCGGCATTGTTCCAGATCATCAATTCGGATTTAGATCCAAACAATCCACGATAGAGTACGTCAATCGGGTCTTTGATAACAGGCCGTTGATAAAGTGTAACATCGGTGTACTTTATAAAATTAAAAGGCACCTACTGCGGCACTACTTGCTTTTGAAGTCTTAGCTAAGCAACCGTCAATTCCAAGTACGGTGCGGCACTGAGCTATCACTCCATCCGATACGGGCAGAAGTATCCCAAGGAAGCGTTTTAGGACCATTCCGGTACACATTGTTCACGGCTGACCTGTCTGTAGCCCACAACACCATGGTTGATAGATTTGATGAAACCGTCCTCATGGCAACTCACGAAAATCCAGACGATCACTACAACCCTCAAAATCTCTACAAACTGGACTCAATAACATGCAAAGATGGCTAAAAAAGTGACGAATGAAGACTAGTAATACCAAGTTTATCCACATTACCTGTACTACGAAGAAAAAGACTGATCAACGGTATCACTCATCAACGATCCACTCCCGAAAGTCGAAGAAATAAAGTATCTAGGCATGCTCCTGAATCGCAGGCTATCCTGGCCAACGATATCAGGAACAAGTGGAAACAACTGGATGTGCGGCTAAAAAATCTACTGGCTCATAGGAAAGAGATCCAAGCTAACTCTGTATAATAAAGTTCACATATATAAGACCATAGTTATGCCAATCTTGACCTGCGTATTCAGCTGTGGGGAACGGCCAGCAACTCCAACTACAAAGATTCCAATACAAAACACTGAGAACCCTAGCAATTGCTCCGTGGTATGTAAGCTATGCCACGCTACATAAAGTCCTGGAAATCGACACGGTCAAGAACATGGCCCAAAAGTTATGCATCAACTACTAGAAGCGCCAACTTGAAAACCACACAAACGCGCTGGCTCTCAGCTTGCTGCACCGAGGATCAATCACAAGGAGACTGAAGAAATTCCAGCCAGTGGACCTGCTAGCTCGATTCCGCACAACCTAACCGTACAAGAGTAAAAAAAACCCTACGGAAAAAAATAGAGCAGCGTGTGTCATAGTCATTTCGAAAATTCAAAACTAATCAAAACGTCATCAAAACTAATAAATGTTGCGTGCTGCAACAGCTTGCAGTTCCATGTAATATAGTGAAAAAAAAAATCTCCATCCTGATTACTGCTTGGGAATTGGTCAAGTCAGTTGTAGAATAGATACATGTTTAATTTCAAATTTATGTTTCATCGTCTGCTAAATTTTTAGTACACATTTTAAATTAAGAGATTTGAAATTAACCCAGTATATTATTAAATGATTTTATAAAATTTAAATGTCTGCGATCGACTGTCGAACTGTTCGCGATCCACCGTTTGCCCGCCCCTGCTCTAGCTATTCCATCTTATTTCAATTTGTGCTTGTTGTATCAGGAATTTTTAATTAGACTACATATATTTTCGAATTTGAAGGATTCAATCGTTCATTTACTCTTTTAGTTTTTCAATTCAATTTTGATTTAGAAACAAAATAGAATTTGAATTTATGAGCAGACTAATGAAATTATGTATAAAGGAAAGTACGTATTTAGCTATGCAGACTCCTCTAGTATACCTCTATTTGAAAACAGGGACAGGTTACACCAATTTGAAAACAATCTTATTTTAAAAATTTGTTGAAATCAAATTTGAAATTTGGACAAATTTTCATATTTCAGAGAAGCATCTCATGATCATCATAAGTTCTTGATTGAAATAACACAATTGTTAATTTTTGGAGAGGAATCATTTTTTTTTTCAAATAATTATGGAAACAGGCTAATTTGTTGTATGTTTGAAATCTTGTTTCAAAGACACTTTTTTTTCATTAACATGCATACTCAAAATTATATTTCTGGACTCGCTACTTAAAATTTCCAAATGTAAATTTCTCTCTAAGTCAATGTCTCTAACTCTATTAATTTGTTTCAAGTTGCCTCTTTCTATTAACGAACTCAAATCTGAAATTAGGTTTTCTACTGACAGTTTGAAGGTTCCGAAAAATAATTCGCCCAAACAATCTTGAAAATCCATAAAAACATTCAAATTGTCCTCTGCAAGGCGTATGTTAGGAAACATTGGACTACGCAACGCTACGGTAGAAAAATCTGAAATAATGTATCATAAATTTCAAAGTCAAGATCTGTCATCTCAGTGTTTGCTTCTTTTACGTTACCTAGAGATTTATTTTTCATTCATTCTCATTCTCCGTCCTTCCGCTGCGCACATTCATATATCCGCTCGCGTGATATCTTTGAACTCAGTTGCGGTTTTCGGAGCAATTTGCATAAACAACTCATCCTCCTTCAAAGGTGTCTCTCGGCATACACACTCGAAGTAAAGAATTTTATCTTTATAATCCAACCATTCAATAGTACACAAACAAAGCAAAAACATATAAAGAAATATTTCGAAATGCTATACATTTATTCATTGGAATTTGAAATATTGTAAGAAATGGAATCCTTTGGCTCTTTTCCTCAAAACTTACGTTTTTATATTACATGCATAGCATACATTTCGTTAACAACAACAACAGGTTGTTTCGTTAACAACAGGTAATCATGAGTACAACTAATTTTACAAATGGAAAACAAATCCTAATGGTTTATATAACCTAATGGGCATAAATAACGGTGTGTATTTCGGCTGAAAAGAAATAAGGGGATATATTTGTGTTTTTTTTTTTTTAATAAACCATATTGAAGAAAACACTTGGAAGTACCTCTGAGATTAAATGGCACTACTGCCCATTTGTAAAATTAGTTATACTGATGATGCTAACATTGTTAACGAAATGTATACATATGTTATAAAAATACCTTTTCAAAAAAGACTCCAAGTATTTCATTTCTTAGTTATAAAATCTTTAAACTCAACAAACGCAAATATTTGAAACATTGTGTTTAACAAATCAATGGGAAAAGTTATAATGACAGCATAAAGTTAAAGAAAAGTTCTAAATGTTGTTAGTGGTTTTACTTTTCCTTGTTTTTCAGCACGTTCACTTTTATTCAAGGCGATCTTAGAATTCAAGTTAGAAGTCACAGTGGCCCTTCACACATGATATCCCCTTGAGAAGGATATGATATCCCCTTGTTAGAAATTTCTATGGGATAAGATTTCGTTCCTTCGCTTATTCTGAAAACTACATACATTCAGGGAGTTAAACGTATATTTATAGGATTTGTAAAAGGAAATATACAAAAGCAGATAATTTATTGTTATATACAGATTTTACAAATTGTGTAGGTATATATTAAATTAGATTGGATTTAGAGGACTATTTCATATTTACTACTACAATTGTAAACGAACCTTTGTGTGCATTTTCTTATAATTGGCGTGTTTTTTTTATTATATGTAATGCAATTACTTTGAATTATTATTTAAACTTTCTTATTTATTTAAAAAAATATTATGAAATGTATTGACCTTCTTGTAGAACGAAAGTTATGACCTCCTTTTGGCAGATCTTAGTACAAGCTTAGAGCAGCTAAATTAAACTTTCGTTGATTAATTGCAAATTTCATTCGTTTTGAGGCAGACACGTATAAACGTAACCTAATCAATATGTCCCAATGGGCTGACTAGAACGTGAGGGGACTATCTTAATGTATTAACATGACTATAAAAGCGTAGTGTTTCAGTCCGTGGTAAACATTACTTTTTGATTATGTCCTAAATCAATGTTATTTGATTAATTACAGTAAACGACAGAATAATTGAGTAAACCATTTAATTTCCATTTACTAATAATTAACGTTTCATTAATATTGGAAAATTTATGAGTTTCGTGAAAATCCTTTCAATAGATAAATCTAATAAATATGATTCAATATACATCGCATTTTCGTATAATTAACGCCAAATTTGTGCCACATCACAAAATTGTGTAAATACATCTCTGGTTGAATAAAGTTTTCTCATTTTTATTTAATAATATATACTACATAAATATATAATATAATATACATGTTTTTATTCATCAATTATTTCATTCCGTTGCTGCAATTATTACCAATTAATTAGATTTATCTAGAAATTAACTCGACTAGAGGAAATGGAAATGTGGGATTAAATTTTTATTGCGCGCTTGAGCTCGATATTCCATTAATTGATTTCAAATCAACAGGATACTCCTGGAAAATACATTTTCATTCAGCAATTAAAAGTATTACACCATATTATTTTAATTTTACTCTACCTCAATACGAAAGGCTGTTTCTATAAATTATATAACATACATCAATTTTGGTTTACAGAATCATGAATGTAAATTTGAATAAATTATTACAATTTATTTTGATGTAATTACTCATAGAGACACGTTATTGTTACATCGATATTTTGTTTATAGTGATGTGCAAAATCCGTGTTTTGAGCGAACGAGCTTTTCTAGAAAAGTTCAACTTATATAACAATATTTTTTCTTTCTCGGAAATTCTGCGTTTGTGATCAGAACCTATTTCTGGATGTTCCGACGAACTAACATTAATCATTCCCAAGAGTTTTTAACTGTATAGACTGAGCTTAATACTTAAGTATTTGCAATGATAGTAAATAAAATACACATCTATTTGCTATGGTATAGACACAACTAATATAGTGGTTTTACTGCAAAAGCCCCTAAATTCGGTGTGTGCAAACTACGATTTCTACACCATTATCTCCGGAAAAATGCACAGAATCCATTGGAAAACTAGTCGTACAAACAATCATCTTTGTCGACTTACTGCCGACATACAAACTGACAAGTAATACCCTTATATAAAGAAGTTTCAAAGTCATTTTCTCAACTTTTAAGTTTAGAGACTGCTTACAAATTACTGATTCTTGCAGTAATCCCACTATATAAAATTATCGTCTCATTATTTTATTCTACAGCAGTGGTATCCAAAATGGAGTACTAAAGTTAATACTAAAACTACTTGTGCTAAGAAAGACTGAACAAATATCAATTTATATTATTAAGTTACACGATCAAAAATATAAAATAGACGTGGAATTGACAGCGGCCACATTATCTGTTAATCGTAAAAGAGGCAGATAGCAAATTTGTATACTTAAGATTTGCACTTTGCCAAAGGTACACCATCAAAAAAGTTTGGAGACCACTGTGCAACCGTATTAAAAATAACATAATAATACAAATTAGAGATGGAATGTCTGCTTGTCAGGATTTGGGCTGGAAATATTAGATAAGATTAGCTGAAACACACAAGATTAGCAATATGTAGGGTAAGTTTGCTTAACTCGTACCAGTGCTTAAGTCGTATCACATGCATTTTGAATAAACTACCTCGACAAGAGCACATAATTTGGCAGCCAAATAGACATCTGGGTCAACTAACTTGCGTGACGTATTATTATCTGACGTAAAGTCATGTTGTCACGTACTCAAGTTCTAAATTTTCTCATCAAGTAAATTTATTTCAATTTTCTTATAATTTCTGGCATATATTTGGTACTTTTTGGTATTTTGCAAGTAAATTATTGATAAAATTATTTTTCTTATTAAATATAATTAAATATAAATTCAGTAGAATTTAATAATAATAATAATATCCTATATTGCCATAAAATCTACAAGCGGACATAGCAAGGTCAAATAGGTTTAGGTTACAGAGAAGGGTTGTTTATCAGACATGATATACAAATTAAAGTATAAATAAAATGTACAAGAAGGAATTAATCACAATTAAAAATTACATAAATATAGATATAAAATAAGCACCTAACACATATTTTCACAAACATAATACAGACACATATATACATATAGATATATTGAGATGCATCTCTTAGATGCTATTGAAATTGTAATAGGCTTTTTTTTTCAAGTAGTATGTGACTGAAATTTTGAAATGTATGTGATGTGAATTTGATATGTGATGTGAATGTATGTGACTTTTTTTTGTGTCCAATATTTCTAATTTCAATAGGAAGAGAGTGATAGGCTTTGATTGCTCTATACTGTGTCCCTTTTTCAAAAAATGATGAGTTGTGATGTGGTATCCTGAGTTTATTTCTATATCTTGTATTGATTGTCATTTGGTTTGAATATGAATCACAGTTTCTTGTAAAAATATTATAGTGTTTTTTGGCAAATGTGACTAGTTGTAGAAAGTATAAAGATGGTACTGTTAAGATTTCTAAATTGACAAAGTGGGATTTACACGATGTTCCATATGGTAATTTCAACATAGATCGAATAATTCTTTTTTGTGTTTTGAATATTTTTTCTGAGTGGGTGGAACTTCCCCAGAAGATGATGCCATACTGTATGATGGATTGTACATGGGCATAGTAATATATTTTGAAGCTATTTATTAATACCTGATCCTGTAGAGCTCGAATAACTCCACATAAAGAGTAGAGTCTAGAATTTAGAATATTTATGTGTGTTTCCCAACTGAGACTGCTTTCCATTGTCACCTCTAAGAATTTGATTTCATTTATTAGTGGAATGGCTTTGGAGTTTAGCCTAACATAGATAGACTCTTGACTAAGTTGATATCTAGAGAATGATATAAGCCCTGTTTTCCCTGTATTAAGCTTAAGTCCATTTTTTGTACACCATGTTGACATATTCTATGCTATATCTGATAATCCCCCTGAAAGCTCTGCAAGCCCAGGAGTGGACATTATTACCGATGTATCATCTGCAAACTGAGACCAGCCCTGGTCCCAAAGCCTCCGGGGGATCACCAACATATAGCAGGAAAAGAATTGGGCCTAGAGTAGAGCCATGTGGCACCACTTGCAATATTTCATTTTTCTCTGAAAAAAATAATTTATTTTTTTTTGTGAAACACTTACTATTTGGGATCGTCTCGAGAGTTATGACTTTAAGAGATCGTTACACTTTCCTCTGATTCCATATTCTTCTAGTTTACTCAATAAAATACTGTGGTTTACCATCTCGAAAGCCTTTGAAAGGTCAAAATACAGCCACCTGTAACCTTATTTCCATCGATTTTGTCAAAGATTTCCGTTATTGCATTATATATTGCTAGTTCTGTTGACATGCCTTGTCTGAAGCCATATTGTTGTGGAGCAAGTACTTCAAATCGATTTAAAAATATCACAAGCCGCTTGTAAATGGCCCTTTCAAAAATCTTCGAAGGTGAGGGCAGAATAGAAACAGGCCTGTAATTATTCATGTCTGTTTTGGCACCTTTTTTGTATATAGGAATTACTCGAGCTATCTTCAGATTATCTGGGAATATTCCTAAAGCCATACTTTCGTTTATCATGTCCACCAAAGGTTTGCTAATATATTTCCCTACTTTTTTCAGTATGAATGGAGGGATAGAGTCCACCCCGCTTGCAAATTTGGGCTGCAACTCATTTAAAATATTGTTGATTTTAGATTCTATGACTGGATCTAGAAAAATGGTTTTATTATTGTGAGCTACCTTCGTACCCAGCAAATCATTGTTGCAAGTTTTTTGTGTGAAATGATTGTTGAATTGTTTGGCAATTTCTTTGGGATCTGTTATAGCTACAATATCTGTTTTTATTTCAATAGAGTTTTTGTTCACCAATTTTCCATTATTGAGATTTTTAAAGATATTCCAGACTGTTTTTGATTTATTTTGTGAGTGAGATATTTAACTATCGTTGACGGATTTTTTATAGTGTGACAGATACCTTCTGTAAGCACCCTTTTCTCGCTTATATTTAATATATACATTTTCGCATTTTGTTTCAATGTAGAGTTCATAGAGATCTCGGATATAGAGAGAATAACATTTTATTTCAGAATTTATCCAGTGGCATTTGTTATTTTTCAGTTTGGATATGGTTAATGGAAAACATATGTCGAAGTGGTAGTATAATATGTTGTAGAAATTATTATATTTACTATTTATATCAATTGCTTTATAAACATCATCCCAAGTTTCAGTTTCTAGTGCTGACATGAATCTCAATATATTTCTATCTATGAAGAATTTTTTTCTACAGCTGCTTTGTTTGTTTGCTACTCCTGTAGTATAATCGATCTCAAAGATCTGACTAAAATGATCTGATACAACTGTTTTTAGTATGGTACAAGTTGATATTTCTTCTTGCTGGGTACGTTTGTGATTACATTGTCAATCAGAGTTGAAGAGTGCTGAGAAATTCTAGTCGGTGAGTTTACTCTCGGAGTTATCCCAAACTGACTGAATAATTTTAATAACATTAATGACTCATTTTCAGGTTTTGCAAAATTAACATTGAAATCTCCACAAACTATGGTGAGTTCTGACCGACTAGTAATGAACTCTAAAATTTGAGACATATTGTTTAAAAAACAATTAAAATCTCCTGATGGAGATCTATATACAAAAATTAAGTGACATATACATTTATTTAGTGCAAATTTACAGCTGGAGTATTCAAATGATTTTTCAACTTGCGCAACTGGTGTTTCTACAGTACTAATTGTAATTTCTTTTGAGGCTTATATTGCAGTACCTCCTCCTCGCTATTCACTTCGATAGGAGTAGCACATTAATTTATGATTACCAAGACTTATTTTTCTATCTCATCACCCCTACACCAATGTTCAGTGACACAGAATACTTTTGGAGATACTTCGACTACAAGAACTTGTACTGTTATTATTTTGTTTTTAAGGCTTTGCAAATTAAGATGTAAAACTTTAGTGGTTTTCAAACTGTTTTCATTTTTGGGTACGTTATTTGTGTCCACTGCTTGTTGTGTTAGAAAAAAATTTTCGATTTTAAAAATTCACAGTGGATTCTGAAGTCGAATCTTTTTATCCCTACGTTGCTTGGCCAGAAATTGGAATCATACATTTCATCTTTGCGATTTAGTGAAGCTGTAACTACAAACCTCTTTAATCTTCCTGGATCTGAAGGTAATTCTTGTACACCAATTTCCTCGTTTTCAAAAGTGTCTTTTTTTACAATATAGTACTTTATCATTTTCTCAGATACATGTGTCTTTACCCTATAAATATATAACCATACCTTTCGATCTGCTCCCACAAATCCATTGGCATCTTCCTCGCTAACTTTACCTGTTCCTAGTCGACGCTTTGATCTTTTCTGTTTTTGGTATTGAACTCCTTCATTTTCTCCTGCTTGTCTGTTGTTTTCCAGATTAAAATCATTTGATCGTTCGAACCAATCACTTTCCCTTTGATTGTTTTCATTTTTTCCTTCACTGGTACAGCTTTGTTTATTTTTGGGGTTTGTTGTTTCACAATTTTTTCATCCTGCCATCTGTGAGTGCTCTTCAACTTCTGAATGGAGTGATGTGAGGGGTGCCCCCTGGTTGTGAGTAGATGAACTCGTTGAGGCTAGATTTCCAATGTGGAGTATTTTTGATCTTTGGTTTGCATCTTGAGAACTTGAACCTACTTTTTTGCCCAGCTAACAAATGATGTTTTTTCAGGGGCCTTTTTTGCTTCAGCCCATATTTTCTCTTCAAAGTATTTCGTTTTTTCTAATAGTAAGTTGTTGTGTTTACCATAAGGATGTTATTTTTCTCCTGAACTTCATGCAATAGTTGTTTGAGGTAATTATTTTCCAAAACTACTTGTTGCTTTTCCAACTCTTTCACTTGTTCCGAGTTGTCCCTGCTAACATGGGTGATTTTCTTTTCACAACACTCTATCTGGAGTTCACTGATTATTATCAAATTTGATAATCTTTTTGCGCAACTTTTATGAAATACACTTTTACAGTTTACACATACATAAACTGCAATTATCTTTGGCACAACATTTCATTTTATTTTCGTTATCAGGAGGAGCGTCCGACAGAACATCGTCATTCCCCGCCATCTTAAGATCACTGTCAGTTTTGTCCTCTAATTTACGTTATCATTTTGTCGAAACGGAATTGTGAGAATTTTATTCAATGTTAGGTTATGTTTAGTTTTAAATTTTAGCCGTGTCCTATGTCGTACGCGTATAAGAATCCTAAATCGTACTTGTACTTGTACGACTTAAGCAATTGTTTTTTGAATTTGAAGGAGTTATTATTTGCAATGAAACTTATATACAATATAATTTTCCTAAACCGTCGTTGCGCGAGTTGGTTGCACACATTCTCAAGATAAAATCAAGCTTTTTTGGGCATACTACAACTGATCTAAGAAGACTTGCTAATCAGGTGGCAGAAAAATATAAATTACCACACCGTTTCATTGAAGAAAAAGAATTTGCTGGGAAGAAGTGGTACTATAAATTCATGAAGGATAATCCTAGTTTACCTTTACGTACTCCAGAGGCAGCATCAATGGCCAGGACCAGGGCTTTCAATAAAAAATATGTTTATGGATTTTTGGATGAATACGAGATTAAGAGTAGATTAAGTTTGAATTGAGAGTAGATTAATTTCACTCCTAACCAGTGCTATAATGTTGACAAGACAGGATTGTCCACTGTTCACAAACCATCCAAAATACTTGCTCAGGAAAGCAAACATCAAGTTGGTGCACTTAGAAGTGATGCAAAGGGTTTGACTACTATACGTGTGTGTTGTATGAATGCTGTGGGTGAATACGTACCTCCTATGTCAATAGTTTAACGCATGCGGATGAACGATTGCTTAAAGAAAGGAGTACCACCGGATACTAAATTTCGATGTTCCAAAAAGGGATGGATAACGTCAGAACTTTTTGTTCAATTGTTAGCACATTTCATCAAGTACACAAAGTTGGAGAAGAGTAACCGTATTTTTTTATAAAAAGTTTAGTCCAATGTAAATGCCAGGTATTAACCCCTGCGGCCTAGTGCCCTATTGTATTTTGCCCACATTTTTCACTTATAGGACCAGAAACCTAGATGTTATTATAAATAGCGCTAATTAATTACACATTTGTCTTCTGGTACAAATGCGGCCGACAGTGGGGATAGAACTCGGGACCTCCAGACTTGTTAATTAGCGCTTCCACATGAGACGACGAGTGTCACCACTACACCACTTGGGCCGACAAGAGTAACCGTAAGCAAGTACTTCTTCTTTTGGATAGACACACTACTCATACAAAAAATATTGAAGCTATAGAAATAGCGTGGGAGTATGGCATTATAATTTTATCCTTTATACAACTCATAAAACTCACCGTCTCCATATTTTTTTAAATCTCCAAAATCCAATTACAACGAAGCCTCATCTTCTTGGTTAAGAACAAATCCCGGAAACACAATTAAACAAACCACTGTGTCAGAATTATTGGGAATTACATGTTCAAAAACAGTTCATATGGATATTGCTGGAATGGTTGTAAATCTACTGGTTTTTAGCCATGCAACAGGCATGAATTTGATGAAGATTTTTGCCCTCCTACAATTGTGATTGAAGACTCTTTGCGCACTCCTACGTTTGACATCACTAATCGAGAAGAGCTTTCTGCAGTCATTACGCAAGAAAGTAAAGAAATCCATGAGGAAAAAACAGGCGCGTCAATAGCCAAATAAAACTAATTAAATATTTTAGCTAATACTCCAATAATAAACCAAAGCAAAGGATTCCATGGATGCTCTACTTCGTCAGTCGATATTACATCAACGCCGAATAAAGAAACCGCAGTAAAAATAAAAAGTAATTCGCATTAAAAATTAAAAAGAAGAAAAGCAGTTTTGTTTTATTTGTCGAGAAGATTGTGGGCGGAATACATGATTAAATGCTTGAAATGCAAATCATGGGTCCTTGATATATGCTCTGGAGTAGAGAAGAAAAAGATTTGTATCTAATGATTGCACTAATTGAATAGATACCTATGTGTGTGTATTTGTAAACATATTAAAAAAAATACGTTTATAGTATATTTTGTAACAAGGGCGGTAAGTTTGTCAATTTGACGCGAGAGCAAAATTGGTCGCATTCGCTCGAGAGGGCAATTAACTATACCCGTGTTACAAACAATTTTTTTTACTCATTTTACACATTGTTTGGGATCCTGGGGCCATCAAAAAAGGAATCATAAAAGAAAATTTTGCTTTTTCAATTTTCTCCGGTGATGTGGATTGATCATAAGAACTCTCCTCCGTATCCTGTATCACTATAGAATTTACACTCATTTTAAAACATTTCCTTTAATGTTTATTATTATTTGGTTCTGAAAAAAAATTCTGACACTTTCACATCACTTCTTTATTATTGAGGTCAGGTTTGTGTTTATTTAATTTATTTATCTGTTTTTTTTTAAATGTAACCTAGCGATATTGAATATTTGCGTGCGTTACCCAGGTTATATAGAAATACAACGAGAAGTGGCAATTCTCCTATTAAAAAAAGTGCGCCAAGAAGTACGTTTCGCGCATGAGTAATATAAAATTATTATTGTTGTAGATTGTAGATATGGTGGTGACGACTTGTACTGCGACGTTTATAGATCTATTATACCCCACACTCCTCCTCCAACCGTTGGTGTACTTACCCATTTAGAGCGCCTCCTTTAATTCTGATTCCTTTAGGAATTTCAGGATCTGGGTGAGATTCAATGCATGCAGCTCCTCTGTCTTCAAGCAGTGAGCCCCGAGGTATATCTGTCTCTTGCGGAGTAGTGCTCCGCAGTCTTTGAGCAGATGTATGGGGGTTTCCTCTGCTGAACCACAGAATCTGCATCCGCCATCCTCTTCTAGGCCTAGGGACTTGAGGTGTTTCCTAAGTTTGCAGTGTACCGTTGGACTTCTGTAAGAATTCTAAGCATGTTCCTGCTTAATTTCAGGCACGCTCTTTTTCTTTTCTGGTTATAAGACCGCAGCATCACTTTGGAATGCCTTATCCCTAGAAGATCTTTCCTGGTTTTCATCCATTGTTCTCTTGTTTCTTTATCTAAACTTTTGTGGATGGTGTTCACACTCATGCCGCAAAAGGGTTCCGGACCTATAAAGGGACTACTGGATCCCTTGTTTGTTAGATGATCGGCTTCTTCGTTTCCGTCTATACCAGTGTGTCCTGGTACCTAGTATAGCGTTACGTTATTGTTTTTGCCAAGCTTGTTTAGCTTTTTCACACAGTCCCATACCAGTGCTTGGAAGATACTTGGGAATGTCCCCATGAATTCGAAGTATTTGGTACGAGGTCCAAACACTCCTGCACCAGTACATTCCTTTATCTTCGAGCCATCTGTATACCACTTGATAGCATTTTGTTCTATGTGGTATGCTGAGGTATTCGTCGCTCCAATCGGCGTTACTACTACACATTGCTGTGTAGTTTTATAGATCCCCAGATACCTTATCTCCTGTTTGTATTCTACTTCCCTCCCATCTAACAGTATGGGCTGTAGGCAGTTTAGTTTTCTCCTTCAAGTAAATAGTATCACCGTGGTTTTGCTCGGGTTGAGTCTCAGTCCCACTGTTTGACACCATCCACTAGTTACTTTGAGGCCTCTCTGTACGATTTCACAGAGCGTTCCCTCAAACTTCCCTCTGGCCATTATGACTATGTCATGGGCGTAACCTTGACATTTGATGTCTAGGTCGTTCAGCCTAGCCAGTATTTCATCAACTACCAGGCTCCACATTAGTGGTGATAGCACACCTCTCTGTAGGCACCCTTGAGTTGTGGAGATCTTAATAGTGTCTCTTCACACTTGAGTCTCCGCCGTTCTGGTTCTCAGCATTTCTCCCATCCACTTTGAGATAGTGCTGTCGATGTTCCTTCTTTTGAGGCATGTAGACAAATTTTTGTTATACCATTTTTTATCCTTATGCTCCCTCACGGTTTTTTGCTGGACAGCTAGATTCAAATGTCGTGGTGATTGCTACATTTATTTCTCCTACAGCCTGCTCCAGTGCGGTGTAGTGTTTGATACAATCTCGCACTGTAACTTGCTCTAGGTTCTCTTTTAGTTGGGAACTAAAGATAGGCCGTATAGTTTGTCTGGGGTTTAGACTGGGAGTGTTTTCCTCACTCGCTTCTTCCAGTTCAAAGTCTCTGATCCTATGATCTGACATTGAGGGTTCATTTGAAACTCTTCGATTTTTAATTAAATTACTTACGTTAGTGCTACCTACCGTAATATCCAGTACCTCATTTCTGACGTTATTGACAAATATAGGTGTGTTCCCAACGTTGTACACAATTAAGTTTTCTTTAATGACGTATTCTAAAAGTTGTTGGCAGCGAGGCTGTTTCGGTCTCTGCTCCCGATTATTTTACCTCTGACTATTCCTTCCTTGCTGAACCTTATAATCGCCGAATTGGCGGCCCTTTCCACCTCAAGGTGCAGCCGAGTCAGATCCAGCAGCAGCTCCATTGCTGTTGACGGACACTCCCACCTCGCCCCCGTGATGCAGACACACGCCAGTCTTTGAATTTCCTTAAGCTGTTTCCTCTAAAAGGCCAGCTTGGTTCTTCCTCCCCACTTTACCTCTCTTTCATTTCTCTTTCACCTCTCTTATTAGTGTCCGTGCTGCCCCACATCTCATTGTGTGCGTTCGCGTCACATCCCAGGATGAGTGGCAGCCTTCTCCTAATACAGTATTCCACCAGCTTTTCTACTTCAATGGGTGGTATGCTGTTACCATCGCCAGGAAAGTATGCTGATGCGATCACTACTTCGCGGTGGAGGCCATCGGTCTTGATGAGGGCCTGAATCGGAACTAAATCCCGCATTAAAAATTATGAAAGACATAAGTAATTTATGCCCTTCCTTGCCATAATGCAAGTTCTAGGGGAGACAACTTATATTCCCTGCTGCTCAGGCCTCTGATCTTACCTCCGCAGGTCCAGTATTCTTGCAGCAGCGCTTACCCTAGGTGCTGTTTAGTGAACATCCTAGCCATCACAGCCGAGCTATTCACTTGGCCAATTTTGGTGCGCCTGCTCGTCATTCTTGTTTTGTGACAGGAGGCGGCAAGTCCTCCTCTGTTCCTACAACAACATCTTCCTCTGTCTCCGTAGACATGGGTAGACTGCTCATGTGTACGAGTGTCTGATCAAGGTCGTCCTCCCGGTAATCCGGGCTGATTTCCTTGTTCTCTGTGTCGGTTAGGACTCCCACATATGAATTATATTTTCGTTTGAAATTCATATAGATCCCACAAGTGACAAGGGAACTTAAGGTCTGCCACGTCAGAGTCCCGCTTGACATGGTAAGGCTTGATATCCTCTGAGGTCGCCAGGTATGAAAGTGTCTCCCTCAGCGATGGCCGGTTGCCCTTCGCCACCAACCATTCCCTTCAGCACGGATCGCATGACACCTTGGCTTAGGAAGTTCTTGGTTATTCGCCCTCAGCCAACCGCTCCGACCGAAGTTGGACTCTAGTCGGTAACGTCTAACGGTTTCTTGCGAAATTAAGCCCTCACACCGCGACAAGGTGACTTCTAGAATGAGGGATTATTATTGTTACTTAACTGAATTTTTAGACAGGAAGGCTATAGGTGGTACGACTTAGGAAACCGGTTGCTTTAGTCGAGCCGATACAAGTTTTTAAGAATTAAGGTGTTTTTTCGTGAAAGCATATTGATTATGTAATTTCGTTAAAATACATAATATCGATATTATATTTTGTAACATAAATTGTATACGCTTCTTTTTTTAAGGGGTACGAATTGAGCAACCCAACCCTACCAAACCGAAGAGATAATGTTATATATGAAAATCTAAACACAATATAAAGCGTGAATAAAGAACTTGTAAAGAGAATAGTATGAGATATGAATTCTCTGAATGAAATCTTACCTAAAAGAAAACCCAGTGAGAATCTATAGTCTCAAGAAACATTTCAAAACCCTGGTGTTGAAATAATATGATGGTTGTAGATTGATGGTCTTCAGTTCATCAGAGGAAATACATATTCATATTCTCAAAAATTCTATCTACAAGAGAAAGTTGCATACAGGGGTTAACTAAATGATCAAGGAGAAATTATATTCTTTGAACATGCTTCAATTCTTTCCTTAATCATCAAGCTGAACCTATATGAATGTCAGAATTGAAATTTCTGTGAATAAATTTGTTCTTACGAAAATCTTTTTAAATGAAAAACCTGATAAATATAATACAATGGACATTTTTTTTTATGAAAAACGTTCTATTGATTTAGTCTTTTAAACTAGATATCCCAAATAATTCTAGTTTCACAAATTTAAATAGATAATTTCTTTTGCTTTAAAAAATATTTTGGGTTTTTTGTACGTCACCTAGATTCACCTGCGAATACTTAAATCTAGTCAAGATTTGGTTCTTCTGCTTCTTCTTCTTCTTCTTCTGTTGGCTTTATAACCCGCGGTGGGTTCTTACCTCCACAGCAAACTTCTTCCATTCTGTCCTTTAGCCGGTTTTCTTTCTCCATCTGCTTAGATCTTCCGTGGATCTTTCTAAGACTATATTCCAAGTCTTTCATCTATCTGTTCCTTGGACTGCCTTTTTTTGGTTATAGTCCAGGCCTATTTGAAGTTTGATTATGTTGTTTAATAGCTTGAACTTCATCAGTTTTTGGTATCTTTGGTAGCGTTGGGCCGCACTAAGTATTCTCGACTTTATTTCTTTAGCTATTTCGTTTGCTCTGTTAACTTCTGTTCCCAGATTGACACAACTATCGACCTTTTGTCGTGATTTTCTCTTCCAGCTTGCATGCATTTAGTCTTTACCCCATTTATTTTGAATAATCACTGAGAAGAATCAATAGTGCTTCTTTTAGCGTGTCTTTGTTTCTACCTATCAAACTGACATCATCTGCATATGCAGCAACCAGTGTTGATCGGTTGCCAATGTATCCTGTTGCATTCAACTTCCTCATGCATACCTCTAATGTTAGGTTGATTATCATGGCGCTCAGGACATCTTCCTGCCTCACACCAATTTAAACTTTAAAAGTGAATGTTAAAAGTCTACTCTAACCGAGACTTTCGATTCGGCCAATTTAGCTTTGATTAATTTTACGTCTTCACGTTGCATTCCTAGTATTAGTATATCGTCGAGGATCGTGTTTTTTCGACGCATCGAAGGAAACACGTCGCGACGGTATCGTATGCCTATTTAAAGTCAATATAAAGGATTTGCAGCGTTATATCATATTCGTATGCTTTCTACTGCATTTGCCTTATTGTATATTTGTTATCCATGGTTGACCTATTGGCACGAAAACCGCTCTGATATTGTTCTAACATTCCCTCTTAGTATAAAGCGAATTTGCTATAAAGAACGCTTGATAGAACTATATGCTACGTTACGGAGCGTTATAGGCCGGTAATTACTGCAGATCATTTTACTCCTTATACTGTATTGGTTGTATGATTCCCAGTGTCCAGTTTTCTGGTATTTTCTCTTGCTCCCAGATTTTATTAATCAGGTGTTTTAACCTTACCCTTAGGTGTTCTCCTCCATATTTCAGAAGTTCGGGACCCCGTCTGACACAGGGACCTAGTAATTGTTCAGCTTTCCAAGAAAAAAATTATTCGACTTATGCTGGGGTTCTCGATATTGAGGTATACCGTATGTACCTCTGGCTGTGTTTGTTCACGCTCCAAACTACAGTCTCTTCGAAAAGTATCCGAGAAGTTCCCCTTGCATCTTCGGAGTATCTCCTCGTTCTCCCCAAATAAGTATTCGTATTTATCCTTGCATACTGTTATCTTAGGTCTAAACTCGTTCTCCCTAAATAAGTATTCGTATTTATCCTTGCATACTGTTATCTTAGGTCTAAACCCGTGAGTGGGGTTGTCCGTTTGTTTCGTTTCTAGAAAGGTTCTGTACCATTTCCCCCTCTCTTCTGTTTATTGCCTCTCTTTTCTTATTTTCTACATATACTAGAAGCGTTTATTCCCTATTGTAGGCTGCTTAGTTAGTTCGTTTACTTCTGTCTATCAATTTTGTCTAGTCTTCCGGTTACTGGAGGATGCTTCACGGCATTCTTCTTCGTTCATTCATCGTTTAAACTTTTTCTCCAATTTTTAATAGCGCTCTCCTTTATTGATTTTTCGATGGTCATCCAGTCTTGCGGCTATATCCTGTGTCTCGTGGTTTTCTTGTAGTTTGGTTCTGATACTCTCCTGGTAAGCCTTCAGAACGTCCAGGTTTTTTTAGGTGATCTATGTATCTTTTGGCAGTTTCACAGTTCTTCTTCTAGGCACTGATGACAGCTTTGGTTTCATCTTGATTTAACAAGGTAGTGGTCTAAGTACGAAAGGATCTGACCTATTCGACGTTAGTTGCCCATCTTTCGGTGATTTTTTTTTAAATTTGGTCTAATGTGGATACCCTTATTAACCCCTCAAACACTGCGGCCTAGTGGCCTTTTGTATTTTGCCCACATTTTTCACTTATAGGCCCAGAAACTTAGATGTTATTATAAATTTCAATAATTAATTACACATTTGTCTTCTAGTACAGATGCGGCCGACACTGGGGATAGAAGAAATCATACTTCACATGATCATCTTTCGGAGATTAGTATATGGTCTATTTGGTTGGTGTTTCGCGAACTAGGTATTTTCTAGGTGCCTTTATGGATCTTTTTTTCTGGGAAAGAAAATGCTAATAGCCGAGTAGTTGTTAAGCACTACAAATTTGGCAACTCTATGGCCATTATTGTTGGATTCATACATGCTATGTACCAAGAACGCTAGCGTAGGCCAATACTTTACCTAATTTGGCGTTATAGTGACCCAGTACTATAGCTGCGTCATGTCTCGCAATTTGTTCGCAGATTTCTTGAAGTGAAAAACGTCCTTGGTTTCCTCTTCTGCGTCCTGTGTGGGCGCGTATAAGTTCACAAAGGTTATATTGTGATACTTTCCCTTTAGTCTCAGGGTGCATATTGTATCTGATACCGGGTTAAAGGCTAGAATCGAATCTTATAATTCTTTGGATACAATATATCCAACTCCCTTATGGCCCCTCCTTTCATTGTTTCATGAGAAATACAGATAGTATTTTCGCTTGGGAATTCCGCCTTTACCCCTCCATGTATCCATCCTGCTTAGAAGCGTATTAACATTGCATGTATCAAAGATTTAGTTCATGGCGTTGCAAAAAAGATAAGATAGAATATTCTAATTTCAAAATTTTTAAGCATAATATAAATTTCAATAAAATGCATATAGTTGTAATAGTCTCAATTTTTAATATTTTAAGTTACAGAGGAATTACTGACTCAATTTTGTATTGCCTTGGTATCTAGTTCTTTCCAAATTAAGACTTTTTAATTACTAAACTTAAAAAATTCTGAACTAAAATTCAGCTAGAATCCTCTAATTCAATTTTTAATTTTGATTATATCTTAATCTATTGAAAATATTTGGATTATATTAATATATATTATCTAAGTTTCAACTTACAGAAGAATTACTGAATCAAATGGTAATTTACCCAGAAACCAGTTCTTACAATATTTTGTAATTTTCAAACCAATCGAGCTTCTCATCGATAATTTCCATTAAACCAGTGTCTGCTAAACCGCCTGGATGGAGTGGCAAACATATATTTCATGATTTATTTATTTGCAAACTTAAATAATATATTTCTTCAATGCTGCAAATTCTGGCTTTGAAGTTCTTAACGAAGGTAACTTGTTGCTGTTGTTGAACGTTTGAATACTTCCAACAAGCTTGAACTGTTGAATTTGTGCTTCATTTTTTGTGGTAGAGTTGTTACAATTTTGGATTTGGTTTTGAATATGATAGATCTGTTGACGAGTGGATTGGTTACAACTTGGGGTATTCCTATTATTACATGCACGAGTCATGTTTGCTTGTCGGCATTGGTGTCCAGTAGTCACCCAGTTCCTTTTCATCCGCGTTTGATCTTTATTTCCGTTGTCTCATAAGCATCTATTCTAACCACCGATGTTTGGTTCCCATATAGATTTTCAATTATCCTATTATCTCTTCCGTCCAGTCCTCTACGGTCTGAACGTCCCTGTCAAATGCCTTTTGGAAGTCTATGAAGCATGCATAGATAGCAACTGACATATCACGACTTCTTTGAGCCAGGACACTAATCCCAAATAGAGCCTTTCTTGTGCCGAAGCAATTGCGGAACCCGAATTACGATTCACTGGTGAATTCTTCATACTTAGAATAGACCCGGCCATGAATATTATTATTTTTGAGAAATATGTTTAATAAGTGATTCATTAAGCTGATCGTTCTGAAATCAGTTAGGGTGATAAATATGTATAGGTATGTGATTATGGAGACTGATTAGTGTTTATCTAAAGTTTATCTAAATCTAAGTACCTAATGTGATTTTGTTGTGTATTTTGTTTAGAATTTAGAAAAAAATTGAAGAATATAAATATGCATTATATGCAAGTTATTATAATATATTAAAAGCGTATAAAAAATAGAAAAATAATTTTTCCTTAAATTTTGACAGAATTTGTTTTATTTCTATTATTTTTTTATTTATTAAGAGAACCTAACAAAATGTTCATTCATTAGTAGAATTAAGTTTTGTGGTAATTATCTTCTGGAGTTAAAAGGTATTATTGAGTCCGTCAATAATTAGGCCGAAAAATGGGTTCAAATGATAACCCATATATAATGCTATAATCACAAGGATTAGGTTTTCCAGGTTAATTATTTTTATACATGTGATTATAACAGTATATACATTATATAAATATTTTTACGTTGGTAAATATTAGAAAAGGAATACGGAAATATTTTTATTTTTTAATGAAAAACTGCAGGTTTACACTCTGAAATGGAACATAACCATCACGGTTAAACAATAAATCGTATATGGAAGCATAAATATTGACCGCACTAGACAAGAATAATGAATTAGTTTGAGTAAAAAGTTATTTCGTCTTTTAATAACTATTTTACTCAACCCTATCCTAGTGTGGTCAGTATTCTCGACAATCTCAATATTCCCACGCTCGTAGTTAGATGCAATAACGAGTAAAACAATTTCAATATTCCCACGTTGTTAGATTAAAGTTGAGACAAAGAGGGACAAATGGGATGAAATGAGGATTATAATTTAGTTTTGAACGCAGACCAATATTTCAAAAAAAAATATTTTATCTACTCACACATCAAAATGAACACATTAATAACTATTATTGCATGTGAAGAATGCCATTATGATAATTGTGTATAAAAGTATACAAATTGTGCGTAAAAGTTCAATGTAAATCAAATTTAATTTCATTGTTAAACGATTTTTATTTGTTGTTACTATGCCAATAACTAATAAAAACTGTATATAATATGTAACTGTAAATATTTTTAAAAAGCAATAATTTGAACATTATGATTATTAATTAATTTAAATTTTTTATTTAAAAAAATATGATAATTTTTCACGGTCAAATTTTTGATCCGAGTGATTACTCGGATCATTTATTAAAATGTCGTGAAATTTCTCACATGAATTGGTCAAATTATTTTTTACGCTTAATATAGATTTTAAAGTTTAGTGTTCAACTGCGTTTTTTCAGTTGTCCATATTTTATTGATACTGGAAAAAAATACTTTTTGTTTGCTACATATTCTACCATTTTCAAAATATTTTGATTATTCAATATTATTTTGATTATAGGAATATTATTCTGTTTAAAATAAAGCAATAACTCCGTCCATTTTTGGTCTATTTAAACATTTGCAGACCAATAACATTTATTTTTTTCATCAGTATCGTATCTTTTTACCAATAACACCACATTAATATATTCAACAGATTTTTACACGTATTCCCATAAAATCTCCTTTTTAATGTCTTTAAACCAGGTGCCATTAAACTACTGGATTTTCTGAAAGAAGTTAGAGATTCTGATGCTTGTAATATCTTCAAGAATGGACAGTTCAAATGGAGGATATTACAAATTTTCATTTCTTGACATTAAAAAGGAGATTTTATGGGAATATGTGGAAAAATCTTAGATAACATATTACAGCACATTTATTATTATTATTATTATTAAATCATTTATTGTCCTCCATACAAAGAAATATACAATCTGATTAAATTACAAATTAAAAAAATACACAATAAATACAAAGGTACAGAAATGGAATTAAATGGAGAACAAAGGACTTATCCAAGAAATTAACAAAAATGTATCAATCTTCCATAAGCTCTTTTTGTTAACTTTAGGTAAACCTTACACAGACTGACATTGGAAAAATTAGGAGACAAATATTAACTTTCATTTTTCTAAATTCTCACTCTATTTTGGACACTGTATTCTTTGCCTTTTAACATAATTTTTATACTGGTCAACGCTCGCTAACCTTAACTCCATTGGTAGATTATTAATGATGGACGTTATTTGGTAAGTGTACGAAGATTTAAACTTTGAGGTATAGTGTATACGTGGAGTGGGAGCAATCAAGCCCTTATTACGCATATTAATTGTATGAACGTCCGTTCTAATGGTTATTTTGTTGTACAGATACTTGGGTAATTTGCAGTACAGGATTTTTTTTAAAGACAAAAGAAGAAATTTTCCATTTTAATCCATTTGCATCGAATTTCCGTGGATATTTTTTGGTCTTAGGCCATGTACAAATCTGATACACCTATTTTGTGCTCGTTGTATTCTGGCACGGTCTGCATTATTAATGAAACTAATATACACCGATTATGATTTAAAATAAGAATGCAGATTTTTCTATAAAACGGGACATTTTTAAAAATCAGCGGCACGCGGGACTTTCCTCCAAAAAACGGGACTATTGCGCCAAAATCGGGAAGTGCGGTCACTCTATGTCAGATGCAATAACAAGAAAAGACAAGTATATATTTTATGGCCCTACGTCCTATTGTTACACACAAACTTTTAATCAAATTTTTCATTTTATTATGGCAACAAATTTTACTGATAAGTAATGAATAACAAGCCCAATGAAGGAAGGAAGATCGAGGCTCGCTTCAAGTTCGTTTTGAGATTTCTACAACTAATAAGTCCTAAAAATCGATAAGAACGAATATGGTCCTTTACTATAAGCTGAGTTATTTCCTTTAAGTTGGATTTAGTACAATCAGATCCAATTATTAAGCATCAAAATATACCTTACTGCCAACGGAGAAAGTGAGTGCACTTACACCGTTGGCTTCTTTTGGACGTGACGATACCGTACCGCTCTCACTATCTGCCTCCATTCCAGTGACACCCATCGGTCGCCCATCTGTCATTTTTCCATCTTTTTATTTATTTAATTTCATGCTTTGGATCACAATAATAATATAACAACTTCAAGGGTTATAATAAACTGATGTCATTAATTAACATCATAACACAACAATACACATAAATGAACTATTGGATTTAAACATTTAGATCACGTCACATTTGATTATTAAAACAATGGTAAAAATTAATAATTATTCAAAAAAAAAATCGTTCAAAGAGTATAAAGGTTTCTTGAGAAGCATTTTTTTGACGGTGGATTTAAATTTATTATATTTAACGATCGCCTTAAGGTCACCAGGAAGTACATTATAAAGCTTTATGGCTATGACATAAGAGCTACACCCCATCTGGGAGGTACTGAAATTTGGTACATATAGCTTATCAGAATTACGCGTTGTATAATAGTTGACACCTCCAAATCTCACAAACTCTTCCAGGTGTCGTTTAACATAACATACACATTTTAGTACATACAATATATACATACTATATATAGTTAGAATTCTGTACCGAAGAAATAATGGTTTACACGTCTCCGGAAATGGTACAGTGGCTATAGTTCTAACGATTCTCTTTTGCAATGTAAATAAAATTGCGGCCGTCTCGCTTTCATGATGTTCATTATCCTGGGTTGATTGGCTAACTTGTACAGCTCATGGTTCGATCTGAGGACCCATCTTTGAGTTTCCTGGTCCAGGTAGGTCTGGAAATTTTCCTGTACACCTTGTTTTCGAAGACTGCAAGCTGCTGTCCCTCCCTTTTGGCCGCACTTCATGTTTCGGCTCCCTATAGCAATACTGGTTTGATGTTCGTGTTGTATAGTTTTAGTTTGCTTTTTCTGGCAAAGTAATTTCCGCTGGGAAAAGTAAACTTTGCTTGCGTGCTGTAATTTAATTTGGTGTCTTTACTTGTCTTTCTAAACTTGTCTTCTGTTGCAGCAATTTATGTTCACACCGAGGTTTTTTGGATTGTTCTTAAACGTGAAATTGTCTATATTAAGATAATGCGTTGATCTGTAGTTATGTTTTCTCTCTGTATGCTCATATATTCTGTCTTGTCTTCATTAATTTTTGACCTATTTTAACAGAGGTTTCATTTAATTTCCTGAATATAGTTTCAATTTTACCTCGATTACTTCCTATTAATACTATGTCACCTGCATATGCCAGGATTTTGTCATTGTTATTCGTAAAGTCTCTGGTTGTGGCTCCTTTATTATAACGAAATAGTTTTTCCAGATAAATAATGAAGAGAAGTGGGGAGAGTGCATCCACCTTGTTTTAGTCCAGTCCAAATATTCCTATTTTACTAAATTAAATTAGACTCGACTTATTTAGACTATAGTATGGTATGTAGTTTAAAATTAAGATCAATCATTTCAAACCTTTTTTTATAACATTATTTTATACAGTCTTTCGATGTAATCTTATCCTGTGGCGCTACGACACAGTTTCAAATAATAATTCACCTCATTTCAACGCAAAAAAATGTTTTCGTGCGTTTGAAAAACACGCGAAGCCCCGCCGCAGCTTAAATCACAATGAGAAAACCGAACGTTCCATTTCATATAAAATAACTAAACGGTTTCAAATTGTAACTGAATTAATGACTTTAAAACTTTATAGTTAAAAGGTCTTTGTTCTGAGTTCCCATTAGGTCTTCTCTCCATGTGTTCTCGAAATAACTCTAGAATACATTGGAGGGAAACGGCCAACGCTAAACTTTCCAACCTGCATGAATATAATGAAATGCATGGAATTTCTTATCGTAATTACTAGTCCGTTGCTGAATATCATTTTAGTTAATAGAATTTAACAGGGCGAACAATAACTCGCGCACAAAATAATGAAATAAATTAAATACAGCGGAATAGTGATTTATTAGTTATTTAAACTTTACTTAAAGCTTTCTAGCAAAAATGTCAATTTGTCAGGATTTTCTTAAAGAAATTTATGATTTTTGTAGATTTAAACATTTTTTTCACTATTTTTTTTTGTGAAATAAAGCTATTTACCCTCTACCTTAGTTGTACAACGTTGGACTATGTTCAACCACCAAGATAATTCTTATATCATGGACTTCTTACGAATGTGATTACCATGAAAACAAAGCCAGGCGATCGGAATACCCCACAAACCTCACCTTCAAAAAAAGGAATATATTACTTCGGAACGTACAACAATAACTCTCTTGTCCTAGTTGGAAAGCTAAAGCAGTTAGCAACAGAACTACGTAGACACAACTTTTCTTTATTGGCGCTCCAAGAAACAAGGTTTATAGATGAGGAAACATTTGAATTAGATGGCTTCAGTATCTTGAAGGGGAAACCTGGGACAAACGCCAGACTTTAACTCTTGACAATGAAATCTGCCAGCATAAAGTACACGATAATAAATGCCTATCCACCTATTAATCAGGACAACAACAGAACTAACCCTGATAAAGTAGAAGAATTTTGTTATAAATTGAAAAATGAAATACTAAGGATCCCAAAAAACAATATCATAATCCTAATGGGAAATATCAATGCTCAGCTGGACTAAGAAAGGAAATGTTATGCAATAGTGCGAGAGTACCCTGCCCACAAAAGAACTAACAGAAATTGAGAGAGATTGATCACCCTATGCAAAATGACTAACCTGAAGATTATGCCTACCGACTTTAAAGCAAACCCATTAAAAATGAAACCTAGGTATCACCAAACCCCATGTTGGCAGAATTCCAACTGGATCATGATGTAGCAATATCCAGAGGAAATTTCAAGGAAATTTAGAATATCACAAAAGGAGTAAATGTAATATCGTACCACTAGCTTTCCCAAATTAAAATGCATTTCATCCCTGGAAAAAATCTACGAAATCATGGAAACAAAATCCCAAAACTTGATCGTGGGATGTTGGAACAGAAGAAGAAATAATACAGTGGAAAATTGCAAGTACCAAATAACTGGGAAGAAGTAACAAGAAATCTCACAGATCTGGCCATGGAAGTCGCACCTCTGCAATATCCTAGTCAACATCCTTGGTGGCACAAGACGAGTGAAGGTGTAATAAGAGAGAGATTTGACACATGGAAACTGTGGAACCAGAACGAGACACCAGAAAATTTGGAAATGTTGAAAGTAATAAGAAAGAAGACACATGAAATTGTGAGGAAAGTAAGAAGAATATATCATGGAGATCAAATACTAGAAATGGAAAAAAAATCAAGAATAATAATACCATTTTATTCTACAAATCCTTCAAGAACAAAATAAATGGTTACCTAGTACCCGGTCTCAATTACAAGAGAAATGATGTTACCTTTGCTCTTAATAACCAAGACAACTGTGAGATCTTTTTCAATTATTTTGAAGAACTCCTCAACTGCCATGCACCTCAGGAAAAACTAAAATTAAAAATGGATACACCATAAAATCCAAATTCTGAACCACCAGATGGAGCTGAAGCAAGAAAGGCAATACATTCATTGAAAAACAAGGAAGAATCTGGAGAGAATGGAATAATAACTGAACTCTGAAAGGTGATGATGATGCCAATGGTGCTTTTATCACTAAAACTACAAAACTGTTTCAAGAAATTTGGAAAGAGGAAAAAATTCTAGGGAATTGGCTTGTGACACTCATACACCTATTGCATAAAAAAGGACCGAAACCAGATGTAAACAACTATCGAGATTTATAATTCCTACCTGTTACTTACAAAATCTTCTCTAAAATACTACTATATAGGCTTGAACCTCAACTTGATTCAAATCTGGGAGACTACCAAGTTGGCTTCAGGAGAGGACGCTCTTGTCCAGAACAAATATTCATTTTCAACTTGAAAATGAGCATCAAAAATTACACCACAAGAGCTAAAGACATATTCATATATTTTGTTGACTTCACCTGACGTTGGGCATGTGGTAGAATGAGGAATTCAGCGAACTCCTCAAAGATGCCCTATTGTATATTGGGTTTGTATTTAGTATTATATTTAAATTTAAACATGTAACAGAATATATACATTGAATGCTTTAAAAAAAGGCCAATGAATCAGTAGATAGAGAAACACTAGTTGAAGTATTGAGAGAATATAGTTTATTAAAAAACTTTAAACCTCATTTAACACTCAAATTAACACTCACAAATACTGTATCAAAAGTAAAATTTCAGGGAGAGATCGGGTAACCATTTAACGATGGCATGACTAAGACAAGATGGCCTTTTACCTATGCTGTTTAATGTTGTTTTGGATAAGATAATGAAGACATTCTCGCAAGATAACGACTCTGGTGCTATAATTGGATCAAAAAACAAAAACGTCAATCTCAAATGCCTGGCCTTTGCAGAGAACCTGGCTCTCTTAGCTGAGACTGAAGAAGAAGCTGTAATACAAATCAATGAACTCAACGTAATAGCAGAGAAAGCTAGACTCAAAAAAAAGCTTGTCGTCAAAGCTTGACGACCAAGAAAAATTATACGAAGACTTCACTGTTTTGAAGACGAAATATGGACAGATTAAAGTAACAAAACAGTTTAAATACCTTGGAGGGATTATAATCAACAATGGATCTGATAAACCTACAATAGAATATAAAAGACTGAAACTGGAGAAACTAAATTGCATCACTAAAAACATCTACAACAAAAAGTCCAACTTGTCCATCAATGCAAAAATAAAGCAATATAATGCTGTGGTAAAACCAGTGATTCTGTATGGAATGGAAACTGCAACCTTAACAAGCCTGGAAAAGCTTCTGAAAATCGAAAGGAGGGTAGTACGAAGAATCTACGGTCCAAGAATAGTAAATGCAAACTGCAGATTGAGATAAAACAAGGAAATTTATGAGCAGGTATATGATTTGGAAACAGCTATAAGCAAGAGACGACTTAGACCCTACGGCCACATGATTAGAATGAATCCTCAAAGAACAAATAAACAAATCTTCGACAAAATATATAACCTAAAAAGCCAGAGTGGTTATGGTAATTAGATGAAGGAAGAATTAAGAAGACTTGGAATCACAGATGAAGACTTCTAAGATAGAGACGAATACAGAAAAAGACTCAACAGCATTAAAGTTCTAGTTGAAGAGCATGTGAAACGTGGGAATAGCAATTGGACGGAGGAGAGACGAATATAACAATCGGAGAGAATGAGGGCTTTTCGGAGGAGGATTAAAAGTGAAAGTTTGGTGAGAGTGAGAACTAAACAGTGTTATTTGCGTGGTCCTTAGATAGCCGGTTCACGAGGAAAAAAAGCTTTCCATATGAAACAGCATTTAAACAAACATTATTTGTATTTCCTTTGCGCAAATTCCATTTAACTAAATTTTTAAACATTAAAATTAAAATTCTTAAATAAATATTACAGTTAACCTTTCGTAGCTGGCGCTAGTCTCTTGTACACGAATTTGGCTCTATTACCAAATATGACGCTTTTATCAACATAATATTAAGATTGAATTAATTTTTCTTTTCTTAATTTAATAAACAATAAATTTTACGATCTGCGTTTCGATTATAAATAATATTTTATACCAGAAGTAAATCACTATTTATTCATAATTGGATATAATCCATATGTTTTGCCATAGCGATGATATGATTTGAAGTTATTGTCGCTATAAAATCTAAGATTCCATAAAAATCACTATATATAATTTATTTATATAATACTCAATTTAACAATTTAACATAACAAAATTCGCTCTTAAAGAACAGGTGCTATTTATTCAAAAGTTTCGTGGAAATTATTAATCAAATGACCGACCTTCTGTGTTTGCTATATTAAGTGTTTGCAAACTTAATAGTATTTTACTCTTCAGAAAAATTAACTACCAATAAGGCATCAGGAAGGAATCGTTGCATTTCGATCGAATGCCAATATTGCTACTCTAAGAGCTAGTATTACAAATGTAGATTTATCGAACCCTCCTTGCTCTCGAAACTTAGGCCTTTCTACAAGAATAACTTGGCGTATCTTGCGAAAAGGATTTGCACTCTTATGAGATTCTGTTTACCCAAAAATGAAATACACAGACTCTCGAGCCCGGCGTCTATTTTCTGATCGGGGAACTTTTAATTGTTAAATTCAGTCCTTAATATATACCTTTTCATTCAATTTACTTGTCATTAAGAAGAAATCATTTCCTTGTAAGAAAATAATAAAATGTGTTCATAATTAGTTGAAACGAATTTATATATCAATTTCACACTGCTACAACTAGAGATTGATTTAAAGAAATATTTAGTGAATCGATAATTTCAAGACATGCGACGCTTAATTTAATGTAGTTATGCAGAAAAGTACTATCCAACAAAAAATCGAAATTCGAGTTAGTACGCTAATAATATACCTACAGAAAGGTTAATATTTTATTATGGCTTATAACAGTTCCTTATAAAAGTTATTTCTATAGTTAAAAAAAAAACTATTGGCAGCTTTGTGAACCAAGTGATATTTTGCTAACAGGATTTAACTGTTTTGCAGAAAAGCACTAAATCACCTAGAACGTTTCTACTCATTGCTCCGAATTTTGATCCAATAATAATAAATAAGTACAAACCCCACTTGCCGTGAAAACTCTAATCAATAATTTTTTCCTTCAGAGGTGAGTCTTGCAAAAATGTATAGTCTGTATGCTTCTGAAAGAAAAAATCCAGTAAGTGTTTTTTCTTACAAAAAGTTATTTTAGACCTTAAAAAAAGACAGAACTATATAAGACTTAAAAACTATATAACCTGCGATATATTAGCGACAAAAATTTCAAAAAGGCTTGGTCTTGAAAAAGAAAAATTGAAAGAAGACCAGTCAAAGCATTTTTCACACTGGCAAGAAGCAAAAAATGGTTTCAACAGAGCCAAACTGAAAAAACTGCCGAATGCCTTTCCTTCGATTTGGAAAAAAATCTTCCTCCACCTAGAATACCAACCGGTACACAACTGCGGCATTCATGCAGCAAAAGAAGGCCGAGGTTTTTGTAACGTCTGGGTAGGTGAAGCTGGAAGGGGGGGGGGGTGCAGGAAGTTGAGTCCTGCTTAATAAAACACGGCGTGGAGAATGTAAAAGAAGATGTGACTGAATTAAATTTATGTTCAGATTATGGGAAGGGGGGCGGGGTGGACAAAACAGGAACATAAACATTTTGCATGATATATAGAGTGCTTTAAAGCATGTTTAGAGAATCAATCTTCCTAAAGATTATATGCAAATAATGTTATGATGAATTATCTTGTCAAAAAAAGAAACCACTGGTGGCCTCTGCAATGAAATCGAAGCATTTTTTTGGTACATGAACACTTGATCAAGAAAAAAATGATCACGAACAGGAAGGTATAACTAGATAAAGACAAAAGTGAATTGGTTGCAATTTAGATAAATTACTGTGTGCTCTGACAATCCATATTCAATTTTTGTCAAAACAGATTTTAACGCCGACTCGAAATAAATCCACGTTAAATCTCCATTATCAGGTCGTTTACCTTCAAATTTCAAACAAACTATTTCTTTTTTGTCAATCAAATTAATATTGAATGAATTCAAAAAGAAAATATAAAATCGAATGGAAAATCAATTTAATATTGACATATAGTAAGTGTTACCACTACGAACATACTTAAAGTTAAAACTTTAGACTGCATTATCTCAAAATCAAAAAAATTACAGTTAGTACTTTTCTGCTAAATACATTCAATTGTCCTCCAAGAAGTAGTGATGTAACTTTACGTGTATTTGATGTAAAATCACTGGTGCAAAGAAACGATGAATTAAAACTTGATGATTTCAAATTTATTATCGAATACATAGCCTCATTTATTTAACCCTCCAGCAGCGGGCGATTATTTTATTTTTTTACATTGCGGGCTATTTTTATTTGATATTTTTAATTGTTATGAAGTTAAGGATTTTGATAGTTTTAATTGTGTTAATGGAATGTAAGAGAAATTAAAAAAAATCAGTACAAATTTGAAATTTTATTGCGTAAATGATGCGGGAAATGTGATTATCGCATTCAGTCGAGAACACTTATACACATTAATTAGATTACACACTAATATTTTTTCTTTGTAAGGTATATCTTGAAGCAACGTTCCATTCACCCAAAAACAACATTGCAATCCTGGCATCAGGTACTTGTTTCTTTTAGTATTTTCTTTCCCTCGCCCCTTTTTCAACAGCATACAGCATCTTGTGCGAGGTTCCTTTTTTTTATTTTATTCGGTGGAAAGTGCCTTTCTATTAATATTGTTGTACCTATATCTCCTTGTACTTGTCGGGATTGGATTTGTAGATATGTATCAAAAATCTCTTCAATAATCTCCATTCTAAATTCCAGAAAAGCATTTTTAGTGTTGCTTGTAACTTTTGTAAAATAATAAATGCATTAAATATAGACTGATCGATGACATTTTAAAACACTTTCTTGTAATATTTATTTTGCTGTTTCCGACTGGTTTCGTAATAAGAAAATTGTAATGTATGATTGTATGATTCTAGTCACATATCAATTGATGCTTTCTTACTTCGCCACCTTTCTTTGATCTTACTATACACGACGACAGGTTATGAATTGCGCTCAATGCACAAATTGTTTTCTTATCTTGTTATTTTAGGACCATGGCTTTGCCCCTTTTATAAGCTTTTATTTCTCCTTTCTTAGGTTTTATAGCTCCAAACGTGGATGGTAGATCTTTTCTATTTGCTAGTAGAATTCCATATATATATATATATATATATATATATATATATATATATATACATATATATCTGTTTTACGTTGTAACAAGTAATCAGGAATTTGGAGAGATAGAAACAGAGAAAAAATAGACAAAAAATATCAGTTGTTGCAATAGGAGTAGTAGTACAGTATTGGTAAGATTATATATATATATATATATATATATATATATATATATATATATATATATATACATAAAGAGTAAATTTTATAAAAATTACTACGCAAACGGTAGAATTCGGGTAACACGATTAACAGAAACAACTCAAATTCTTCTTAAGTCTACGTTTCGATTTATTGATTAAATCTTTTTCAAGACCTACAAAGTTATTACAGAAAATTACAAAAACCAAGTTCCTCGTGCTGTGCCGATCGGGTTGGTGTCCGACATTTAGTAAACTAAATATTAAATTTCAAACACCGAAATTAAATTTCACCATGGCTCGCTTTATAGCAACGATTATGTAACCCACATGTTGGTCAAGTTATATGATGTTCATTACCTTCTTTGTAAGTAATCAATAACATCTTTCACTTGGTTTTTGTAATTTTCTGTAATAACTTTGTAGGTCTTGAAAAAGATTTAATCAATAAATCGAAAAGTCGACTTAAGAAGAATTTGAGTTGTTTCTGTTAATCGTATTACCCGTATTCTACCGTTTGCGTAGTAATTTTTATAAAATTTACTCTTTAACTAATAACGATTGTTATTACCCCCACTCTTTATATATATATATATATATATATATATATATATATATATATATATATATATATATATATATATATACATATATTAAAAGCTCAGGATTTTTTTATTATTATAATCTGGTGGTTAAATTCATTTTTCATTACTTGTTCCAAGAAATCTGACCGTATGGCGCTAATGGTGGCTTGAATATTGGCTTCCAATGCATCAAGAGTCTCAGGTTTGTCGGCATAAACCAATTACTTAACTTAGCCCCATAAAAAGCAATCGAGTGTAGATATATAGCCATCGATATGTAGCCTCATTGCGTTTCACATAAAACAAATGCCAAAACGGGATCTTTTCAGCGGAATGTATTGTTTCCAACTAAGCCTTCCTTTGACTGATAATAAACTTGCATACACACAAACATTTTTTTCTGGAACTTATTAAAAATATTCAATAACATTCTATAAAATTTTGGGCACGGAAGTGTTGTATGTAGAAATTTGGTTGGATGTAGAATTTTCGAAAAAATGCCAGTATTTCATAATTATAATAGTCTAACTGTAAAACTATCTTGCGGCATGACCTTAGAAAAAGTAGGAATATAAATTGACTCGGGTTTCGACCAGTACCATTCTTCTGGAGGGCTTAGAGGGTTAAAAGGTTCGACTAAAATTAAGTTCTTGTAATTCAATCCTGTAGAAGTCGAAGATGGCTGGCCATTTAATGATCTGTTACCCACAACAGAAGAAACATATTTTATGTTTCTCCTTGAAATTGATATTTGTTCTATATTTATTTCTTCAATATTTATTAATATATTTGTTTGTTAATATATTGGCAATTCTTTAAGAAATTTGAATTTTATCACGATATATTATTATAGATTTAATATTTTCAAATTCCAATTAAAATAGCTTAAAACTTGAATTATTATTAACTGAATAAATAGGTGGCGGAGATACTAATTGTATGTTTAAATATAATTTATGTTTAGTAAAATATTTAGATTCTCTCAATAATCTGTTATTACAATAAAGTTGTGTCGCATCAGTTGCAACTTTCAACTCTGTATGATTATAATGACATGCACAGAGTTTCTTATTTAGTTCGTTGACGACTATTATTTTAGTTAATAAAACGAACAGGGCTGAACTGTAAGTCATGCACTAAAAGGAAGAATAATATTATTTGCGTGCATTCCAAAAAATAATGGAAAACAATCATTAACAAATAATATAAACACACCGGATTTGCATATTCACGAAGATAACGATTCAGCTAACAGACTTTTTACAGGCTCTTCCACTTTTTATAAATAACACAGCATCAGGACGTCCGTAAGTTCACCAGAATAAGAGCAGAATCCAACCGACGTGTTTTATTATAACACGTGCTAATGTTCAGTCTGTAAAAAATAAGTTGGAATAAGTGGAACTGTACATTAAGAAACAAAATATTAAAGGGTTGTGTATTAGCGCAAACTGATGCTCCCAACCTGACTTAGACATTACTTCTATTAAGAACCTCACTCTAATTTCGAATTATTGTAGAGGTAAATACAAACATAGAGGCGTGACAATATTTGTACGTAACGATATACATCTAAACTATATATCGAAAACTTTTCTAAAGAACTTGATTTTAAAGTTTGTGGAACAAACTTGCTCTTTGAAAATATTTGTATTTCATTAATATGTATTTATGGATCTACTTTAAGAAACTTCGTTCTTCGAACTAATTCGTTTTCACGAGTTTAATGACATGTTAGTTGAAGTCCGGAAATCTCAAAACCCAGTGCGGCAATAACATCGATATCTTAACATCAACAATTTAAAACACTCGAAAGGAAAAAGTTTGTTGCTTAATACTTTTTTGGCATTCAATTAATCCATTATTAACATGGGATCAACAAGAACATGAATAAGACCACATTCTAAAACACTCATCGATTACATGGTCACCAACTTAGACAGAAATGCATTTAAGAGCAGTTTAGCGGAATCAATTTTAGCGGACCATCTGAGTCAAATATTCTTCGAGATTCATCATATTCTAAATTAAAATTCAGTAGGTTGATGTATAAATTAAGTTGGGCATGCTCTGAAGACAACATCCAAAAATTGAATCACTGTCTCGTAAAAATTTACTAAAATAGTTTCCTAGCCTATCAACAATTGTATATCGAGTATCATCATAAATGAAGGTAAATAATTACGGAATGTGTATTGGACATTTTATAGGGTTGGGGACCACTGCACTAGGCCATGCCCTTATAGGTTCTTCCTTCATCCACTTCTTCATTAAAATGTTTTTCTATTATAGTTTCTACTAAATTTTCTTGAAATTTGATGGAGCAAAATTCCAATTTTCCAGATTTCGTTCAATTCAGACACCTTACTAACTTCTTTCTTCAAATTGTTCAACATTGCTTTCATTTTTTTAATTTTCGGCAATCTCTTCCAATTCAAGAGATTTACGTCTTCCTTTTCCTATTTTCAAACCAAGCAGGTCCATGTATTATGAAACGATTATTTGGAATAGCAAAATTTATTTTCACGAATATATAGTTCGGATTTTCCATTTAATTTATAACATTTATAAGAAGAACGCAGTTCGCGATTAACAATAAAAATATACATATTTTTTAACAGTAATACCCGAATCAGTAATATCATAAGGTCGCTGTTCGGCGACACGAACCCAGTTCGGGATTGCCATTGCATTAAATCGAAACACGAACTGAATTCGGGACTACCACTTAAAGGGTTAATGGAAGAATTAGAATGCAATGGATTTTGTGGAATGTTTTTGGATCTTTTAAGATCCTCAAATTTATGATCTCCTAAAACGTGTGTTTAAAGAATTATCAATTTTTAATAAATAAATACTTATTGTATTATTCAATTATAAAAAAGTATTAATTATAAATCAAAATTACGAATATATGAAACTCTGATCACACCACTGTTAACTTATGGAGCTGAATTGTGGAGTCTGTCAAAAGTGGACAAAAGAGCTCGTCGTGTCTTTGAAAGACGAATTTTACGGACGATCTTTAGATCGCTGGTAGAAGAAGAAGGATATAGAATTTGGATGAACTACGAACTCCAAGATCATTGAGGCTCAGAGACTTCGATGGGTGGGCAACAGGGTATTAAGACGCCGAACGTAATAGCTCCCAAATCTATTTATAAAGCGAAGCCAAGCACCTCAAGAGGCAGAGGTAGACCCAGAAAAAGTTGAAAGATTTCAGGAAGATGGAAGCACTCTGTAAGTATGAAATTGGTCACGTGCCGCTGAAGATCGTTAAAGGTGGTTGTTAAGAAGGCCATATCTCAGCTTGAGCTGTAGAGCCAGAAGTAGAATAAGAGTTGTTAATTAAAGAAACAATAAAGTGGTTCCTCTTCGTAATTTATTTATTTAGAATATAGAAATAATATAAATTAAAATGGTTGAGAACATGCATATTGTGCTTATTTTGTAATAATAGATATTGCAACGTAATAATCTGATACTGTAATCCATTAGAAGACTAAATGATCTTTTTAACACGATGCGTTATACAAACAACCAATTTAATGGTTCAAGCAATAAACTTATGTTTGTTTACTTATATTTGTTTTTAGAATATACGCCAGTTCTAAGCTTAAATACAACATACATGCTGCGGATTCGTCGCTCCCATCGGCTTTCCTACTACACATTGCTGTATAATTTTTCTCGAAATGGTATTTGCGCATACCATTTCGTCTTTTGTTGCTTCCAGCCAGGAGATCTTGGCGGCGAGGCTATTCCGGTATCTGCTCCCGACTATTTTACCTCTGCCTATTCCTTCCTTGCTGAACCTTAGAATCGCCGATCTGGCGGCTCTCTCCACGATAAGGTGCAACTGAGTCAGATCCAGCAGCAGTTCCATTACTGGTGTCGGGTATGACTCCATCGCAGGCCTCGCTATCATGAGCCTGTGTCTCAGTCCCACGGTTTCACACCATCTACTAGTTATTTTGAGCCCTCTCTGAACGATTTCACAGAGCGTTTCGTCAAACTTCCCTCTGGCTATGATAACTATGGCGTCGACGTAACCTTGAAATTTGATATCCAGGTCATTCAGTCCTGCCAGTAATTCATCAACGACCAGGCTCCACATCAGTGGTGATAGCGCACTTCCCTGTAGAGTGGATATCTTGATGGTGTCTCTTCCCACTTGTGCCGTTCTGGTTCTCAGCATTTCTCCCATCCACTTTGAGATATTGCTATCGATATTCCTTCTTTCGGGGGCCGCTTTGCAACGTAATAATCTGATACTGTAATCCATTAGAAGACTAAATGATCTTTTTACCACGATGCGTTATACAAACAACCAATTTAATGGTTCAAGCAATAAACTTATGTTTGTTTACTTATATTTGTTTTTAGAATATACGCCAGTTCTAAGCTTAAATACAAAGATGTAAATGTAATTTTTATAAATATTTAAATCGTGATATAGAATTTATACTTATGTTATATATACTTACTTATGTTATATAAAAGTAATATAATGCATACATTTTTGGACATAAGATGTCTAAATGAAAAGTTTGAATCATACAGTTGTATACTGCGGGGAAGAGAACTTCTCTTCCCCGTCATCTTGTCGGTTTGATCTTTTAGCTTTTCGAAATTTCTTCCATCCAGAATTTCATCCATCCAATTTGATTTCAGAGAATTTTATAATTACACTACAACGCGTGCAATGATTCCAAAAATTAAACGAAACCCCTGCCGTGGCAAAATTCGGAAGAATTTCACTGAGAAGAACGCATCCCCAAATTATGTAATAGCGGAGCAGAAAATAAATGTTGATTAATAATTCTATTGTTACACTTCTTCCTGGTTCAAGTAGTAGGCTCGTAGATAGACTTTTTCGTTAAGATCATCACATATCATCATCACATAATCTGCATAGTTTTTGAGAAAGTGGATTTCTGCCAACTTATAAATCTTCTTAAGCTGCATATTTGTAGAGTCATTTCATATATTGAAAATGATAAAGCAAATGAAAATGTATTATTTAAATCTGTACATTTAGATCAACTTAGTTATTCTTGGAAAAATGATTCTAGCAACGTATGTAAACAGATGGTAGGCCTTGTTAGAATCTTACCTTAACTATTTTTCCAAGAGAAGAAATAAGAAATTATTACGCTCTAATTTACTGATAACTTAAAAATAATTAATTAAATATAATTATAAGTACAATTTGGTTTCCTGCACATTTTGCCACGAGAGACTCTGTGGGATGCTAAAAACACTATAAACTGATAAATGTTAATAGTGATGAATACATAAAAACCATAGACGCGTTCTTCCTTGTGGCTACATCAGCATGGATTTATCATCCAATCTCGAATTAAATATGAACTACAACTTACTCAGTAGACTATTCCAAGGGAAATGGTGACATTTCACACAATTAAAAGTTTACAGAGCCAGGAACAGACATCTTTTAGATCACCACGTATGCTTGCTGTACTATATTATAGATATGGTGGTGACGACTTGCACTGCGACTTTCAAAGATCTATTATACCCACCCTCTTCCTCTAAACGTTGGTATACTTACCCATTTAGAGCGCCTCCTCTAGTCCAGATTCCTTTAGGAATTTCAGTATATGGGAGGGATTCAAGGGCTGCAACTCCTCTGCGTTCAAGAAGTGGGCCCCAAGGTATATCTGTCTCTTGCCGGGAAGTGTTCCGCAGTCTTTGAGCAGTTGTATGGGGATTTCCTCTGCTGAACCACAGAATCTGCATCTGTCATCTTCTTCCAGGCCTATGGTCTTGAGGTGTTTTCTAAGTCTGCAGTGCCCCGTTAAACTCCTGTCAGAATTTTAAACTTGTTCCTGTTTAGTTTCAGGCAAGCTTTTGTTTTTTTCTGGTTAAAAGATCCCAGCATTACTTTGGATTGTCTCAACCACGAAAGTTCTTTCCAGGTTTCCATCCATTGTTCTCTTACTAATCTATCTAAAATTTTGTGGATGGTGTTCACACTCATAACACAAAAGGATTTGCTTGACCCTTGCTTGATAGGTAATCGGCTACTTCGTTTCCGTCTATACCAGTGTGTCTTGGTACCAAGTATAGCGTTACGTTATTTTCTCTTCCAAGCTTTTTTAGCTATCCCATACAGTGCCATACCAGTTTGGATCTGATGGTGTATGATCTAATGGCCTTGATGGCTGCTTAGCTGTATGACAGGATAGCAATTCGTTTTACGATTTAGTTCCTGTAGAGGTTAAATTGTGCACATCTTTCGATTACGTGTCCCTCTGCTTGAAAGATACTTCGCAATGCTCCCATGGATTTGAATTATTTGGTGCGAGGTCCAAACACTCCTGCACCAATACCTTCCTTTGTTTTTGAACCATCTGTAAACCACTTGCTAGCATTTTGCTCTATGTGGTATTCTGCGGATTCGTCGCTCCCATCGGCTTTCCTACTACACATTGCTATATAATTTTTCTCGAAATGGTATTTGCGCATACCATTTCGTCTTTAGTTGCTTCCAGCCAGGAGATCTTGGCGGCGAGGCTATTCCGGTATCTGCTCCCGACTTTTTTACCTCTGCCTATTCGTACCTTGCTGAACCTTAGAATCGCCGATCTGGCGGCTCTCTCCACGATAAGGTGCTACTGAGTCAGATCCAGCAGCAGTTCCATTACTGGTGTCGGGTATGACTCCATCGCAGGCCTCACTATCATGAGTCTGAGTCTCAGTCCCACGGTTTCACACCATCTACTAGTTATTTTAAGCCCTCTCTGAACGATTTCACAGAGCGTTTCGTCAAACTTCTCTCTGGCTATGATGACTATGGCATCGACGTAACCTTGACATTTGATATCCAGCTCATTCAGCCTAGCCAGTAATCCATCAACTACCAGGCTCCACATCAGTGGTGATAGCACACCTCTGGAGTGGAGATCTTGATGGTGTCTCTTCCCACTTGTGCCGTTCTGGTTCTTCTATGCATTTCTCCCATCCACTTTGAGATAGTGCTGTCGACATTCCGTCTTTCGAGGGACGTTTTGACATCCTCGTGCGAAGTATTGTCAAAGGTACCCTGTATATCCAAGAAGGCACATATCGCTACTTCCTTTGTCTCTAGTGATGCATCTATTTCATTTGCCAGCTGATATAGGGCAGTTTCTGTGGATTTTCCTGCTGTATATGCATTCTAACATTTGTGTAATGGTGTAACTACCGTGCTGGTAGGTTATGTTAGGTTATGTTAATAGTGCTTATTGTCCTAAGGTTATTGTCAATTACCTTCTCTATTGTCTTTAGCATAAAAGATGTTATACTAATGGGTCTACATGACTTCGGTTGTGTGGTGTCCTTCTTCCGCACCTTCGGTATGAATACCACCATAGCTCTTCTCCATATCTCCGGTATGTATCCGAGCGCTAAACAACTTTTAAAGATTTATAGAAGACAGGGCATTACATCCCTCCCTCCTTTTTGTAGAAAGGCGGGAATTAGTTCGTCCATACAAAAAAATGTGGCATTAAATTGCTGGAAAGTGGCGATAGCTCATCTGATTCGGTTTTCTATACAGATGGACGCGGCCCTCCTCCAGTCAGCCCGACTTGGTCTCCGTGCATAAAGCCCTAGGCCTCTTTGTATTTTCTACATCCCAGAAATTGGGTTTCTAATAGGAGGAGAGCTATCTGCTATATGTCCTTCGAGTAGCTCACATCTGGTCTCTTCAGAGTGGCTGCCATTTCCACTCTATCTTTCACTAGTACTTTGTGCAATCTAAAAGTTTAGGAAGGTCCTAAAGTTTTTTCTTTTTGCCCTTCTGATCTCTTTGTTGTATGTGGTGAGCACCTCGGGGTGTTCTAGCCAATTTCCGTATTGCTTAGCTTTGTTGAAAATCCTATGCTCTTTTGCTCTTAATGCAGACAAATTTTTTTTCCAAGATTTTTCATGCTTATGCTCCTTTACAGTTTTTACCGGGCAGCTCGACTCAAATGCCATGGTGTGGTGGTTTATTTCTCCTGCAGCTTGCCCCAGTACAGTGTAGTGTTTGATACTACCCCGCACTGTCACTTGCTCTAGGTTCTCTTTTAGTTTGGAACTAAGCATAGGCCACATAGTTTGTCTAGGGTTTCGAATGGGGGTATTTTCCTCACTCGCTCCTTCCAGTTCAAACTGAATGATCCTATAATCTGACATTGAGGGTTCACTTGAAACTCTAACCTTAGTTCCTTTCTGACCTTAGTGACAAATGTTGGTCTGTTCCCGACATTGTACACAATTAAGTTTTCTTTAATGAGGTATTCTTAAAGGTACCCACCTCTCTTACTAGTGTCCGTGCTGCCCCACATCTTGTTGTGGGCGTTCGCGTCACATCCCAAGATTGTTATACTAAAGGATAACATAACATATGCAGAAATTACTCGAGTTTTACTCGAGAAATTACTCGAGAGAAATTACGTGAGTTTTTAATATTACACGAAAGTCTTCCTATTGGAAGACCCTATAATAAGAATTGCATCTACTTTCAATAAATCTCAAAATTAGTCACTAAGATTATTCTAAAGCTCAAAGTAAATAACAAAATAAAGCTAATATTATATGGGATGCTCAAATGTGTACACGAAAAGGTGTACACGATAGTAAACGGTTATAAGGGAATACTGGCAAACTTATTCTGAATGTACAAGCAAATATTGGTTCTCAGGACACCTTGACCACCATCCACTTCTGCAATTGTTATACGATTTATAAACCCGAGAAAGCAATTTTTTAAAAGCTCGTGTAAAATTACACAGATTTTAATGAGACAAAATAACAAATTTTCCAATTAGGAGTTTCCAAGACATGTTTCATACAACACTTCCTGTAACAATAGAATTTTTTAAACACACAAAAAATCACGTAGTGTAAATCATTCACAACGATATATGTGTCAACAAAATTCCCAGACGTGCCACCTGTGACACGCATGCCATATTACGACAACTGTAATAGATCAAGTTAGTTATTTTTGGAAAGATGATTCTAGTAAAGTATGTAATCAAGATAACCTACAAGAGTAGTATAACCTGCAAGATAATGTGTATATTCAAATACAAATTATTAAAATTTACAATCTATTAAATTAATTATATTAAATATGCATTCATTTTATCTAAATTGGCGACCTCCAAACTTGAAATTTGCAACTATTGTTTACCGCACACGTCAATAAAACTAATAAAGTCAAATTTAAAAAAGGCAATATTTATTATACCTTTTTACAATAGCTACATATAAATATCATAGGCATTCTTTTATATGTATTACCTTAATTTTTATTAATAATGTATTTTATATCTATTTTATTTATAATTATATATTGGTACATTGGCATAATGAATTTATAAAGCTATTATAAATGTATTATTTATATCTACATGTGCCGTGCTAATTTCTATAAATAAAAGATTATTATGACTGCTTAATTTGTAAAGTAATATCGATCCTTTTTATAAAAAATGTATGTTATTATTATCAATAACATACATTAATACATACATTAATCAAACTATACTTACACGAAAACAATTTCATTTAAACATCTCTTATAAACACATATTTTCAATTTCTTTCTTTCGACATCTCAATAAACATTTTTTTTAAATTCGACAAAATTAACCCTACGGAACACCGGAAATGATTCCCGCACTTTTATTATAGTTATCGGCTATATCAGCTAACGGTATTTTATTGTTTCAGGGTCCCCAGAGATCGTTCCAGAGACACTGGTAGGTAATGCATACTAATAAGCATCTTCTTTCGTGACCGCTATAAAAAACATTTATTTCGCACAACCAGCTTTAATATTGATATTGAAAATCCAATAATAAAATTTAGTCGATATTGATTTAATATAGAATATTTGAGATAATATTTGAATTAAGAGTTTAATGCAAAAGAGGAAAGACCCTAACGGAAAGATTAGACTACACTTTAATAAGACTGGACTAATATATGTAACATTTGATGTTTCAGTACCCTTGATGGTTCAGTATCTGAAGGTATTTTAATTACAACGCATTAAATAATTTCGACATTTAAATGGAACCACGACCGGGGCAACAATGGGTGGAATTTCAATTGAACGCCCCCAATCATGTAATAGCGGAGCAGAAAATGAATGTTCATTAATAATGTGATTATTACCACACAACACTGTATAATGCTGACAAAACATTAAAATAATAGCAATTTTTTTTAACTCACTTTTAGAATTTATTTAAGACAGTCTCTTGTATTATATAATGCTAAAACAATTTAATAGATAAAGTATTTTCACGCTTCATTACGTTACTTTTTTATATTAAGCAAAAACAACTACCTGTTCCTCAAAAATTCATTTTCTGACCTTTGCTCCATTGTGATTCCCAGGCATATTAAACTTTATTATACGTTTACCACCACTAGGGAAAAATCTTTGTAGAAATGTTAATCGCAACAATAAATTTCGACAAATAAAATACCCATCATGCTCATAAAAAACGGATAAATCTACAATGAAAATATCAAATATTTGAATATAGTAATTAATAAATCAATCTAGACTTCGAAGTAAAGACACTAGTAAAGGTACTAGACAGACAAGACTAGATAGATAGGACTAGAGCAGGGGTTCCCAAAGGTTTTCTTAGGCGGGCCAATTTAATATTACCGCATTTTTTGGCGAGCCAGAGAAAATCGGAATAAAATAAAAACAAAACTTGTTTTAAATATATTTAACTATTTCTTTTTTTTATTAGTATACTAAATTTAATAAAAATATAAATTTTGAATTATATATTTATTAAAACAAAAATAGTTGCTTAAAACATCACGTGATGAATGGACGAGCCCTTGTTGGTCCGTCGAATGTATGCTTAATACTGCTTGTAAATGATTATCACTCAATTTTGATCTTAATTTCGACTTATTGATGCACATAATTGAAAAAGTTTTTTCGCAAATATATGTGCTCCCAAATAATCAAAACATTTGTTGTGCTTGTTTTCGTATTTTCGGATAATACATGCATTATAATCCTTTATAAAAAATCAATTAAGGAATTGTTCGGACAATTATTCTTAGCATCGATATTTTCCTGTAATTCTATCAATTCAAATTGCATGTCTTAATTGATTAACAGTTCTGTATCTATTTGAGACTATTATATTATATTTCTGTACAAATGTACTACAACTAGACTAAACATACAAAAATAATTTTTTAAATTTAAACGAAACAATATTTTATTCTCTAAAGTTCTGTAAGAATTTCTTTTAAAAATTAAAATATTTTATTGTATCTTATTTGTAATATTTATTATTTATTTTACTATTTACTTATTTATTATTTAATAAAAATATAATATATCGCTTCGATATCGCGGGCCGAATTCACGGGCTTTGCGGGCCGCATTTTGCCTCACTTTGGAAACCCCTGGACTAGAGAGACAAGTCTGCACAGACAACACTAGACAGGCAAGACTTTTTTTCTTTTTTTATGAGGACGTAGCAATGGGTGAAGACATTCTCTTCACTTGGCAAGTGGTTCTCCTGAATCGCGAGTATCTCGGTACCACTATAAGCATCACCTCTAGATATGGCTGCAGTGCTAAAAGCTTCTGCTTTGCAATCTTATTCGTCATACATCCCCCTTCCACTTTGAGAGTTTATGAGATCTGGAAGCCAGCGTTTTATCGATTTTTTATCTTTTGCGTCCTTTCGTCCAGTTCTTTTCACGTTATAATGTCCCTGATCATGTTCTCCGTTGATCTCCAGTGTTCTTCAGATGTGTGCCTTGCGTCTACTAACGTATTTACTTCCAGCGGCAGGTTTGTCTCTTTCATCGACTTGTCTCTTTTTGGTATCCATCTTTCGTAATTAAACACGGTGTGTTGCGCTGTATCTGTGCACCCACAGAACACGCAAAGGTCGCCTGGGACCCTGCCGATTCTATGCAAGTATTAACTGAAACATCCGTGGCCGCTGAGAGCTTGGCCCTGATGGTAATTGACATTTCCGTGCTGGCGAGTTGCCCATACTTTCATGTTACGTATCAGTAGTCTCGTCCAGGCTGATTATGACGCGCTCCAGTTATTTTGCCATGTTTCAAACATATAGTCCATTGCCTCTCTGTGTTCAGATCAATTTTCTCCAGTAGTAGGCACTCGATAGGGGGAATACCGGCGATAACTATCACAGCGTCCCTCGAGATCGTTCTGTATACACTGCTCACTCTAATTGCCATTTTCGTTTATACGAAGGTAAGCATATTTCTCAGCTTTGCTTTGGCAATTGCCCTGACCCAAAATGAGGCATTTTACAGGATGATAGAATGGGCCACCAAGCAGAGTAGCTTTTAACGCTCTTAGGTTCACTTGTATTAGGCATTAGCTTTTCTAGAGCTGATGTAGTTTGTAGGGCCTTTTTGTATGTTCCTTGAAAGAAAGCTTTTTGTCGATGGTGATTTCAGTTATGTAATATATTCTTTGGGTGCTATTTTCACCCCATAATTTTGAAATTTATAGGTCCTACGGTTTTGTTTAGTATTAGGTTTTTATGTGGGGCTAGTTTTATACATTTCCCCTCCAGCTATTCGTTTTTTTTGTTTGATGGCGGTGTTAGCGCATCTCATTATATCGTCTTCTGTCCTTCCCTTTGCGACAATGGCTGAGTCGCTGGCAAATCCTATAAATTCTGCGCCCCCCCGTAAGTTTTGTCTCAACACCCCATCAGAATGTTCCACAGTGTAGGACCCAGGACTGAGCGTTGTGGAACACCACTGCATATCTCGTATTCAGCTATTTCGCAGCCCGCTTCTAGTTGACTTTTCTGTTTGAAAAATAACTGCAAAGTACTACGCAACAGTTGTGGGGGAAAACTTCTGTTAGTTAGTTCCTTGATTATATTTCTCCATGCTGCCGAATTGAACACGTTTTGAACGCCCAGAGTAATCAACGCACTATCACTCCGTGTTTTTTGGTTCCAGCTGGGGCTTCTTCTGCAAGTCTGATAACCCTCATCCCAGAATCTACTGTCCTTTATTGACTTGATTCTGTCGGGCAATAGCTGTTCACGTAGCTTTCTTGCGACGTTCAATAGATATATGGGTCGGTAGAAAGCAGGCACGTGTACGAGTTTTTCTTTTTTCCTTAGCAGAATAAGATTGACATTTTTACAATTTTCTAGGAAACTACCGGTTGCCAATATTGCATTCATTGCTTCTAAGGTAAAGTCTGGTTGGCTGTTTACCACAATTTAATGATTTCTGGAGGAATGTTGATGCTGAGGGTTGGCTCTGAAAAGAACCGGATTCTCGACGTTTCGGCGAACTAACATTCGCCATTCTCAAGAGATATATGCGTCCGTGCGGGTCAACCGTATGCGTCTAACGGTTGACCCGCACGGACGCATATATCTCTTGAGAATGGCGAATGTAAGTTCGCCGAAACGTCGAGAATCCGGTTCTTTTCAGAGCCAACCCTCAGCATCAACGCGGAATCCCCGAGAAAACAATACAACACACACATATATATATATATATATATATATATATATATATATATATATATATATATATATATATATATATATATATATATATATATATATATATATATATATATATATATATATATATATATATATATATATATATATATATATATATATATATGTATATGTATATATATATACATATATATATATATAAATATTATTGGCTCTTTCAACTGTCATGTGTCAATTTTGACTTTTAATTGTATTTCGGTTTTGTAACGACTTTTTTTTATTCAGCTACGATTATATATTGTTATATCCTCCATTAAATCATACAAAAGTACACGCTTCAACAACGCACAAATGCAAAAAATTGTGAAAATGTGTTCTCAAAATTTGTGTTCTGTATTTATGTCTGTATGTGTGTATTTGTGATGTTTAACGGCCTTAATGATCGTCCAAACAAGGCAACAAATGAACGATTCATGAAGAGATTTGATGAAACTGGGTCGGTTTGAAAACGTTGCTGCTGTCGCTGAAAGTGTGCGTGAAGACCGATATCTATTTTTCTTCGTTCACAAAAACTTTCTGAGAACACTACTTGTCGAATTTTGCGAAGCCACTGCAAGCTGTAACCGTATAAGACTCAATTGATACAAGAATTGAATATAGGCGCGTTATTTCGAAAAGAGCTGACGTCGGGTGGCCACCAGTGTTGGGCATAATTCAATTAATTTTTTAATTGTAGAATCAAACAATTACAATTTTAATTGCAATTAATTTAATTGAATTAACTGTTTAATTGTCAGATGCAATTGAAATCAATTGCAATTAAATCCATTAATTGTGGTATACAATTAATTTAATTGCAATTAAAATTTTAATTGTTAGTTACAATTAACTTAATCATCAATTGTTTATTATTACAATTAACAATTAATACTATTTGATGAATGTAAAAACTTTTCCCTCTTGTTACCGTGTATCCCTCCCTTGTAACCGTGCTTTCCCGCATTGTGCCAAATAAAATAATTTCCAATATTGTAAATAATCTAAATAGTTGGGAAAGATGGTTCGTTCTGGACCCTTCACCTCCACTTCCGGCCCCCCACCTCACTCCCACTTGCGGTTAACACCCCACTTCCGGTTCCCACCTCCACTTCCGGTTCACACTCACACTTCCGGTTCCCACTTACATTTCCGGTTCCCACCCTACTTCCAGAACCGGAAGTGAGAACTGTGAAAATTTTTGCAACCGGAAATGGGGGGTGGGCACCGGAAGTGGTGAAAATTTTAGAACCGGGAGTGGAAGTGGGAACCGGAAGTGGGTGGGAAACAAAAATTGGGGTGGAAACCGGAAGTGGGGGCGAGGGTGGGGGACCGGAAGTGGAGGCGGAGGGTCTATTTGTTTCTTAAATAATAATTGTCGGCCAAAAATATTTATACAAATTTTGTGCGGAAATGATTTTACAGCGCTCCGGCTAATGGGGAACTCGCCCATCGGGCTCGTTTCCCAAACGAGCTGTAGCGTTGTAAAATCAAACTTTCCACACTCTAATGTAAATAACTATTTCAGTTACGCATTATGGCAAGTGATACATTGGAGTATAATAAACATCTTCTAACCGACATTTATTAATTGTTAATTGTAATTGTGCATCAATCAATTAACAATTAATCAATTGTAATTCAAAATTTTACAATTAACAATTAATTAATTGTTAATTGTGATATATTGCAATTACAATTAATTATTTTAATTGTGAGTTGCAATTAAATCTTGCAATTTAATTGTTAATTGTTTTTACAATTAATTTTTGCCCAACTATGGTGGCCACCAAAATTGTACGATCTAACGCGTTTAAACTTTTTTCTTTGGGGCTACGTTAAGCCGTTTGTCTACGCCAAAGCAAAACACTTGCCATCATTAATTGAACCATAGCGGAAATCCAGTCCGACTTACTGAAGAAAGTCATCTAAAATTGGAATGCAAACGCAGTACATGATACAATTTTTAAAAAAATAATGGTATCCAATGTAGTTTGCAAAAAATTTATCGATTCCAGCATATCTCACATACAACTATATATTTTTTAATTTTAAAGTTGACGCGCGTTTGTTGAAAGACCGTTACATTACATAATTCGTATGTTGTTTAGTTTAAAAAATATAATAAAATAAATATTACTTAAATATTACTTAGATAATCGGAAGCAGTGCAAGTAAAAATTAAAAAGCCGCACAGAAGTAATTAATGATGCGTCGAACCTTAATAAAAAACAGTGTTTTCCTTATAGCGCTTAACCGTCGTGCTTGCGCGTCATAGTAGATAATAAATCCCCAAAATTAAATCTTCAAAACGACCGAAAATATTTTTCTAATCTAAATCCACTTTGTATCGATTCGACCCAGCCATATATTATGTTTGCGCATTTCGTTTCAGCGGTTAAAACTAATTTTTGATCGGCAGGAAAAACCCTGGAAATGATGAAAACTCAGTCTTCCGTCTATACAGACTTCAATGGACATAAAGAGGGTCATTCCAATTCGAGGTCGGAAGGTAAGTTTATCTAACATTTTTATTTACATAAAATTCCTCACGATTCCTTTTATCAAGAATCACCATATAACCTCCCATAGCGCAGGCTTAATTAATAAACTAAATAAAATCAATCAAATCAAAAGACTATTAAATCTTTTGATATACATAAAAGTGTACACATAAAATTTGTCGAACCTGCTAATAATAATAAACTAAAAATATAATAAGTAAAATACAGTAGGATTGAAAGTAACTAAAAAATTATATAAATCAAATCAAATCTAACAAATAGAAGCAAGATATACAAGAACTTGACAAAACTAAAAATTACTTTAATTTAGGCTTAAAAAATCAATACCATAAAATCTTCTTTTGAATAGAAACAGCTTTTAAATGTCTTTTACTTTATTTCTTCAATTTATAATTTTTTCCTTCTTTTATATCAACCACACGGATATATCAATCTGCGTTTCCTATTGTTTACTTTACTTGCATTATTTTTTGCAACTTTATAAACTATTTACGTTTTCAAACACGTCTTCATCAAAGCGCCCACTGGCAGTCTTGAAACTTGTTATTTTTTCCACCGGATACTATTTCCTCTTTTCATTCCCTCAAGCTATTATTTTAATCCTACTCTTTCTTTTCATGCGAACTTCTAGATCTTTTGTAATCCTAGCAGTTAGTGCCTTTCCGACTTTTAGTAAAACATAATATTTCCTCACTGGGTATTTTAACAATTAAGAGGGAGATTATTTCAACGTCGATACCTTTCGCCATTGAGTGTTAGTGCATTCTCTACCTCATATTTATAGAAATAAGAGCCAAGAACTCTTACAACAATTTACCCCAGAAACCGCTACTTTACGGGGTGTAGACTAAGTTGTTGGACCATACTTGGATTTCCCTAAAACTGCATATTTTGTTTATTACTTTTTTTTATTAATCCGTTTAGGTGGATTAATTGGGCCTCGCTACATATATTGAGGTTAGGAATGAAATTCTTATTTTTTATTTTAGATTATTCAGATTGTTGAGGCCCACCTCATATTTTTTAATATAAAAAATTTGAAAATTTTGTTTATTTATGATCAGTTTTATATACAAAAGCTGTGTTTTAAATTCAGTAATTTTACTTCTGCATGTTTACTTAAGCGGCCCGGCCCATACACTATACAACTTGTTGTACAACTTGGTTGTACGAAAAGTTGAACAGTGTATGTGTAGGTTGTACAACCAGATTTTGGTTGGACGGTTTGGTTGGACAAAATCAAACTACTTTTGATTTTCTATGGGCGTGGCGTAATGTTGGCCAATCTGTCTGGCAGTGTATTTGACAGTTGTACAACTTCACCACCAACATCAGTTTACATTTGATCTTGTTTCCTTCACTTCGTTGTATTTAAATTGTGTTTCTAGTTTTTGAACGCATATTCTTTGAGGTTTTCAAAACTAATTATTACCATAAGTTATTAAAATAATGGCAAATATAACTGAGAATGAAAAGTGAAGAAATATTATAAAGCTTTTAACTAATTTAAAGGAGACTGATGAAAATGCATCTTTAGATGATGTAAAAAAAAAAGAATAAACAATGTGAGGACTTGTTATGGAAGAAAACTGAAAATGATTGAAAAAACTAAAAATCTGGTGTAGTAATTGATGATATATACGAGCCAACATTATGGTATTTAGATGATTTAAATGATTTCTTAAGTGACCAAGAAATGATACTTACGTATTAACGCCACCACCGCTACATTTTTAAATTCCGCCAATCTACATCTAAAATTTTTATGATATATCATAAAATAAAACATTTTTTTCAAAATTAAAAAAAAAATAAACTTTGACAAACGGTTGCCCGCCGCGAAGCAGACATATAAATCAAGACAACATACGCACGGCAGCTCGAACTCTCGAACCAATATTTAGCGGTGGTGGCGTTAATACGTAAGTACCCAAGAAATATTATTGTAGCACAGCTAGCACAAGATCCGTTCTGGAAGAGTTGGTATGACAGTGTAGGGCCTACAAGTACAACACGTTGGAAGACTTGGTTGTACATCTAGTTGTATAGTGTATGGGCCGCTTTAGAATCACACATAGAGAGATTGTCGGCACGGTATCGAGCGCAAATGTGAAAATGTAAAGAAGGAAATGTTGCCTGTAACAATAAAGAGAACTGCAAAGTTTTAGCAGAATAATTCGACAATCTCCTTAATTGGGAGGAATCCATAGAAAAGATGAACTTTCATGTATCTACATCACACCTGACTCACAACCTCCAACTATTGAGGAACCCCAATCAATTATATCGAATCTTAAGAATTATAAGGCTTCGGGAGAAAATCAAATTACAGCTGAACCTTATACTAACATAAGTATGTTAACGAAAATGCTATACAGTCTCTCAAAAATATTTTTGAAGAAATTTGGATACACAAAAGAATCCCAGAAAACTGGAAAACAGCCCATATACATTCACTTCATAATAAAGGATGCAAAACAGACCCTACAAACTACAGAGGGATATCTCTCCATGACGTAACATAGAAAATATTCTTCACAGTGCTAATACACAGGGTAGTCCATCAACTTGGGGAATATTGAGCGGGTTTCAGGAAACCGAGATCCTGTCCGGAACAAATTATCAACCTCAAACATATCATGAACTACAACAAAAAAACAGCAAACCTAAGCAGAGAAACAAGAACTAATACATTCTCCCAAGTTAAATTCGCGAGGGAACCCTCCACCTATTTTGAGATTAAAACAGGTGTACGGAAAGGAGAACGACTTTCTCTACTGATATTTAACTGTGCCCTAGAAAAAGTAGTCAGAGAGTGAAATCTAAAGACCCACAGTGGAATCAGAATAGGAACTAAAACCAAGGGCGTTAAGGTCAATTATTTAGCTTTGCTGATGACATGGTCTTAGTAGCTGAGACATAGGAAGAAGCCAAGGAACAGATCCTCGAACTCCAGAGGCAAGCGTTAAAATGGGTCTTAAAGTTACAGTTGAAAAGACCAAAATAATGACGAACATAAAAAAGCTGTGGGCAACCAATACATAAACATCATCAAAGAATTCAAATATCTTGGGTAATGGATCAAATGGAATGCGCTAGAGAAAAAGTCAACGGAATCTAGGAGAAATAAAGTTGAATTGGACTTCCAATTTACGAAAGACACTTATAACAAGAAGTTTCTCTCCTGGAATACCAAGATAAGACATTATAACACGGTAATAAAATAAGAGGCCTTATGTTTAGGCGAAACATTGTCTCTCGCAACCTGGGGACCGCTTGAAAGGCTGGAAGTTAAGGAAAGAGAGATAAATTTGAAAGATTCGCAAATTCTTAGGCCCCAAATTTCATAACAACAAATTAATATATGCCAGGAACGAAACTCTTTACCAAGAGAAAAACTCTCGAACACAATAAAAAAACGGAGAATTGATTTTTGTGGGCACATCCTCCGAATGAATTCAAAGAGACTTACCAAGAAATCTTCGACCACTTTCGTAATAAAAAAACAAAACCTCTTTGGTTTAAAGAAACTGAGAAAGACCTCGTAGAACTCCAAATTACAGACTCAATGCTCAAAGACATAACCATCAGCAAGGATAAAAGCAACGGTTCCAAGTTAAAATCAAACAAAAGCGTACGATCCACATTTCCGTCGAAAAAGGGAAGCCAGATCTCAAAGGATGAGGTAATACTGGGCTAAAATTCATGTAACCCTAAAGTTGGGTGAAACAAATAAAGAAGAAGAGATTAATTATTCAAAAAAATTTACTGTAATGTTTACTGTAAGGGCATATTATTACGCTTTAATAGTCTGAAATAAAGGGAAAATAAAAATTAGTTTCAAAAAGTTAATCGAATTTTAAATGGTCTAGTGACTTTTGGACTTTTTGGACATTTTTAAATGCCGCCAATCTACATCTAAATCTCTATCAAACTCGCGAAATCTCTGCAGTCTCTACACTTGGTAATATCTCGTAGTGCCTGGCGCGAACACCGAATATCACCTAAGCACTTGCTGCAAATGAAACCAGTTCTACCATTTTTTTTACGGTTTATACAACAACTATGACATGCTTAATACATTCGGCATTTAATTAATTTCTTTTCACATGGCCTCTAAACTTACTATTGTAAACTTATTATTGTACTATTGTAGATTGTAGGTGCTAATTTGTTGTGATCTCTGAACTTACCCTTCTATTCATTTCAAAGCGATTTAGGCAGATAACTAATGCAACTGCCATAACGCTAACAAAATATCTGTTGAAAAATTTCGGCTAAAACTCCATTAACTCAAGGATTGCGTAGATAAAAAATGCTGAATGAAATTATCTAAATTCGAATGTATCATTCGTTCATCCTTTGTCGATTTTTATAAAAACAGAAAAAAGTTGCCAAGTTTGAAGTGGTAATTGACGCCAACTAGAGTTCGCATCGAAAATCTCTACACGTCGTCTCAATCTGTTCACTGTTGTAGTTATTGCAGTTATTACCAGTTATTACCAGTTTTCTTCTGGAAAGTGTGTAGTTGCCAGCTGCCCTCAAAGCCAAACAAACCCCTAAATCATATTCTAAAAAAAGTATTACATTATTATGTTTCACAAACATTAAAATTGTGTAAGGTTTGTTTACGATTTTTTGAAACTTCTTTATTGATTTATGCCGTTTAAATAAAAGAAATAAAAATATTGCCAATTTTGATTTGGACCGCGTTGGTATTTGTTTTGAGCCACATGCGGCCACCAGGTCGTAGGTTAGACGTCTCTTCTTTGAAGGGTTTCTTTTTTTATTACAAATCTTTATTGGCAAAATAGGAAAAACCCTAATATACATTACAAAAGAAACAAAAATAAAAAACTTCTGATAACTAAAAACACTGACACTTACACATTAGAGGATTATTTCTAGCGATATATACATATTTATATTAAGATCAAGCAATTGTGAATATTATGTACTTATGACTTATGAAAGGTACAGCTCCAGTAAAATATTTGATGTACGACCACTATTATAATTGCCCAATATTGACCAGCTCGTGGATTATGTAAATACATCTTACAACACACGTATGTAACAGTCCGCGATAAATGTTATTTAATGATTCAATAACACACTAGTGCGTTTGGTTTACGATTCGTTGATTGGTTGAGAGCTGCTACTATCGTTTAATATAGGCAACCCAATACATACCGTTATTTGTCAAAAATAAATTAAACGTCAAACTAATACATAAAAACCATATTTTTTTTCAATTAAAACAATTAGTCTAGTAATGTCCAGTGATAGCGAAATAGAAAATGCTACTTCGCCCGAAATTGTTGAAAAAGCGAAAAAAGCTGCCAATAATTTGCTACGCATTATATCTCGGGATCGATACGAGGATACATATAGAAAATTTATGGACTGGAGAATGAAGCATAAAGTTAAATCTTTTTCAGAAAATGTTGTTTTATCATACTTTGTCGAGTTATCTCAAACAATGAAACCATCTTCACTTTGGGCAATTTATTCAATGGTAACGGCATAATATTTTAAATAATTTTAAGTTGATCTTATCATTGGCATTAGTGGTGCTTGCAGAAAAAAGAACTACGAAATATCAAATCCTGCCATATAGAAGACACCGGAACTTCTCTGATCATTAAAATTCCTAATTCCAAAACAAAAACTCAAAGACCTTTTGTGGTACAGAAAGAATTTTACCAAAACATATTAACCTACTAACCTATAAAACCTATAAAACTACCTATTAACCTATAAAAAATATATTAACTTACGCCCACAAAATATGAACAAAGATCAGCCTTTTTTCTAAATTATCGAAATAATAAATGCACTAAGCAATGTGTTGGAATAAATAAAATTTGGCTATGTTCCTAATAAATTGACCATTATCTTTATTTGCCGGAAGCAAATCTTTATACAGGACATTGTTTCAGACGTTCGTCAGCCACCATTCTTATGGATTCTGGTGGTGATTTATTGTTTACTAAAAGCGCATGGTGGCTGGCGTTCGTCTGCAGTATCAGAAGGCTATATAGACTGCTCCATGAAAAATCAAAATGATACTGCTACAAACATTTCTACTGCCATAAACTTTCAGTAATTTCACTTCCACAAATGCAAGTAGGTACATCATGCGAATATGACTTCAAGTAGTCATAATGCAACCAATCTAATCACTAATGATGTAGATAACAATCCAACACTAATATTCAACAATTGTTCAGTTATTATAAACTATAATCAAAAAAATTAAATAAATAATTATAAATATATCTTAAGACCTTATCATTTTTATTATATTTTAGTTTATTCTTGGTAAAAGGTATTTATTTTAATAAAACAACTGATCGATAATTAAAATCGATATTTTGCCAACGTTTCGGTCTTTTTTATTCTGACCTTCTTTAGGGCCTATATCTATTTAGTAGGAATTAATGAAATTAAACATATAAAATATAAATTATTAAGTAAATATAAATTATTTCATTTGACTCTGACGATGTTGCCTATATCGATGAATCACTATAAGTGCATTCGCGTTGGGCGCTCATACGCTTTGAGCGCTCACGCTTGTAAGCTCAGATTATAGGTGTTTTTGTTCGCCTATGAGCGCTTAGAATCAATGAGAAAATTTCGTTCGTTTTGGACACTATGACAGTCAGTTTGTGCGTCAGAGTCAGAGTCAGAGTTAGCGTCAACATGGCGAATGTGAGAAATGTTTATCCATTAGTAAATAATATATTGGAAGTTAGCAACGATGAATCTGATGAATATGATATGATAGAAGATAGTAATGATGAAATGGAATGGAAATATTGCAGTATGTATTTAAATTTATCTTGTAAAAAAGAACGTTTAGGAAGACTTCAAAATTTTGTTGAAGAGATTATACCATCTTTTACTGATAAAGAATTTAAATCTCATTTTAGGTGATTATTAAAAGTTTAACATTTAATATTCCAAAATTATTGATCTTTACCTTCTATTTTAAATTTATAGATTATATTAATTATATTCAAATAAATGTTTGTAATTTGTTTGAATAATTGAGTCATGTTTCCATGACTTGTACCTATCAAACCTATAAATGTGTGGTTAGCTTACGCTCACATGGTATTCGTTTTGATAAATATTGAAGTTTGGCGCTCACGCTTTTGCTGCCCTAACTCTGTAGCGTGAGCGTCTATGAGCGCGAAATCTGCAACCCTAAGTTAGTCACGAGCGTGATTTTTTGACGCTTACAGCATCAAGTCGAACGCTGAAAACGACGTTTATGTGTTCTCAAAGCGTGTAGGCGCCAATGCGAATGCAGCCTATATCAGTTACATCAAACATATTTTTCTTATTAAATATAAACAAATTAGTGTGGTCGAAGATAAAGTATAGTACATAATTTGAGTTGCAAGGCAATTACGTACTCGCGGACTGTTCTGCTCGTACGTAATATGCTTCTTACAACTCTCATTACGTAATATACTATAATAAAAAACAACATACAAACACATTATTATTAAGAATTCTTCAAAACTTATGTTGCAATAACAGTTTTTTTTTTAATGGTTATTGATGAACTAGATTTAACTAGGCATGGTAACTTATTGTACATAGAAAATCCTAAAAATAAACAAAGAATTCATGGTACTACTTCTATTCCTTCTGCATATATACAAGTTGGCATTATTACCTGTGGCATAATTATGAACAAATTTATTTAAAATAATAAATTCACGAAAGTATGATGATGCTAAATTATTCAGTTTTTTTTTTATGAAGATCATTGTTAAGTAATTTAAACCGTTGGTAAACTGATAGCCACTGTAATGTTTGCAACATGACTCCTATTTCAGTGTATCTATTCGCTTTTAGAACTATGCGCATGCCTCGATTTTGAGGTTTTTGCAATTGTGATGTTTGATTTAAATTAAAAAGGAAAATAATTGAAGCACAGTAGTCAAAATGAGGTTGGCTAATAACAATAAATACTGTAATTTTTGTCTGAGTGGATAAATTTCTAGAAATTCTTGCAGAAAATATATAGTTTTTTAGATATTTTTCTGCATAAATGGACCGTTTATTTTTAAATTGGTGCAATTACATTTTCTATTGTTTCGAGAAAATTAAATGTTAACATCTGTTAATTTTAAATTTTGGACAAATTATATAAAGTCTGGCAATGTTTCTGCTGTTTTATCAGCATGTAATTTAGTTATATAAATTTGTTTTAATCGTATTTTACTAAACTGATGTATACTTACAGGCAGAAAATGGACTTACACCACTTTCATAATTAGCCAATTGTAAAAATCGTTTAATTTTAATTTTGAAAAATCAAATATCACTTAAAATATACTGCATGCTAATCCATTTTGTTTAGAAATAATAATGACACGACATAAAATTGAAGTAGTATTTTTAATTTGAGACGCCAAATACATTGTTAAAATTACAAGATAATGATAGTATAGTATTAACATGTGCTCTGCATGTGGCAGTGCTTCGAAATATGCATGATGCAACGGAGGTATATAAAGTAATAACTCCTTGATGTCTTAATATTTTTCATAAGAAATAGGCCTGGCATCTTGGTACAAAGACGCCAGGGGAACTTTTTCAAATTTGAGTGGTCTTCCAGGACGTGCAGGTAATACATTTATGTCTTAAATTCTTTGTCCTTCATCGATGTTTTATATAAAATAGTGAATGGTGCACTTTTGAGAAATCGCATCCAACATATTTACAACCAATTTACCTGTTCTCCATTAGTGTTTTTTCTTATGAGTTTTTTAATTGCATTTTTAAGATTTTCTATTGAAACAACATTCTCTCGTTTCATTTCATGTAAAATGAATTTATCATGTTTCCTACATTGTATAATTACATCATAATAATCTTGTGGTGTATAAATTCTTTTTTCGCAATGCCATTTCTATGATGCCAAATCGATCGATCTGCATCGATCGGAAGGTATGGATGCGCCGAGAGTAAAAATTTGTGATCAATTAATTCAATGTTATTTTTCAACGACTGGATAAACTTCAACCACATCAATGCCATTTGTAAATTTTGATTTTGTCCGGTACATATGTTGCTGTAGGCAATAACATGGTATTGGGTCGTTATATTTTCTAAATGCCTCAAACAGCAAGAAGCAACTTCTTGCGATCCCCTTGAAGCAATAGTTTCGTCCCACCCATGCATATTAATTTTATTGTCGTAGAAATTGTGAAAACCCTCGTTTAAAATTTAAAACATACCTATTTACGCTTATAATATGCGATTGAGACAGATAATTTGGGGTAAGGTAAGGCTTTTTGTAAGTCAAAAGGGAAGGCAAAGTATTTATCAGGATTTATTGATGCCAGCATTTTATCTTCTTGTAATGCTTTTCTTGCTAATTCAGCATCTTGCTAGTGCACATCATCTCTGAACAAGAATCATTTTTTCTTCGTCATCAGTTATTGTCTTAATTTTCATGTTTAAAGGTCGCATTTCGCACAGGTATCATTTCGCACAGGTAATTTAAAATCTCGTTTAAAGATTTTTCTGTTTATTCATTCATTAACTGAACTCAAGTTATTTTCGAATTGGTAAAACCATACAACATTATAGATAATCAGATAAACTTAATAAAGACGGAACAAAGCTTGAATATATAAATATACTCAACCTTTCCGGAACTCTATAATACTAATGAGTCTTTTTAGGACTACCAAAAACAAATCTCGTATGAAATTTGTCAGTTATTCTATAGCTTTCAGTCCACCTTCGTGGCACTCAACAAAAGAAGGTGGTAAGTTTACAAGTTATTTTCCTTTCATTTTCCAAGTATAAATTATACATTTTTCTTATGTTTAATTCAGGATTTAAAAACGTCCGTTCTGGATTTTGGAATCGAGTATAGTGACATTCAAATGCCGGAAAGCTTTTTATGTGGTCTATCACTGTATTCCTCAATAACTCACTAGTTCTTTTGCAAGAGCCATCTCTTTCGGAATATTCTCTCGAAAGAGTCTTTCGGAATATTCTCATGCCCGTTTAGGACACGATCAATTTCGTCCAGTAAATATTTCGAAAGTAGCAATGAAAAACTTCTTACATACTAAAATGTTTCCACCAGAAGTGACCAGGTAAAATTTATAATCATATGCCCATATAGTGCCCGAATTATTTCTAGGGCTTGTTCTATTGACAATTTCACCTTGATCATTACAATAGAGAAATACTTTTTGCTTATTAAAATCACCTATATTCCAGAACTTATCAAAAATTTCTATACGTTGTGTTTCATTAATACGTTCCATACATTTCTTCAAGCAATTACAATTTTTGGATTCAAAGTTTTTGCTGGAATGATTTTTCCTCTTTTTGTATAGTACATTTGTCCAGTATTTCGCTTAATTTTGTTTATTTGTTGCATACATTTTCCTCTAATTTGTTCTGCATAATCTTAGATCTCTGCCTCTATTATTCTTCTTCTCTTTTTACGATTCGTTTTATTGTTGTTCATAGCGGAATTATCCCCATCCTCTGAATCTAAGATTATTCTTCTGTTTATATTCTTTGTGTGTAAATGGGCTTTATTTCTGTGTGAATTTATTTGCAATTAAATAAAATAAATATTTAATATTTATTTACATTTGTTCTTACCTATATCACTATCTCATGTTAATATGAAGTTATCCATTTTAAGAAAAAAAAATTGAATAAGTAACCTAAACTAGTAACTCTTAACACGTAATATGACACGTAATATAAAAGAAATTGTAAAATAACAGGATACTGATGGGCATCCATATGCTAAGACAGCTCTGTCAATTGAACTTACACCACTTTCATAATCGATGATTATGCAATTTCATTTACCGACCAAGTTTAAATTGTACAAAACATGGAATTTTTTTAGTAATTAAGCACAGTTATACTTTTATTAAAAAATTTACATTAAATTAAGTATGAATTACGTGATATCTATTTTTTTCAAAAATGGTCTTACACCACTTAAACTCAAAATAAAAGAGTCAAAATAATCGAAGTGGTTGCCAAAATATAATAGTTTATTATGAAATTCTCTATTCATTTCTGAATGACACTATATAATTAATGATAGAAGTTAATAAAAAACTATTATTTTATCGAATAGCCTTTTAAAAATTTCACTTAGGGTAAATAGCGGGAAGATTTAAAAAAAAATTAAAAACAACAATATTGGTCCATTTACTCAAATATTGCGATAATTTATGCGTTTACTTAATATGTATTTTTGCATGATCTTGAGCAAGTTTCAGAAACTTAAGAAATTTAGATGGACGACTGCGAAACGTTCGCGCAGTTACAACATGAGTAATTCCATACCATTTAATAATAACTACATTATGTTTTTTTGTAATTATGCAAAATCTTCAGAATGGCAAATGAAAAATAATGACAGTAAGCTTATTAAGAGCTTAAAGGTGTATGAAATTAAATTATAATATGAATAGCCTTTCATAATTTCTTAATGTACGCAGAGTTTTATAATTTCTTAATGGATGCAAATTCGACAAAATATTACTTTGAAAAGAAGTAATGACTTTTCTCGGAAAGCATCTGTTTTCGTTAATGAATATTCTTGAGCGACCATGGGGTGGTAAATATATTTATACTGTAAATGGATTACAGTTAAACGAAATTACTCTACTGGTTTTTACAATAGCGGCGATATAATTTGAAGTTAACACGACAACCATTACAAAGAAGTTAACAAGACATTATTTATGTTAGTTAGGTTAGCTTAGTTTAAATATCATTAATTGCAATTGTTTTCAGTATATACTGACAGTTCACCATAGAAAAATTAACGCGAACAGAATGTTAGGTAATTAAGCAACAATTTTATAATAAAATATCAATCTTTGGCGTATAGTCAATGTGCACTTCATGACAATTGTGCTCTACATAATCCACATACTATGTTTCGCAATTCATTAAACCGTTGAATTGGATTGGATCTTTCTCTTCAGGATACTAATCCATCAATTAATAGTAGAAACAGATGAAGTGATAAGAATATTGCTGCTGTAAGAATTATAGAAGGTAAAAATTTATCGATTTTTCAATAATTCATCGCTGTTCTCAAGAAATACCTGACTAGAAATAGAGTAAAGCTTGCCGAAACATCTATTCGAGCCTAAGGAGACCTTCGGAACTGTTACCGGACTGGGGTAAGCCTCATTCGAATCTTGTCCCGTCCTAATTATGAAAACCTAACTTTGACGTATCTTTGGAAGTCATGACATCCAACTAATTAGGAAAGCCTAACTTGGACAAATCTTTGGAAGTCCCAATTACAACCTAATGAGGCCTTCCGAACTGTGACCGAACTGTGGTGATCTTTCGAACCTTTTCCCGTTCTAAATAGGAAAACCGCAGCACGGCAGCCGAAGAAATTCCAAACTAGATTGCTATCAGGAAAATCAAGAGTAAAATTAACTTTAGAGATCTTTAGATTTCCTGACTAATATTGGTGCTTAGTTTTATTAGGCAAGCGAAATTCGGTTGTTATTAGAAATGTCTGTGGCCATGGTCGTGGCCTAACTTAATTATGAACCATACCACTATCAGTTTCATTATGCGCAATAATGCGCAATAGTTTATAATGCATCTAAAATCTTCGTATTTATTTTAAATTCACTTTTAACTTGCGTTTTTATCTAAACATGTTCCTCATTATTCATTAACGATAAAAGTCAGAAACGTGAACTTGTATCAGTAGTCGGTCTCGTAGTCTACAAAGTTAGAGTGTTCTACAACTACAAATCTGGAGTTCCCAAGTTCAATCACAGGAGCGAGTGTCGGCTGTACTTGTACCTAGGTTCCTGGACCTATAAAGAGAAAAATGTAAATAAAATACTATAGATCACCTGGCCGCAGTATTTGAAAGGTACTTAATAAGCCGGTATCCACATATGACCAAACTTTAAAAAAACCGTCCAAGTGCGAGTTGTGACTCGTGCACCGAGGGTTCCGTACAAACTTGTAAGTAAGGTATCTTTTTTTTGTGCAGGACGTAGCAAGCACATTCAGTTCACTTGACAAGTGACCCTCGTGAAATCACGACCATCTTAGTACCGCTGCAAGCATAATCAAGATGTCGCTGTCGTACGATGGAATTCTACCCTATATTTTATTACCATACATCCCCCATTCACTATGAGTGTTTAGGGGTTCTGGAGCTTCACTATTTGTTTTTACTGCTCAATTTTGCCTGTATACATATATACCCTGTATAAAGGTATACAGGGTATTTTTTATTTAAATAACGCGAATATTTTTAAACTTATGAAAAGAAAACTTTATTTTAGTATTACACTTATTCACTAACTTATATTAAGATCTAACTATTTCTAGATCTAAAATAAACTAATATATTAACTATTTCTAGATCTATTTCGATACTCTTAACATTCAGTTGTTTAATTGACTGCTTTTGGGCAATTGACTACCAAAAAATATAGGGCGTACGTGATTTAAGTATATGTAGATTATAAACAAAAATTAGACGAAATATAATATATACAGGATGTTACGGGACTGGAGTATGTCGCATGTCGGTTATAAACAAGCAAAATTTAGACATAATATATACCCTGTATATATTATGTATATAGAGCGTACGTGATGAAATGCATAACGAATATAAACAAAAAAAATTCAGAATAAACAACTTGGTGCCGACACATACTTTTTAACCTTCGGACCTAACCGAGGAGGACCTCCTAACAGAGATGGCTATTCACTTCCACCAAGGTATCGGAAAGACATGATCTTAAAAACAATGTTTTTTTTTATGGTTTTTTTTTAGTGCTACGAAGGTGGACTGAAAGCTATAAAATAATTTGCAAATTTCACTGAGAGTTGTTTTGGTAGTCCTAAGAAGACTCAATAATTGTTATAGATCTCCGGAAAGGCTAAATATATTTATATATTCAGGCTGTGTTCCATTTGTGTTAAGTTTGTATAAAAAAATTCTTTTAATAAAATTAATTAAGGATGATTAGAATTGATCTAAACAATTGCACGTTATATCCTTATCATCAATTAAGATATAGCGCCGCATAGTGGTCGGAAATCCCAACAAATTTGCCAAAATATGACAGTATCATTCAAATACAGTGATTTATGGTCTCATGACGAGTTTTAAATTGCAGATCACGAAAATGAAGTTGAAATTTCAAAATTCTGAAGGCTGGTCCGAATATAGCGGATCACTTATTCAACATTCATTAATTAACAAAATCCTATTTTGTTTTGAAGTCAGTACAGACTGATTTCTCACAAAATGAAATTATTAAAATAAAAGATGAAACTTGTTGATTGTGCCGAAAAAACTGTCTTTTTCGTTTCAATATTTTAGTTTAAGAGTTTAAATTTCAATAAATAAGAGAATTAAAAAATAAATATAAAGCATTGTAAGCAGAAGGAAAAGTTACTTCTTTGTAAAAACTGTGTTCCGCCATTATTGTTATCGTTTTGAATTTTTAGAACTTTCGCAATTTAATTATTATTTGTTAAACGTGTACTTTCCAAAATTCATATTAAAATATGGTGGTACCTTAAACTATTTTCTAAATAAAAATTTATATGAGCTTTAAAGTTTACCTAGATTTGAATAACTCAACCCTAAAATGCATTGTGTTGCAAATTTGCAGCATGCGTATTCTACAACATCCAAATCGCTTAATAAAAAGAATAACACATAAAGGCTCATTGTTGCATATTGACTACAGTATGTTTCAAATGTACGAAGTTTTTGTGATAAATGCAACCATATAACTTGTTAAAGGGAATAACTTGTCAGTTCCCGACTACCGTTTGTTGTATCATATATTTTTCGTGCATTTCTAGTGGTCTTGAATTCAAAATATAAGTCAGAAAATGAGTAAGAATTTTGATATTCTATATGAAAAGGTATGTTCTGCAATTGTATTTGTATTTGTAAAATTATTTATATTTAAATAATCCAGTAGGAAGACATCAGTTTGAGTTTGTTGCAGATTTGCAATATTTTGCTTTGAGAGTTTATAAAAATTTAACTAAGATGAATCGCAAGCAGCCATTGATTGACCAAGAATTAGCGGAAATTTAAAAAAATCCGTCAGAAAGGGAAGACATTTTTTCCCACTCGAATAGTAGTATTTCAGATCTAAACTATCTGCCTAGCGATACAGAAGAATCTTATGAAGAAGACCAAAATTAAGCCCAAGAAAAAGAAATGGGCAAAGAAAATTATCGACGTAATGAAATGCGAGTGTATGAAAGTTATCAAGTAGAAACATGTCTATTGAAAGAGATATCCTAAAAAAATATTATCCAAAAGAAATGTGATTTGGAAAAAAGTGAAATATGCTACTAAATTACAACCAGCTGACAATCCATGGTAAGACTGGTGTTTCAGCAGAAGTTTTATCCCTAGAAACTCATTTCTTCAGTTACTTCTTGTCTAATGAATTGTTTGTTAAAATTGTTGAAGAAAACGACCCATATGACATCCACCAAAATCATAACAATCAAATAAATTTTTGTGCAAGCAACGTTAAGCAATTCATATGAATTTGTTATATCTGGGATACATTTACCAAGTGTAGATCTTATTGGATCGTAGATATAAGTTATGATCTGATTATAAACGTCTATATCATGTCTCGGAATAAATTTGAGAAAATTAGACGAAACATTCATTTCAATGATAATGACAAACATCAACCCAGAAATCATCCGAATCATGGCAGACTACATATTCAAGATTCACGAACTGCGTTAATAGTAACAAGCTAATAGTAGGGTAAAGCACCCAATCGTTGGCACTCCAATTATTGGCAGTTTAGAGTTTAGGTCGAAAAAACAAGGAAACCATAGATTATTCAAGTTTAGTATGCATTAAAGAGTAAAATAGTATTATTTTTCTGTTTAAAATTGACAACAATGTTCCAATAACTTTTTTGGCGCTTTAGAAACAACAACTTACATTTTGTGCTGGTGATATGGTGAAGTTATTTTCGTTTTTTCTTAAGGTGAGCGCTTCATTATTCATAGTACATCGTAACAATACGCTAATTGATAGTTTCGAAATAATTTGATATACTTAATTATACCTATAATTATAGGCAGTAGATTCTAAGATTATTTCTTGAATATCTTTATCACATTTTATTTATTACATGTGCCAACATATGGAACAATAATTTCATCAAAATCCCTGTATTGGCATTAGTGGCAATAATAGGAATTTTTACAATATTATCAACCGGCGAGTTTTTGATGTATTTGTAAAGGTTTTAAATAAATGATTGTTTCTCCATAGATTTTTTTTTCTTCAATAGCAATTTCCAAATGTTGGCCTACAGTGCCAATAGCACAAGCTAATTATTGGCAGTAGTGCCCATAATAGAACATTGAGTGCTAATAATGGGTTTTTTATTCATTTAGAATACTTCGTAAACAATGAAGAAAGGAAATGAAAAAGAAACCGATAAAAAGAAGTCAACAGAAATAATAGAAAAAGTAAATGAAAACAATATGGTGAGGAAAGTATAAAAAAAGGCTTTAGAAGCGATTAAAAATGGCATGGCCAAAAAGCAAGCGGCGAAACAATATATGGTTCCTCGAGCTACGTTACAATTTCGGATTAAGAAACCAGATCATAAACCTCAGCCTGGTCCAAGTCTAGTACTTATCGCAGACGAATAGAATAAATTAAAGAATTGGTTAAATGTTAGATATGCAAAGAGTTTTCCTAAACGGAAAGAAGATCTTTTGAATAGCGTATCAGAATTTATTAAAAAACCCACCTCACTTATGCCGTCAGTGAGGTAACTTTGAAGTAACTTTGTTCCTCATTGGATATTGTGCTTAAAGCACTTTATCTCAATTGCACTCCATTGCTTCGGCCTGCAGATGTCTCTCTCAGTTTTTAGACCTCTAAAAGGTAGTTGGCAAAAACCGTCTTAGAGTGGTGGCGTGACAATTCATCTTGAGCTCTTACAAAAGTTGATTTTCTGGCCCTGTTGCAAAGAACTATTGATAAATACGTAAAACCAGATACAATTATTAATTGTTTCCGGGCTTTTTCCACCGGTCTTTTTGCATGAGACTCAACAGCTATAGACTATTCGAAATACTTGGGGAAGAATATGACGAATAAGCTCGAAAGTGAAACAATACCGGAAACTTCGAGAATGATGAACGAAAAGGATTTTCTTATCCAGACTGATTAATATTTTGTTGGTAGGTAGGTACTAAAGTTATAAGATCTCAAGGATAGACATTTAAGTACTGATAAAGTCAGACTGCCAAACCGAGTATAATAAGAGAAATTGTTTATATTATAAAAGTTGATTTTAAAATAATTTTATTAAAACTTTAAGTACTTTAATTCCTAAATAAAAGCAGATATTTGCCTACTAAAACAGTGTTTTAATTATACCCTAGGTATAGAGATATTTCTTTTATTATTAATGATTAGTAGGTACCTATCTCCTACTTTAACTACATGCCAATAATTAGACTAATAGATGCCAATATTGAAAATGTCTATGCCAATAATAGGATTTTCTGTAGTATTTTGGATTTAAGAATAAAATGTTTATTCAATACTATTCAGTCACATAAAAACGGTAATAAAAACAAATATTAAAGTATTTTCTTCGATACTGGCACATCTTTTGTCTACAAGCTCTTGTAAATGAAATTTTATAGTAATTTAATTCCAGACTGACACGAAGTTCACTCTTAAAGTGCCAATAATTGGGTGGTTTACCCTAACAAGCAATGCAAAAATAATATTATTATTTTTGCGATTAATGAGTGCGATTAATTTGGACTACAACAGTCTAGATACTAGGTGCCTTATATTTATTTACAGTAAGGCATCTGATCTGGCATATTTTATCGGGCAAACAAATTTAAACCCTAACAGTTACTTACTCGGGACCATGTATACAGGATTCCTCATATTTAACCACTGTTAGGCCCCTGATCTGGCATGTTGAATCGGACATATTAATTTAAGGCCAAACAATTTCCTGAACGGGCCCATGATAACAGGGTTAATTCCTTATTTGCTCCCAATTGGGCAACTTACAAGACTCATCGAAATTGGATTATGTATTTTGCCCTGGTCAGTTACTATATCAGGCTCCCGACATTTGGGTAACTGAAATTTCCCCGATCGGGTCAATGTCAAGGTTCATGTAATTGGGCCTTTATATCGGTCCCCTGCCGGATGCAGTTCAGTGCTCGGGCAAACCCGACGATTTTTCTACCAGGTTTGTATCATAAACTATTGTGATTTGAAATCAAATTTGAGCATTAAGAACGTTTGTAGCATTTCCAGATAACGTTTGCTATTGGCAACTACTTCGTTTCCCATATCAGCTTTAAAAAAATACGGTCCCAATACTCAAGCTGAGCATATTCTACATCATACAGTTAGCTTTCGAGAATGCTCTTCTACGATTATAAAATAAGGGTTTTCGGCTAACCAGAAACATAAATTTTGTTTGTTCCATTTTGTTCCGCTTTGTGCCGCATCACTCATAATTATTTTTTGACAAAATTATTCCCACTGCCCAAAATCCGTCGACTGAATTCTAAACATGAGTTTCGGTCTATTTGGAGAAGTTTTTGGGCTTTTTGCGAATTATGAGACCGACAAAGTAAATCTTTCTTTAAAATGGTTCTTACCGACACGTGAAATTCCTACTGGCTGCGATAAAGGTCACATGGATTGATTGGAATTTTTTCAATTCTATTCCGAGCTTGCAAAGTGTTCTCTTCTGTACTAGAAGTTTTTTTCCGCTATGTATGTTTAGTATAATTAAGAGCCTTTAAGTTTACTTCTGTTCGGCGACATTTTTCGACTCTTACAATGGTACTGCAATTTGGCAGCGTTCGTTCTAGTAAAATGCTCTACACAAACAATTCTATTTTTAATCGGCCACCGTTTAAAACTTTGACTGAATATTAGGTAGTTAAAATTATGGCAAAAAGTCATACTTCCTTTTGTTTTTATTAAGCAAAAACAGAACACTCCAAATTTGTCACCCTTTTTTTATGCTAAACCCAACAACAAAGGGATTACGTTTATGAGCGATATCCGCCCCTATTTAACGCTAAGTAGTTAATTTCGGAAAATATTAAACGGACAAAGAGTTTTGTTAATAATCCCTGTAGAAAAAGTGATGAAAGCATGTCGACAAGAGCAATAATAGCGAATAAGGGGTTCAGTTCAGTCATGCGCTTCCACCAACATAATTTTTTTTTATAACTGACATAAAGTAGTAACTGCTTTGCAGCAGTGTTGTAATAAAACCTGTTTTAAAAACTATCTCTTTCAGAATATACGCAAATAGTACAAAATATTTGTAAAAAACTAGAAATAAATATATTCACAATTTTATGAGCACTTTTTTTGATATAAAATTAAAAAAGCTATTAATAAAATTAAAAAATCAATAAATGAATTCTCCGTACCTTCACAAGAAAACGTTTTTTGTTGCATTGAAAACGATAAATTCTAGGTATTATACGTATATAACATTTCCATGATCTTTCCAGCGATCCTAACGATCCTTCCAGCATGTAATGCAGCGCGAGAATAAGCTCACTTTGAACTTATATCTAAAATTAGGCACAATCACGAGAGTCTTTTTTGTCCTCATAACGAACGCACAAGACCCTAATTTACCGGCTTCAAAAGTAAAAATAATCAAAAGAAATACTTTGCTTTTTTTAATTTTAGGATTTCCGACCCTTTCGGATTTCCGACCATTATACGTCCTCCTAGTCTCACTCAAGAAAAGTAAAACACAACAGCATTTATATAATATATACCTACATTTATTTTATATTCCAATATTCAATAACATTGTACATATAAGGTTACTGAATATTAAATAACACGTACATTTTGAACATGAAATTATTGAACAACTCTGAACTGATATTTTTGTATTATTTTAACAAAAAACAAAAGTTTGCAATCCCCTAAGAAGGTCCTTGTCGTGGGTAACTTTGAAGTGAAAACTCCTTGAAAACCAGTGTTTGTTTGTAAGCTACCAATGCACACAAAACGACGAAAACCTAATAGATTGTAATAAGATCAAAGAATTTTTTGTTTTGGACGTTTTATTTAAAGAACAATGTAATTATTGTGTAACATAAAACCTTAAGAAATTTAAATGTTTATTTTTGAGTAAACGAAAAAGGCAAGTAAATTGATTGCTTGATTAATATTTTAATAATGGCAAGTAGTTCAAAAATTAAATATAATACGGTTATAAACAGACAATTTCTATTTGAAAATGATAAATATACTTTACAAAAACTTTCACACATTATCAAATGTTTTACTCCAACTAATTTCGTGATTATTGATGCGATATACGTGTAGCGTACGTGTATATTATCCTATTTTTATTTATTACATTTACAATTGTGCTGGAGTAATTTCAGTAATGGTATTTTGTTAATGGATGTCAAAAAAAAGTTTAACAACTTAGAACGCGATTTTTATTGAGCTGAGAAAATAGTTTAAGTCGAGAGGTAAATTGAATAATGTCGAACACAAAGGAAGTTAAATAGACACAGGAATTGTCGGGCAACGTATCCAAATCGTGTATGGCCTGCCATCAATGTCGGATATATTGGTTTAAGATCAATCTGTTATTACGAAGTCATAAATTCCATTATCCTATAGATCAGTCGATATAAAAATGTTTAGACCCTCTTATTTTAAAGCCCTTAAAATAAATAAGCAATATATCCGTATTGTATACATGTTCTTATTCATATTATTAAATTATTTTTTGTAACATTTTTATAATCAGTTCATTTGCATAATACAAGGTTTTCACACTGAATTAATAAATTCACTATGTATAAACCACACTTAATATATAAAAAGGGGTCGACAGATCGGACACAAGTTCTATATGAACGGCTTTAGTTAACATATAAACAAATATGCATAGGCCTTTTGAATCATCGATTTCCCACGACGATGGAGACTAATCGTCAAGGCCCTGTGTAATCCACCCCAGTGTACGTGAAAGCCTTTTTCACACAAATTACGAGAAGGCGGCAAATCGGCCATCTTTGCCAAAGACCTTTTTGGTTTTACACGAAAACAAACCTAAAAATTTTTCGAACTACCACTGGAGGAAATAAAATTCAGTATTTTTGCCGAATGAATATCAAAAAATATCAAGATATTAGACACGATATGGAAATATTTGAAATTGTAAAAGCGCACCAATACATTTACAAAATGACAATTTTTTGGAAGGACGATAGGGTGAGCTTGACCATAACTAATCGAAGTAATCGCGACATCAAACAAGTCCTTCATCATTAACTTTTCGAGACAACTTTTCGAGTTTGAACGAATATTTTTGACCTAGTTAAAGACAATCTGCAGAGCCATTGCCTTCAATGTGAGCCCAGTTTTCTATTTCCCAGAAGGTTTGAATTTCTGCCACACGATTCGCGACGAAAGTAGCTCACGGACTCGGAGAAGCTAATTATAGCTAATAAGCTAATAAGTTAGCTAACAAAGTACTATGGTCGAATCAGTAAACAATTTAACCTTGGGACATAATTTTCTGGATTAAAACCCATCAAGGACCGATTTCAGAAGAGTCTACAATATCAGCGCACCGCAAAAGTCCAAACGTGGAATGAATACCTCCTTATGTGATGCGGCCTTGGATTTTCAGCAAACGAAATAAGTCTTGGCAACTCCCTTGCTAACATCTGTAAATTTTAGGTACAAAACGGCTCCGTAGCCGGCCTCTGATGCGTTGGAAAACCCAACCAACAACAACTGAAAACACTCTATCACTCCAAGAAAACGTGGAATTTTTAACGAATCAGAGAACACCGTTTCTAAAGTTAGTTTTTTTTTTAAGTTTTTGTTTAAGTTTTATTCAATATCGCTAGGTTACATTTGAAAAAAAAAGTAATAATCAAGACCTCGATATTAAAAAAGCAATGTAAAGTGTCAGAATTTTTTTTCATTACAAGATAATAAAAATGAAAAAAAAAACGTTTTTTCTTACGACATATAAAACGACTGGAAACGACTTTTCCCATAACAATAAAACCGTAGGGGGGGGGGGGATGTGAAGGGCGACGGGTTTCGTTTTGAGATCCGAATTTTTGCTACGCTCATCAACGAGGGAATTAATTCCGCCCCAATCACGACATCGATTACCCCAGAACATCAAATTAATTATCGGTCAACTGCTAACTGACTAATCTCCTTCTTCTTCTTGTTTCGAATATGTCTACTTTGGACCACGCTTGTTCAACTGTTGGGCGTTGTTCTTTGCCCAGTATTGCCGCATCTTCTGCCGGTGTAACTACTTTTTCTCTTCTGTCTAGAGGGCACCTTTCTTTCGGGGTTTTTCCTGAAATCTACGGACTTCCTTCAGGGTGCGTCTCACAGATTGTTTTTATTTCCAGTTCTTTAATATCCTTCCCGATTTCTGTCAACTAACTGGAACCTTCTTGTTTTGCCAGAAGGTAAACAGACGGTTGGTTAGTCGGTTTGGAGGCAACCTTGCAACGTAGCCATAGAAAGCTACCCTTCTTTTCCTTGCACAGTCAGAGGGCATTTCAATATATTCGTAGAGCTCAGAGTTATTCCGCATTCGGAATTTCCCATCTTCCTTTATCGGGCCTAGGATCTTCCTGAGGATTCTCCTCTCTCTGATGTCCAATTTCTCTAATAAACCTCTTCGGTTCAAGGAAAGACACTCCATTGCATATAGGGCTTCTGGGCGTAAGACTGATGTGTACTGCTTAAGTTTCAAGTTGCGTGACATGCATTTCTTGTTGTAAGTGTTCTTACTCAGTCGATAGGCTAGTACTAACTTGTTGGCTCTCTTGGATAATGATGCTCTTTATGATAGGTTGGGTTCAATTCATTCGCCGAGATACTTAAATTTCTCAGTCCTCTTGATGTTTCCCTGCTCTAGTAACATCTCTCTGTTTGCTTCTCTGATGTTGGTGAAGAATTCTGTTTTCTCAAACGATACTTGAATACCCTACTTGGCAGCCCGTTTTCTCAGCCAATTTACCTGTATTGTTGCCATCTCAAGAAAATCAGCAAACAGTGCCGTGCCATCTGCAAAGGCCAGGCAATCTACAACCAGTTCATTGTTCTTACGTCCCAGGTAGATACCACTTTGTGCACCCAAATTAATCAGTTCCTTGAGCCACTCTCTTATAACCTATTCAAGGACACTGTTGAAAAGAAGTGGGTAAAGTCCATCTCCTTGTCTCACTCCAATTTTTATTTCGAAGCTTTCTGAAATCTCGCCTCTAAATTTAACCTTGGAATGGGTGTTGTCAAAGTTTCTAGGATTAGTCTGCCGGTTTTGTTGTCTAGCCCTAGTTTCTAGAGTACTTTGTTAAGCGTTTCTCTATCAATGGAATCGTAGGTCTTCCTAAAATCAACAAAGTTGAAGACTACTTTGCGGTTTCTCATATTAGAGTATGCTAGTACAGTTTTATGATTAAGGATCACTTCAACACAGGATCGAGTCTTCCTGAAGCCCACCCTGGTATTCTCCCAGTTGACTATCCAGCTGATTTTCTGGCCATGTTTGTAACGCCTTCGAGAGAATCTTGTATGTTACCGGGACGAGAGAAATTTCACGGTAGTTGTTTAAATCAGTTGAATCTACCTTTTTGATGGGCGGATGGACCAGAGCAGATTTGCAATCGAGTGGTAATTTTTCTGTTTCCCACATGTCCTGGATGATCTAGGTTAGCTAGCGCACGGCATTGTTTCCAGCACCTTTCCACAGTTCAGCAACAATAAAGTCCTAGCCAGCTGCCATGTTATTCTTCAGAAGTTGAATGATCCCACCAACTGCTTCCAATGAAGGGGCAGCGACTCCGGGTTTGACGTGGTTTGTTTATAGTCGAAGTCTTCGCTGGGTGGGTCACAGTAGAGTAGGTTTTAAAAGTACTGAGCCAGAAGGTGGCAGTTGTCCTCGTTATAAACCAATTTACCTTGTGAGTCTCTAAAGTGGAGGCTTGGTAAAGTGTATTTTCTGAGTGTCTGCTAGAAGGTTCCAAAGAAATCTCTGGAGTTATTCTTAGCTAAGCTCTCTTCTATTTGGGTCAGTTGGTTGTGTGTGAAAGTTCGTTTGGTTCCTCGAATTATCTTGGCTGTAACCTTTCTTTTTTCCAAAAATGTATGCATATTTTCCTTGTTCTTTTAAGAATTTCACTTCACCCAGGCTGTCTGTCTTTGGGCATTGCATTGTCTCAGTCTGCAGTTCACCACGGATGCTTCCTTCTTCTAGCGAGAGGGACGAGTTTATTGGCCGTGTTCTTCTGTTGGCCCCAGCTGTTTATATCTGTATATTTCAGTTTCTGGCTTACTTCTTGACTGTCTTTGAGTCGCTCTACGTCAAATCTTACCATTTTGGAAGTTCTGTGTAATAAAGAGTTTCTAGACTGGAGTCTTATTTTGATCCTTAAGAGGTAGTGGTCTGAGTCCAGATTGGCGCTCCTTAGCACCTCCACGTTTTGTATTTCTTCTTGAGCTTTTCGTGAAATGGTTACATGATCTATCTGGAATTCACCCAGGTTGGTAATAGGTGAATTCCAAGTATTCTGCTTCCTTGGCAAGTGTTTGAAGGCTGTAGAGTTCATGAGCAACCCAAAAGTCCTACACAGATCCACCAATCGTTCTCCGTTGCGGATGTTTCGCTTATGCGCCGGATAATTGTCCACTATGTTTCTGTATTTTTTCTCTCTTCCCAATTGAGCATTGAAGTCACCAAGCAGTATGACGGTGTACCTCTCTGGAAGTTTAGAGATAATATCTTCTAAGTCTTAGTAGATTTATCAGTTCTGTCTGGTTGATTGGGGCATGTACACTGACTATACTGTAGCCCTTGTTTGCGCGTTTGAGAGAGAGGATGGATACACGACTGCTCGGGGAGGTAAAGTCGGTGACTGAATCCAGTGTCCTGTGACTGATTATACATCCTGTAACTAAGTGCGGTACGTTATTCATTACCCGCTGACCCACTTTTCCTTTAAGAATTCTGTAACCTTGAGACTCCTAGGCATGTTCGTCTGTCAATCTGGTTTCCTGTACTGCTGTCAGTATTATGTTATGTCGTGTTAGTGACAGTTATTTCAGTTTACCCACTTTTTGCAATGATTTGGCATTAAATGTTGCGAAGAAGCTTTCCTTCTTGGAAAGAAAAAAACCTTCTTGGTCTGAGTTTACGTCCGGTGATTTTAGGATGATCCGACTAATCCTTAAAGCATGTTGGTGCAGACTCCCCAGACTCCGAAGGTCCGCTAACGTCACAATAGGTGACGGTGGATTAGTTACGACCTAGTGTAGTGCATTTAGCGAAATTTTCCTTCATGCTCAGTTGAAGAATATTCTTCGTGGGACAGTGGCGAGCCACCGTCCAAGATACTACCAAAGTTGTTAGCTTGGGAGGCTTATTATTCGGGGTTGTTACCCCTAGACAGGTCGCTTTCACTACGGCTAAGGAGTCCTGTTCACCCCACTCTTCCAGGTGCTAGGCACCGTGCCATTGTTTACCATAGATGTTCAAGGGGTGCATATTATTATACTACTATTGTTTTAGATTTTTTTGTTCTGTTTATACAAAATTTCAAGTAGGTTTCTTTTATAAAATCAAATTAATTAAACGTAAATTTTATAAATCCTTTTCAAAATGGAAATAACCAATTCACTTTGTTTTTATACACATTTTTAACACCAACAGCAATCCAATTTTAACTATTTGTTTTTCAGTATAAACTTCTCTCCCTATGAACTTTACACCACTCAAAAAACACAATTTCTACGAGCAAATTTTTGCACGTCGAACTTTTTTGGCGGTTGCCTAGCACCTGCTAACAGCCTAATGTTTTAAATAATCGAAGCTTGAAATGTCTAATATGCGGGTCAGGTGTTCGTCAACAATCCGATCGACAAGTAACGGGCGTAGGTTGTAAACAGCGCGAGGATCGAATCGGGAAAATATTTTTAACTCGGTTCTTCCACGGACAGGGTTTTTTAACCCGCCAAATTCAACGACTGAGAATTTTACCTGTTGAGCAGGCAAATTTAATTTTCGACAATCGGCCGTTGTTAAAAAAATTAGATTGTCTCCCCAAATCGATCCCTCCCGTTCTTGGACCATTACAACTGTAGACAAAATAACAACGAAGTTTTCTTCCTCTTTTAAACGATTCGATAGATTCATGGAACAAAGTGTTGTGGGGCTTTCTTCCGACGAGGATTCCTGTGAGAGTGATATATTTCTCCGAAAATCAACAAAATGCAAGAGCGTGTTGTGGGGTAAAGATCATTTGTCAAAGCTATGTTTATATGGACATCCCAAAGTCTATGCGTATCAGATAAACACCTGATATAAAGGAATTTCGATTTTACCAATATAAATCGTTTCCATGGCGTCAACTTTGGAAAGGCCATACACTTTTTCAATTCGAACGTTAATGAACGTTATGAACCTTAATTTTACAAACAAAATTGGTGTTACCCAGTGTGTAATAAATCGCAACTACTTTCTCGCGCATGCGTATTGACATGACCTTAATATAAAAAATATAGACTAGAGTGAAAATAAATTGTCTGCTAGGATATTATACCACTTAAATATATTTCTTTCAGCAATACATATAAGTACTAAAATTGAATATTTATTAAAAAAAGGGTAAGTATGTTATATAACTAGAAAGTGTAATATTTTTTGCAATTTCGGATCGAGAGGATATGTGGTCTAGAGTTATCTGCTCCGTTATAACCTAATCTAATCCTAGCTGCGGTGGCGTTAATAAGTAAGTACCAAATAAAATATCAAGTATATTATCGTGAATAAATTTTCGTAAATAATAATGCGTCTAACTTTGTTATCGCCACTGGAGGTTTTTTGTCAGTACCATTAGTTACAAATTGTACCACGGAGGCTCTAGGAATTAACAATTGCTTACTCTCTTTTCCAATGAACCACATTTTTTTTTTAGATATTTGACATTTTCGGCTTAACAACAAATGAATGGGTCGGTTTGAAGGCACCTTTGTCGGGCTTGTTTACAATTAGATACGCCAGTTTTTTTGGCTAGGGGTAACGTCTTGATTTGATTCTCCAAAAACGATACTAACTCCATATACGTGGGCATCGATTCTTCCCTGTGAGCCGCCTCAAAAAACGCCGTGCCGAAGGATAAAAAGTGATTTAAAAATACAAAGTCTTATACATTTACACTCAACTGTCTCAAAACTACAATCGGTATACAAAACCCATTCAACTCCGCTAACAAACCTTCACAGGACTCTCGTCATTGAAATGCACAACTAATGCTTCACACGTCAGTTGATAATTCCCTGCTATTGGTCTAATATTATAACAAATATTAAGGGCAGGACCCTTCAAAAGCGAAGTTAGGCGATGCATTTTTTCCGCTTCGGGGAAACGTGAGTTCTCATGAACCAACGTTTTCAAAAGTTCGTAAAATACAGGCCAATTTTGAGGAGAGCCGTCAAAGAAGGGGATATCAACTATTTTACGGTCGCATCGAATAATGTAAAAATTGTTTTGAAGTGACTTAGGTTCGAATCTTCGTTGATCTTTCTTGAAAAATCTTACAATAACGTTTGAATACGTTGGAAAAGCGTTTCTTTTTTTCGCAGTTAGGATTTTTCCCTATGGATTTGATAAGGACCGTACTACAAATCTGAAACGATTCTCCAACAAATTCAATCTCGATTCAATCTAAATTCTAAAATTGTCATTATCTCTCCAAATCAAGGAACAAATTAGCAAGGTGGTTTAATTTCGAAATTTTTATGGTCCATCGATGATTTGAAAAGTGTATGCTCCATACTTCTCGTAAGCTAGCAAAAATCGAGATATGATATAAACTTATATTCTCTTAATTTTATTTACACTGTATTTATAATAATGGCTGACTTCCAGTTAATGTCCAAATCGTGTGATTGCGTCATTTTTTAATTTTGAAGTTGTTTTAGTACTTCGAATAAAACTTTTAGTGTTTTACAATCCAAGAGTATCAGTTTACATAATGTACATTAATAAGCGAGAAAAAAAATTAAAGGTATACGCTCTTCAATACCTATTGCTAAGTCGACATCACGCACAGAGGATCAAGGTGGTTTCTGGGTTGACTTTTCGATTAATTGTCATTCTCAGGGCAGATTGGTGTGGTGATTATGATTCTGTGCTGACGATGGTGCAAAAGCCGTTGCTCTTGTGAAAGATGGAAGGAGCAAACAGTATGTGTCCATATTCCTTCATGTCAATCTTTCTACCATTCTAAGAGCACATGAGCGGTTTAGCGAGACATGCAGTAATACTCAGAGGTCGTGATCTGACAGAAAACGAAAAACGGCTATCGATGACCGATTTATCGTTCGTGCTACTCTACGGAATCGTCATGTGACTTCAGTGGAGACCAGAAACAACTGCGTGATGTTCGTGGTACAGCTGTGGGTGTCTGGACAGTTCGCCGAATGTTGCAAGAAGCTGGCTTAAAATCTTGTAAACCAGCAACCGGACCATAATTACTCCCACGTCACCGAGTAGTCAGCTTCCAATTTTCTCGCGAACCTTTAAATTGGACCTTGGAACAATGGAGAACTGACTCTACTGTTTACTGACGAGTCTAGGTTCAACCATTCTTACATTCGCCATTCTGGCTTACATTCGCCAGATGGAAGAGAATGGGTATGGAGACGAACGGGAGAACAATTTACGGAGTGCACCTTTAAACCACGGCTTAGCCATGGTGGACATTCCTTGATGGTATGGGCAGGAATATTAATGGATGCCTGCACCGAATTGGTTGTCATTGATGGAGGATCGCCGACTGCACCGCGATATATTGAGAAGGTTTTGAAAATTTACATAGCCCCATTTATTTTTTATCCCTATGCTCCATTTATTGGCGATGGCTTGATTCTGATGCAGGATAACACGAGATCGCATTCTGCGAGGTGCATCACAGAATACTTGGATGCTGTTAAAATAAGAAAATTTAACTGCCCTGCATGTACCCCAGATGGAAATCCAATAGAACATGTTTGGGACGTGCTGGGTAAGCGTGTTAGATAGAGGACGTGCAGTTGCACCAAACAGAATAGACAAGCTTCGTGTAGCACTTTAGGAAGAATGGCAGAATATTCCACAAAATGATATTCGAGGGCTCATTAGTGGCATGGGCCGCTGTATGCCGGTAATAGTTAGAGCTCGAGGAGGCAATACGAAATATTGAAATCTTATTCAACTCAAATTTTCATTATTAGACTCTGTTAAGTTTATTTTGCAGAAATGAATTTTCTTTCGTCTTTACGTACGTTATCGTTTTCGCTTATTAATGGTTATTAAATAGTACTGAATAGTACTGATAAGTACCATATGTTGTTTCTTTTCTACATCCTGGTGGTCTCCTTGATTGTAAAATACTAAAAGTTTTATTCTAAGTACTTAACCCTTTAATGCCCAAAAAAATCATGTAATTTTCATGCACTAATTAATAATTCTTGCTTAAAATGACATTATGTAATACATTAGAAAACACAATTTTAATTTTTTTTTATTTTGTCAATTTTAAGGGATGTTAAAAATCTCAACTTATAAGTACCGTCAGGAATTACAGACCATATTTGTATTGTAATTTTTATTATGCAATGTTATACAAAAACACACTTCAAAACAAAATATTAAAAAAAAAACGATATACGTATTTTGAAAAAGCCAGAACATATTTTTTTTATTTAAACGTGTATTCATCGTCAATCTATTGGCCAAATTATGGTTATTTTCTTTATCACCAATAATGGGAGGTAGCTCAGTCAAAACATTTTTAGGTCTAATCGTTTCTTCATTTGAACTAGCATTCACGTCCGAGATATTGGACAAATTATTATTTTTTTCTTTGTCATCGATAATACTAGGTGATTCCATACGCGATGAAGACAAGAAAATATTTGTAGGTATGGTAGATGTAGATGATTTTGTAAATGTTGAAGAAAAATTACTTTCTGATTCATAATCAGTATCATCCTTATCCAATTCTTTATCCGTTAGGACACAGTTGTCTAAGGGTAAATCATCCTCTAACAAATGATTTTGGTCCTACATTACAGACGGTACTTCTTAGTCCAGAAAAGAAACGAAGAATTTTTGGTAAATGTAAACTATATAAAACCAATTATCTATTTTTAAATATTAATTAATATATCAAAAAGTAAAACTATTTGGTCCAAATTTAGTGCACAAAATACAAACAAAAAAATTGATAAAACTAACCTGCTAACGAAATAATGCGATCACGCTCCCGCTAGTAACGTAATTCCTATTGTGAAGCACTCGTTACTACCAGAATGATGACGCAATATGTGAAATGGGGGGATTAAATATTCTAAAATACTGTCAGGCGTGCAGGCAAATCGAGTACCATATTTTAAAGTTACAAGAAAAAATATGCGGTAGACTTAAAAGTACCGTCAGGCAATAAAGGGTTAAACAACATCAACATTAAAAAATGACCCAATGACCCGTTTCTTGCATCTGAATGTACATGTCAACAACTTTCTGGTTATTAAAAGAAACTCGGTATTACCAATGCACCTTCAAACTACTTATTGCTCTTAGTTTCTTGAAAATACGTAGGAATTTTTAATTATAGTGGCACCTTTGTAACCGTTATAACCATTTATATAAGCTTTAAAGTTTACCTAGATTTGAATACCTTAAGATAATATTATAATTTATACATTTAGTTTAAAAGGGAAATAATAAGCGATATTCAGTTCATCCTGCGCTTCCACCATCTTCAAATTGTTATAACTTACACATCAGCAGTGTTGTAGAAAAACCTATTTTAAACACTATCCCATTTATTACACCCTTTTCTACAACTCAACAAGCAACATTCTAGATACCAAATGAAACTCCCTATCACCAATGCACTTTCAAGGCAAACTACTCATCGTTACAGCGACATTTTCAAATTTCCTTCTGATGCATAGTAAGTTGCTCCATAGTATAAAAAGTATCTATTTTGAATTTCAACATCATATAGTGGGTATAAATATTATTTAAAATTTCATCTCGGTATCTCTGTGCCTTTCATAAAAAATCGAGCCGACTAGGCATGTAGCATGTAACTGAAATTCCCGGAAATGTATGAGTTTTTGCAAACCCCATTCTCATATTCCGAGAATTTATGCACGCAGTCACATGAACCCATACTTCACCTGCGAAAAAAGTCGCATCCAATAAATCATTAGTCTCCATAATATTCTAATTAAACGACTCTCTGTAACTAATTGTATATCATCCATGTTTTATACGGCTATGTGTTTTTTACATCTCGATCAAGGAAAAACAATTCATGGAAAGCATCTTATATATAATTATAAATATTTTATAATTATCTTTTGAGATACTATAGAATATCTATAGGTTAAATTATAATAAATACTTAAAGCTAATAATGTGGAAATTTACATTTAGAAAAAATCATTTATATTATAAATGAGAGTTTGTAGTAATAGAAATTCTTTCACTTTTGATTTGAATTTCTTATATGATGTTTCATCGCGTAGGATATTATGTAGGTTGTTATATAGCTTCACTCCTTGGTTTTCCAATCCCTTGCTGCACACATGGTTAGATATGGCTTTGAGGGGTATAAAAGATCTTCCCTCTCGTATTATAGTTATGGTTGTCTTATTTTTCTGGAAATTTTGTTTAACGTTATCTGTATAGGTAGTCGTTTCTAGGACATACAAACTAACTACGTAGAGTTAAGATTTCGGAAGTTTTTTGCAGGAATGCGTAATTTTTAAACCTAATAGTTTCCTGATAATTCTCTTTTTTGCTACCAGTATTACTTCTATTTTCGAAGAAGCACCCCATAAAATTATTACATATGTTTAAAACAAATTAGAAATTAATATAATTTTCTTCTCTAAAATCTTTGATGTACCTATGTCCTAAGCATAACTGTTTATTCAGAGATAAGTGCCATGGATTTTTTTGATGCATTGAGCATGGCAACATTTTCAATAACTTCCGTTCTCTTAATTGTAAATCTACCACTTCCTTCTTTTCGATAAATATTTCCAGTTTCAGGGATTATTTTTACAATATCCATTAAGTTTATTTAAAATTGTTTCAAACGATATCAATAAAGAACACATTGATGAACCTTTGTGGAAAATTAAAATAAGTTAGAGCGCTGTAAAATCAGTGCACATTGCTACAACCGCCCTTTTGAGAATAAAACATAATTTAAAATGAGATGTCATGGTTTGAACCAAATTAATAATAGAATTGAAAGTAGGAGATTATCACTACGATATCTTCAAATCTGTCAGTAGCTGGAATTACACGGATATCTTCTGTTACTCTTTGGCACACCCCGCTCAACATGCGTTGTGAGAGCCGTTCGCTGCGTCAAAGCAAGTAACGGGAACGGTCAAGACAGATTTTTGTCAGGGGCTGAAAATATTATTAAAGATTAAAGAAAATAAAGTTAGAATTTGTGTAATTACTACCTTAGAGTCCAAGATAAGAAGATCTCGTCGGCTCCTCATCCAACGGGAACTCTTATCTGAACACAAACTGACAGATAGCGTAAATCTAATTTCCAGCTACTGACAGATTTGAAGATATCGTAGTGATAATCTCCTACTTTCAGTTCTATAAAACATAATCATATAGATACTTATTACAGCAAAATATAGGTTAAATATATAAATATATTCAACCTTTTCGTATCTCTATAATATAAGTCTTATTAAGACTATGATCTAATCTCATGTTGAAACAACTACTTCCTGGCTAATATCATATATGATATTGAATTATACAACAGAGATTTTCATGTTATAACTACTCCCAGTCCATTTTCGTAGTACTAACAGAACTAGAGAAGTAACATTGTTTTAAAGATAATTTCTTTGTATTTATATTAAGTGAATACCCATCTACAGAATCATTAAGGTTTATTGTTCTTTTGTGAAAACAATTTTACTACTTTCAAATATATAAACAGCAATGATAAGATTTGCAGTGTAGCAAATGAGGTATTTACTTGTAGCAAGCTGAGATTATTGTTTTATTTTCCATAATAATTAATAATAAGAATAATGTGTTAAAATAAAGAGCAACAATATTAAAATTAGCTGACACAATGTGTAAAACCAAATTTTATTAATATTTTATCAATATAATTAAATATGTTTTTTATGTTTTTACTATTAACGGGTATTTACTGTTATTATTTTCTATAATTTAGTTTATCGATTTATCAACAATTATTTATTTTTTTACGAAAACATGTTCGTAATACCAAAACAAATTAAATTTAAATTGTTAACCATTATAAATTTCATCGTTGCTCATATAAAACTGCTGAATAGTAGGTACCACGTTTTAGTTCCATTAAGGGTTCCAACAATCTCTAGAAACGGTTTGATAACAAATTGGAAATAATATATTCAAAATAAAGTGACGATAACAGTGTGTAATCAATATAAACCATTTTTAAGGGTATCTACGTGCTTTGCCGCAGAGTAAAGTACACGTCACGCCAATAATTAAGGATTAATGTTACTACCTGCAATAGCGATATCAAGTGTAAAATTTAAGTAGCAATTCTATAACAAATTTATTACTCCATGAATATGCTTCTAAGTGCGGCAAAAGCATGCGAAGAATGGAACAATATAATATTGAGGCAAAATGCTGCTAGAAAATTTAGTTAATTTAGAATTAAAAAAAATCAAAAACAAAATAAACTTGATTTTAAATTTATGAAAAAAAACTAAATATTAAAAAAATTAAAACTTAAATTTACTTAGTAAGAACATCCGATTTTATCAATTTTAATGAAACAACTGTTTTTCAATGTCAGACTTGCAATTAGCGTCATACCAATTTTATTATGATAGTTCCTTTAACCGAAAGAGAAAGGATAGAAATTCTAATGATGGTAGGCTACGGCGATAGACTTCGAAGTCATGAAGAGTCATGTAGAAGCATGTGCTTTATTTAACGAAACACATTTTGGAAGACCTCCAATTGCTAGAAGCACATTAACCAGAATTGTTGCAAAATTTACTGAACCGGGAAGCGCGAGGGATGCTCCAAAATCTGGAAGACCAGAAATAAGTGACGATGCATAGGTATAATATATATACATATATATATATATATATATATATATATATATATATATATATATTGCTGTCATTAGAAGACAAGCCTCGCGCAACTACAACAGAAATTGCCTTACAAGAAAATGTTATTAAAATTATTTCGCGCGTTCACTGGCGTCCATCTTAAGCCACGGAAGCGCCCTCTATAACTCAAAGGGACCAATGTTATCATCCGCTCCTACATTTTTCGATTTAATTAATTTTATAACCAGTAAGATCAACCAAAGACTGTATTCACAATTAAATCATTTCAAGACTATTTCCACAAGTAAGTGACATGTTTTCTTTATGCTTTTATTTATGTTTGCATCTTCAATCCATAATTGTTTTTTCAAATCAGATCTTAAAATAGATCCTCCTAATGAAAAATGCGTCAATTTTAATATTCATTTAAGCAACGTAATAGGCCCTAAAAAAATTGACTGGTGACTCATGACTAGTGACTCATGGCCTGGTTTTTATCATGACCTGATCAGGCTGATATGGCAACAAAAAAAATTGGGGAAAAAGTTTCTATTAATAATATCTGTAAAAAATGTCGACAAATTTTAAGAAGACCAACTAAAGATGTGAACACCGATAATTCATCTGCAGAGCAAGTAATTGTCAAGAACCAACCGAATTTCTCTCAATCGTCTTCAACAACAATTTCGTCGGTATCATCAACTGAAGATCATTCATTTTTTGTTGATAAAAAAATTGAAGAAAAATTAGAATTTGTGGATTTATGTTTTCCTAGAATCATTACTCATAAATATTGTTGCATTTGTTGGTCCCTACAAAATATTATACTTGTTCCATTTGAAGCTCGCAAACAAGTTTTCACTAAAAAACGAATCTTTATTCCTCATAAGAATCGGTGTTGTAAAGATCATATCATAAAACAGCGATTCAATGACGAACATATTAATAACTTTCCCATATATACAAATACGAGTGTATTTGAAGTTCGGGACTTGAAGAAAAGTTACTTTGGGCAACTGGCTATTAGTAGCGATTGGTCTATTATTGATAAAATTGGAGACTATTCATTTTCAGAAAAACAACTAGAAATATTCACGGGTCTTACATGGGAAAAACTCTTAAAACTGCGTGAGACGTTAACGTCTATGAAAAATTTAATAAATCGTAACGTCAATCAGGCTTTAATAATTTTTTTTTATTTAAAATAAAAACTGGGAATTCAAACGCCTCAATATCTCCCATTTTTTGTTTGGCCCGTGAACAAATGGTATCTGACTACTGTGAAGAAGTGATGAACTCTTTTGAAGGACGTTTTGCCATTAATTTAGGAATTGACCCTGTCACTAGAGAAACTTTACTTTCTAATACCTCAAAGATAGCTAGAAAATTATATGAACTAAAAGATGACCAACTGGTATTTATTTGTAATGAAACATATATTTGCCAATAAAAAAATACAAATAATAAATACCAGAGAAAATTATATTCTGTTCAAAAAATCCTGATGATATTAAATTACTTAAAATAGATGATATTATCGTAGTAGATCGAGGCTTTCATGACATAAAAGAGTGATATAAAAGAATATTTAGAACAACTAGAATTCAAAGTGTTAATGCCGGCTCTAAAAGGGAAACGAAATTAGCTTACTACAATCGAATCAAATCAATCCCGTTTTGTTTAAAGTGCGTTGGGTAGTTAAAGCAGTTCATGGTAATATCAAGCAAAGGTTCAAGCTTTTAGATTATAAACTAAACAATAAAGTCCCTAAAACTAGTTTTTTTTATCGAGTTTCCTGTTTTCTACACAATGAATTTGGTACGAGACTTGATTTGGATGTTGAGCTTTCTGAAGAAATTATTGTTGCGATGAATTAAAAAAAAAATCAAGATAATACTTTGGCTTCAGAAGAAGAGACAAAGGAGAGAAGTCGGTTAGTCGGAAAGTCGGTTATAAAAAGATATGGATAGACGGAAAAGGCTTTAAGTGGGATGATGAAAAGGGGGAGTTAAACACAACAAATTTTTGAATAAGAGCACAAGGAAAAGACGACAGGACAGAAAACGGAAAACGAACACGGAGAGGAATAAGGAAGAAACGGAGCAATTAAGAATAGTATTCTGAAACACAGCGGAGATAAAAAACAAAGACAATGAGTTTTGTTAATATTTGGGAAAATTTGATGTAGTGGGAATGGTAGAAACGTGGGTGGAAGAGAAGGGGTGGGAAAAATTGGAAAAAATAATGCCGAAAGAGTTTAAGTGGAAGTGTCAATTTGCAGAGAGGGAAAGCAGGAAAGGGAGAGCTAAAGGGGGGATAATAATGGGAGTGAAAAAGGGTTTGGAAGAAGAAAACAGAACCGAAGCAAAAGAAGAAAGAGGGATTATGGAAAAAAACGGTGAAAATTAGAAAGAGAAAATAGAGAATTATAACAATATACAGCAGAAGTATGAAAGAAACGAAGAGAATGATAGAAGAGCGAGTAAAACAGCAACACGAGGGAACTCTGGTGATTGGGGGGGACTTTAACGCAAGAATTGGATAAAAAGGAATACGGCTAGAAGAAGAACAAACAACAATAGAAAGAAGACCAACAAAAGACGCAACAGAAAACGCCGAAGGGAGACAACTGATTAGTCTAGTAGAAGAAAGAGGGTGGGACATACTTAATGGAAACAGTATAGGAGATGAGAAAGGAGAGTACACATATATCGGACCAAGAGGGAAGACAGTTATTGACTATGTTATGGTGAATGAAGAAGCATGGGATGAAATAGAACAATTCAATTATATGCCATTGGAAGTGAAGACAAAAGGAAGAGAGAAAAATAGAAGAAGTGAGAAGGATGTTAGAAGAAAAATTGTGAAGAATATCTGGACGGAAGAAGCAATAGAAAATTATAGAACAATACTTAGGGAGGCTAGATACGAAGAGGAAGGGATAAACGAAAAAGTGAAAGAACTGGGTGATCACGTAAAAATGCAACAGAAAAAAAATGATAGAGACAAGAGTGAAGGTGGGGTCTTGGAAAAACCAGTGGTGGGATAAAGAATGCAGGGAAGGGAAGCAATCAGTAAGAAAGAAATTAAGAAATTGGAAAAGACGAAAAGCAAGTGATGAGGAGTACAAGAGAGCACGCAAGAGGTACAAATAAGTATGCAAGGAGAAGAAGCAAAAGAAATAGATGGAAGAAGAACTAAAGATGAAAGGCATAAAGACGGAAGAAGAGGTATGGAAATATATAAATAGGGAAAGAAAGAAAAAAGTAGAAAGAGTGAGTAATAGAATTACTATGAAGGAATGGAGAAAGTACTTCAGTCAGCTGCTGGGTGGTGATGGAATCAGACAGGAAAAGAAAAAGAGTTAACACAGGGTGGGAGAAATAGAAGAGATAACAAGAGAAGAATTAGAACAACAACTGAGTAAACTGAAAAAGAAAAAGGCACCGGGGAGGGACGGTATACAGAATGAATCGTGGATATATGGAACTGAAAGGGAAGCTGACAGGCTGTTGGAGATAATGAATGGAGTGTGGAAGGGAGAGGGCTTCCCACAGGAGTGGAAAGAGGGGATAATATGCCCCATATATAAGAAAGGAGAAAGGGAAACAGCAAGCAATTACAGGGGGATCACCATGCTCAATACGGCATATAAGATATATGCAATGATTGTGGAAGAGAGACTGACGAAGGAATTGAAGGAGCGGGGTGTGATACCAGACGGACAGGCGGGATTTAGGAAAGGGAGAGGGACCATGGATAATGTATACATCTTGAATCACATAGTAGGGAATGAGATAAAAAAGAGGGACGGCAAGATGTATGCATTATTTGTGGACCTGAAGCCGGCCTTTGATAATGTAGCAAGAGAGGCACTGTGGGAATGCCTGAGAAAGAAAAGATAAAGGAGCATCTGATATCAAAATTAGAAGAGATTTATGAAGAAACAATAAGTAGAGTGAGAGTTGGTGAAAGGGTGAGCGAAGGTTTTAATACGCATAAGGGAGTGAGACAAGGCTGCCCACTAAGCCCCAGCCTGTTTGCAGCATTTATTGGAGACATAGAGGAGATGTTCAGCAAGGCGCAGACGGGTGGGGTTGTGGTGGGCAAAGAAAAAGTGTGGTCCCTAGCCTACGCGGATGATTTGGTGGTGCTAGCGAGAGACGAGAAAGGGATGAAAGAAATGATAAGAAACATGGAGAAACATATGAGGAGGAAAAATCTGACAGTGAATAGGAAGGAATCCAAGATGATGGTGTTTAGAAAAGGGGGTGACAGGAGAAGAGTAATTGAGTGGAGATGGGAGAAGGAGAAAATTGAAGAAGTAAAAGAATTTAAATACCTAGGGTACGTGTTTAATGAGAGAAATACTGAAACAGCACACGTGAGAGAGTTAGTAAAGAAAGCCAATAAAATACTAGGAGCGGTATGGGGAATAGGAGAGAAAAAATTTTGGACACGACTATAGAAGGAGAGTGATGATGTTTGATAGCCTGGTGAAAAGTGTGATGATGTATGGAGCGGAAATATGGGGATGGAGAGAGCAAGAAGGGCTGGAAAGGGTGCAAGAAAAATATTGGAAATGGGTGCTAGGACTAGGTAGAGAGACCCCGGGGTATATAGTGATGGAGGAAACAAAGAGAGATGGAATAAGAATAGAAGCAGGAAAGAGAGCAATAAGTTTGAGAGAGTGATAGAGATAGGAGAGTGCAGAATTCTGCAAGAGTGCCTCAAAGAAAAAAGGAAAGAAATAGGAAAGGGGGTGTGGAAAGAAAGGGAAGCATATCTAGAAAGAAACGGGGATGCAGGAGCGGAGATAGAAAGAATGAGAGAGAGAGAGGTAGAGTAATGACAGAGGAATTGGTCCAGAGAGATAGAGATGTGCAAAGGCAAGAAAGGAGAGCAAGAATTAGGGAGTCTAGGTACAATGGGAAATATGAAAAAATAATAACGGAAGAACTGCCAAAGTACCTAGGAAGAGAAAGTAGAAAAGAGAGAGTGACAATGGCAAGATTGATATGTGGAAATGAAGAGAGAGATAATAAATTTTGGATGGAGTATAGGAATAGAGTATGCAGGATGTGTGGAGAAAACAAGGAGACAATAGAACACTTGCTGAACGAATGTTCAGAAATGAGAGAAAGAGACGAGTGTAGAGAAGAGATTTTAAACGAGGATGGAAGAGGGATAGATTGGATGAAGAAAGTTGAGAAGAAGAGCAATATGTGGGGAGGGAAGCTGGTAATCGGGGTTTAGGGATAGGAATTTAGTGACTTTCTTTTTGTTTTGTTTTTAGTTTGAGTAGCATATGTTTCTTTTTTTTAAATGTTTATTTTTTCTTTTTCTCTTTTTATTATTATTCTTATTTATATTATGTTCGATATTAGTTTTAGTATAGATGTAAATTTTGGATTCAATTTATAAACCCGTAAGGGCAATAAATATACATAATACCTATATATATATATATATATATATATATATATATATATATATATATATATATATATATATATGTATATATATATATTATATATATATATATATATGTATATATATATATATACATATATATATATTATATATAATAAATCTTTATTGACAAATAGCAAAACCCTAATAATCATTACAAAAGAAAATAAAAATAAAAAGTTTGAACTAATACTTATACATTAGTCGATTATTTCTACCGATACATACATATTAAGATCAAGATTACTTATGGATATTATCTACTTATGAAAGAGACAGATTCAAATAAAATATTTAATAAAAACAACATACACCACAACACATAATTAGTAAGAATTCTTCATGACATATGTTTTATTTGATGTGACGGATGTATTCCAATAATTGTTTTTAAAAAATGGTTAATGAAGAACTTGATTTAATTATGCATGGTTATTTATTGTACATAGAAAAGCCTTTAAAAAATAAAGAATTCATGGTACTACTTCTATTCGTTCTGCATACATACAAGTTGGCGTTATTTCTTGTGGCATAATTATGAACAAATAAATTTAAAATAATAAATTCTCGAAAGTATGATGATGCTAAATTATTCAGTATTTTATATATGAAGATCATTGTTAAGTAATGTAATCGTTTGGTGAACTGATATCCACTGTAATGTTTGCAACATGACTCCTATTTTAGTGTATATATTTGCTTTTAGGACTATGCCCATTCAGGTCAAGAAAAACCGCTACCACAAATTTCTTATTATCAACTTCTCTTTTGAATGTAGACAATGTAAGTTGTAATGTAAGTTACAGATTCACATGAATATTTTTTACGAAAACCTGATTGGTTGTTTATTAGAATTTCATTTTTTTCAACATGTTCTAGTACCCGATTGTACACAGCCAATTCAAGAACTTTTTCTATTGGTGGCAATGTATTTATAGGACGAAATTCACTGGCATTGATTGTGTTGTTTAGTTTCGGTATAGGAACTATAGTACTAACTTTTAAAGAATTGGGAATTTTAGAAGTTTGAAGAGAAGTATTGATAAAATTTAGAATTATATTTCAGCTTTCAAACAGGTCAAACAGGTTTCAAAAATGGCTTTCAGCATTTTGGAATACAGGATATCATGGGCACTATATTTGTTGTCCAAGGAGTCAATAATTCGACGTAGTTTTTCAATGATAATAAGTGAAACTTTGAAAAATTAGGATATAAGTTATAATTATAGAATTTCAAAATATCGACATTATCAATACTATCCACAAGTTGCTGAATACTAGTAATGAAAAAGTAGTTGAATTTGTTTACTATTTCAGTTTTATTCTCTATAATATTTATCTGGTTATCTAAGTTAAATTCAATATAGCTTGGAACGTTTTGACAATTTAAGCTTATCAGATTTTTTAATGTTTTCCACATAAGTTGAGAATTGTTTTTATACATATCTACTTTTTCAAAGAAATATTGGTCTTTTTTCTTTTTTAATAAATTCACTATTTCATTTCTTTGTTTCTTAAATTCTTCCCACTTAACATTTTTATTGACGTCAAGAGTTAATAAAAAATCCTTATATGTTTTATCACGTTGTTTTATTTTTTTATGAACTTCATTATCAAACCATGGTATGTGGTTTTTATACTGACAAACTTGAATTGGCGCTACCTTATTAATAACAGACTCACAGTTATTGAAAAAATTGTATATATAATATCATGTACATATAATATTAACATCTGTCGAATTTAAATCCCACTCACATGAGATTAAATCTAGTTTAATTTTATCGATATTTTTCTCACTAAGATTTCTATAATTTCTGATAGTAGTACTTTCGTTGCTGTTCTCATTTTTGAGACAAACAGATATCAAAGAGTGGTCACTTAATTTGGGAGTAGAATGAACAAAACAATTAGCAGAATTATCATTAACTAGAACATAATCAATTAAAGTTTTGCTGACATTAGTAACTCTAGTAGGGTTTAATACTAGTTGATCAATTCCGTATTGAAGAAGCATAGTTTTGATTTTTCTTACATACAAGCTGTTACTTCCTCTCTCTCCGTGGCGCTACAGTCCTATATGGACCCGGGCCTCCCTTAATTTTCTCCTCCAATTCTCTCTACTTCTGGCTGCATTTTCCCAATTTCGGCTTTATAGAATTTGTTCCGCATTTTTCTCGACATTTTCTGCCCATCGACAACGTGGTCTTCCTCTCGTTCTGGTGCCTTCCAGTTGTGCCTTATGTATTTTTTTGGGATTCTTTCTTCTGGCATCCTAATCATATGTCCAGCCCACTTTAATCTGAGGATTTTTATATGTGTTACCATATCTGGATAGCCGTATAATTCTCTTAACTCGTGGTTATATCTTATTCTCCAGACGCCTTGTTCTTGTATTGGGCCGAATATCCTTCTAAGTATTCTTCTTTCAAACCTTAGGAGCATTTCTTCCGTTTTCTTTGTCAGGGTCCAGGTTTGGCATCCATAGGTCAATATAGGTCGGATTATAGTCTGGTATATTTTAATTTTTGTACTTTTTCCTACTATATTGGATTTAAACGTGTTTTGGAGGGAGTAATATGTTCTGTTGCTTGATATTATTCTTTGTTGTATTTCTTGAATTATTTCATTATTTTCATTTAGTTGTGATCCTAAATATTTAAATTGTTTCACCACTTCAAAGTTGCGATCCTCAATTGTTAAGTTTTGTCCCATTCTTCTAGATGGTTTCATGGCTAGACATTTGGTTTTCTCCTCGTTTACCTCCAACCCTACTTCATGTGCTTTGGTTTCTATCTTGTTATACGTTTCTTTAAGGGCTGTTATTGATCTTGTGATAATGTTTAGATCATCTGCATAGCCAACAATTTGTTGAGATTTATTTGCTATGGTACCGTTCGTTTGTATTTTCGTTTCTCTGATGGCCTTTTCCATTAGTAGGTTAAAGAGTATAGGGGCCAAGCTGTCCCCTTGACGCAGGCCTTGATCCCTGTCGAATTTCTCTGTTAGCTTATTTTGTATCTTTACTTGGGAATTGGTGTTGTTCATCGTTGTTCGGGTTAGTTTTATAAGTTTATGTGGTACCCCGAGTTCTTCCATGGCTAGATACAGCGCCTTCTACATTAGCATATGCATATGCTTGCTAAGTAGTTGGTATCTTTCATCTTTGGCTCTCGTGGGTCTCTGTAGTAGTACTTTCTTGGTTTCGTATCGTAAAAGCTGTTACTTGAAAAATCTAAATTAAAATCTCCCACTAAAATGCAACGACTTTTTCTAGTAAAGATTTCATCACCTATATTTTAAAAAAATTCTAAAAATAAAGCATCCGAGCTAGATGGAGAATGATAAAGGCATCCGACTAACCATTCGCATACACCAAAATTAACCATAACTATTTTACACCAATAATTATCCCGTAAAGTAAGTCTTCTTTGTTGAGAACTGCAGACTATCCTTCACATATATCACCACACCCCCCAGTTTGGCGATTGGGAGAATCACATCGGATATGATTTTAACCGTTGAGTTTGATTTCAGAATCTTCAATTTCACTTGGTATTCTTGCCTCACTAACTAAGATTACTTTTGGTAAGTAGCACAGAATGCTTATTTGAATTTGATCAATTTTGTTCAGTAGACTTTGGGCATTAATGTAGATGATATCTGTGAAGAGATGAATATTAGGGTCATTTATACGTATTCTTCAAGTCTTTTATATGTATTATTTTATATGTATTTATATGTATTCTTCAATTTTTCAAGTTGGGCTTTAACGCGTTTAAAATATTCTTGTGGCACTTTTGTTTGGTCTCCAGATATATTTATTCCTGTAATTTTAGTTGATTTGTTTTTCAACACAAGTTTAGCGTCCTGTGGAGAGCTCAGAACAACTTTAATTGGTCTTATTCTTGATGCATTAAATTTTCCGATTCTAAATTGTTTAACATTGATTTTATTGAAATTACAATCTTCTAAGATGTACTCCACTGCTTGTTTGTCTTCAGAGTTACGATCATGTTGTGTATTTTTATGAGATTCATTTATATTATAAATTATTATATTTGAGGCTCTACTTTGCCTATCTAGCATTTCCGAAATGATTTATTCCATATCTGGTATTTGACATACACTAGTTGCATTCGATATTTGTGAACTGTCTTATTTGTGAGTTTCTTGACAAGTTCTTTAAGTTCAGATACTTCCTTGATGAGGGCTGGTACTTCGGATCCTGTTAACATATCATACATTTCCACATATCATATATATGAAGACAAAACAGTAAAACTTCAGCTTGTTAAAATCACACCTAACATTATAAGATTACAAGTGAGATCTCGGCATATTACTTCAAAAGTATACCGTTGTTTAATTGATCATCAGTCAGGCAAGAATTAAATCTCTGGAATTATGCGATATTGTTGTGATTGTGCTAAAGGAAGACGTAATATTATATGTTGCTCTCACATTGCACCAATTATATATATAATCTTTCTTATTCTCGATATTTGGCTAAAATAATAAGACCTGCCGAAATATCATGTCGTCTGTTTATAGAAAAAAATGTTAACGTTGTAATAAATGAAGAGAGTGACAAAGATTAACTGACATTCTCTCAGTCAAAAACAGGTTTATTGTAATTTTGTTACAATAATAAAATATGTTCATTGAAATGTAAGATCGTTTTTAATTTTTTTCACATTGTTCAATCACATAAAAAAAAAAAAAATTCTGAGTATAATGGAGTACAGAAGACATTTTTTAACAAAATTTGGCGGATGACACTTTTAAAAAATACGGCCAAAAAAATTATTTTCATTTTATTTCTTTACTTAAAAATCAGCTCTCGATCCGAGAATCATAACAATTTTAATTATGCCTTTTACGTAAGTATTGGGGAAAAAAATCGGCGTTTATTAGATTTAAATTTTACTATGAGAAAAAAATAAAATCGAAAAAATAGGTGTGTTTGAATATCTCGATAACTGCTTGAGATAAAGACCTCAAATTTTGACTTATTTTTATTTGGTACCAAAAAGATCCCCAAGTTACGAAGAGAAAACTCTGCGGGGGCAAATTCTATATCCATATCCGGCTATGCCCTTTAAACTTTTAGCACGACTCGAGTTTCGACTGACGAAGGTCATTTCTAAGTTGTTTACAAATTGACGATTGATTATATTTAGAATTGGTGAAACAATACTACATTCTACATAATCGTATAAAATTAATGAAGTCGGAACACTGAATATATAAATATATATTCCGGAGCTCTACAACACTATTGAGTCTTTTTAGGACTACCAAAACAAATCTCATGGGAAATTTATCAGCTATTTTATAGCATTCAGTCCACCTTCATGGCACTCAGCAGAAATCAGAAAACCCTGAGCAGGTTATTGATTTAAATGATAATTTAAAATTGGTAAAACCGTACTACGTTATAGATAATCATATAAACTTAATAAAGTTGGAACACAGCCTGAATATATAAATATATTCAACTTTCCGGAGCTCTATAACACTATTGAGTTTTTTAGGACTAGAAAATTAAATCTCATGTGAAATTTTTCAGTTATTTTATAGCATTCAGTCCACCTTCGTAGCACTCCGCAAAAACCAGAAAAATAACATCTTTTATGAATAATTTCTTCAATGAATAACATCTTTAATGAATAACAATTTGTAAACCACTTACTTGCCTGAAACTAATCAGGAACAAGCTTAGAATTCTGACAGGAGTCCTGGCGGGACACTGCAGACTTAGAAAACACCTGAAGGCAATAGGCCTAGAGGAGAATGATAGATGCAGATTATGTGGTTTAGCAGAGGAAACCCCCATATATGGTCGAAACTCAAGTCGTAAATGTAAATGTAGACATTTATATAACCGATAATAATAAGTTAAATAACATTTCTACATATTATAAGTGTGATTAAAGCAGTGAAGTTTTCAATTCAATGTAAGTATGACTTAATACGTAGTAACATTCGCTACCATCCTATTCAAAAAAATAATACATTTAAGTAGATAGGTATAATGAATTTCAAAAGTCAAGGAATGGACGTGTCTGAAAAGTTCTCTCCTTTCTGCCGTGGTAGAGCTGAAACGTTAAATGTTTCATTGTTTATTGTTTAAGTGAGAAACATTAGACGAAATCAAAAAACTTTGTAAATTGGATTTAGATACAGTTATTTACTGCTTATGTGATTGATTTTCAATACAAAACTTACTTTGAATGTGATTAACTGAAATCATATTAGGTATAGAAATACTTACCATACTTACATTAAGGTGATCTTCACAAAAATGTAAATAAGTTGTTACACATACTTCATCTCCTCAGATAAGCTTACACCATTCCTTACCTATTGTGTACCTATCGGACCTGGAAAAAACACTTATCAGGTGCACTTCATATGTTTTTGTATTGCTTTTGCTTCATATTTTTTCTTTGCATTCAGGAACAAGGCAATACTTATAAACCGGCTTTGAGCTTATTCATGGTGAAATGAGTTAAGAAAGAAAACATCTGTAGTAAACAGTTGATTGTCACTGGACATAGTATATGACGTCATCAACAGAGCACGCGAAACACAGCTCAAAATTATTCTCTATTTTAAATATTGTTTTCTTAATAATAAATAATTTAACTTAAGTACAGCATTTTTAAACAGAATTTATATTTTTTACGGTGTAAACAGTGTACTAAAAATGTGAGATAAATACAGGCATATACCCTATTCTCCGTAAAACATAATTAATTATCTAGGAAAAAAACTCCCGAACTTAAATATCTGATAATATTTCAATAAAAACTGATGAACTGAAACGTTCACTTGAAATCTTCTTCTTCTTAGACTCTACAGCCCAGGGTGAGCTTTGGCCTCCTTAACAATCCCCTTCCACCTTTGACGGTCTTCAGCGACACGTGTCCAGTTCCCTACTTGTAGAGTTTCTACATCTCCTCTACCTTATCTTTCCACCTGGTTCTGGGTCTACCTCTGCTTCTTGAGGTGTTAGGTTGCGCTTTATGGATGGATCTGGGTGCTCTTGCACTCGGCATTCTAATCATGTGGCCCGCCCATCGAAGTCTCTGTGCCTTAATGAATCTTACTATATCTTCACCTTCTATTAGTTCTTGAAGTTCGTAGTTCATGCGAATTCTGTATCCTTCTTCCTCTCTTACTGGTCCAAAGATCTTCCGTAAAAGTTTTTGTCTGCTTCCGACATACTCCAGGATTCAGCTCCATAAGTTAGCACGGGTCTGATCAGGGTTTTATATATTCGCAGTTTTGCTTTACGTGAGATGATTTTTTATTTGAAGAGCTTCAGATGTGAATAATAGCATCGATTCGCAGCTTGGATTCTTGTACCCTCAGTGATAGATTATTTGTGTTATTGAAAGTTACTATTTAACAAAGAAAGATATTTGACATTTTGAACTTCTTCAAACCGATGATCATTTATAATGAAGTTCTGAGGAGCCCTTCTTGGGTTATCACGTGACAGTTTTAGGTATTTTGTTTTATCTGCATGTATTTTCAGGCCGACTTTGCTCGCTTCCTCTTCTATTTTTAAAAACAAATCTTCTAGAGTTCTGTTGTCCCTAGCCATGATCAGTATGTCGTCCGCGTACGCACAAATTTGGTATGATTTTGTTATGATATTTCCCTTATTTTCGAGGTTTCCAATTGCATTTTGTAGCGCAAGGTTAAAAAGAACAGCTGAAAAGGCATCTCCCTGCCTAACACCGGTTCTTATTTCAAATTCCTTTGATGTTTTGTTTTGGACTTTTGTTCACTTGAAATATTATCAAAAAATCTTTGAAAATGAACGTTTTGTGAAAAATATGCAACTAGCTTATTTGACTAACAACAGATAGAGAATTTGATTCATTTGATTCATCATTGGAGGCGATGACAGCACATTCTTTGCACTATGTCTGAATAACGATTATTTTAAAACTTTATTAAGTTACAGTTCAATAATCCACTAACAAGTTTTAGCTAGTAAAAAATTAAATACAATAGAAATCATGAACATTTCGTTCAATATCTTTAACTCCAGTCAAGGAAGATCTCTTCAATGACATTTTTTTCAAACTAAACTAGATGGAGAGCAAACATAATTATTATTATATACTGTTACAAGATGACAAGATGGAGCATGAGTTAATTTTAACTAAGATTGCGTGCTTTATGAGGGATTAATGTAAATATTTGCACGGCGAAGGTGACTTTGCGGTTCAGCGTCTTTTACAAACTTTGCAGGTAAATTTAGTGAATTAAATACAGAACTGCCACGAGAAATAAGAGAATAAGTGACATGATTAGCATTGTTCGTTCTGATAAAAACATATTCATAATTGTTGGTTGTTATCTTCCCTATTATTCATAATTTATTTGTTCTTGGGAATGGGAATTATTGAAAGAATCGTATCTAATCGCCTGACAAGTTTCGGTGGATTTCTGTCAGCTTAACCCTAGGCTACAAATTAGAAATTATTTAAACAAACTGTAACTAAATAGTGTGGTTTTCTACTCTATAGCCTATGATTCAAAACCAGGAAGGCCCACGAAATGCATCTAATCGCCTGGCAAGTTTCGGTAGCATTCTGTTACCTTAACCATAGGCTATAAAATAGAATTTATTTAAAAAAAAACCTAACCTAACCTAACTAAATAGTATGGTTTTCTACTCTGTAACCTATGATTCAAATTTCAGAAAGCCACCGAAACTTGTCAGGCGATTAAAAGCGATTATTGTACGGTGTTGAAACTTTAACTGGAATAAAAATCATAACTTCGATATAGGGGATTTTTGCAAAAAATCCCGAAACACTACGTATTGTTCCTTCTTGTCCTCATTTATGTGTATATGCTGTTTGTTTATCTGTTTCCAGAAGTGCCCAGCCCCCTGCAACCTTTTTTTCAAATTCAGAGGTGTCAAGTGACACCTCGTTTGAAAGATCTCTTCGCAAGGAATACAACACACTATTTATTGTTTGAATAATAAATACATAATAAAGTAATAAATACATAATAATAATAAAATAGTATATTTTACAAATAGGGCGCTAAGTTGTCAATTGGTCACGAGAGAGAAATTGGGCGCACGAACAAAGTGAGAGCGCACATTCACTCTAGAGGGCAATTTACAATACCGCCCAATACCGTGCAGTAAAAAAATAATCATAAAAAAATAGATTAAAAAATGAAGATTCGCTTTTCCGATAGTCTCCGGTGGTGTGGATTCGTCATAAGAATGTGTGATGATACCGTAAGTATGATACCGGAATGTGTGATACCGGAGACTGATGACTAAGTCTCCTGTATCATAATACAATTTACACTCATTTTAAAACGTTTGTTTAGTTATTTGGAATGGGCAATTAAAAGGCTTTTTATAAGTTTATATTTATACAGACATTTATTTGTCTGACCAGTTTCGGTGGCTTAGCGTCACCGTAATCGTAGGCTACAAGTTAAAAGAAAAGAAATTTTATTATAAACCATAATTGATACAATTAACAAGACATACAAAAATAACTTATTTTTTATGTTTAAAATTAAAAAAATCATTAGGTTTTCTTTAAGTTTTTACAAATGACAAGTATAATTTAATTGAAATATGATATTCAATTTAATAAATAAACAAATTAACAAGTTAATAATTTTTATAAACAAAATATTTGTATTTTGTTTTATATAACAAATTTATATCAAAATAAACAGATTTTGCACTTTCTTTGGATTTTTCTTAAAATATTTCTTTGATTTGTAGGGGCAACGGGCCTTTCCGAAGAAGGCTTTTCAAAAAAATTAAATTTTTAAATACTGTAATTGTTCGGACCGTGTCTCCCCAAATTTCACAATTTCCAAACAAAACACAGGCTGGTTAGATCACTTACCTGATTGGGCTGCCAGCGTCTCCGCCACGTGGAATCGCCCTTCGTCTCGGCGCTTCGTCTAAGGGAGGAAATGGGAATAAAAGGGTAAAGGAATTCCCTTAAATCAGCGTCTTTGGGACGTCCGGCTCCGCTTCAGCCCTTGGGCTCGTGATCACCCCTGGTTAATTTGGATGGGAAATTCTAATTACGCACATGTGTGATTTGACGTTTTTCGTTCGCACTCGCCGAGCGTGTTTAGTCGACTCTACGCAGCTAACTGATTAATTTAATCTATTCGCGAAAAAGTTAATAAACCGCGCGACTTCGACACCGATCGATACACCTGTTTCCCCGTCTATCGATTGGAGCCGAAGTTAATCCAAATAAATGAATTGAAAAATCTGGACGCGCCAAATTGGCGCGAACATCCCGCCGCCCCTGAAGTAACCCACTTCAGCACAAAACTGAACAATAATAGGCCAGGAGGGGCCAAATGAAATCTAGATAGAAAAGAAAATAAACAAACTTCTACCAAGAAAATAAAGGAAAGTGAAGTCAACTTCGACAAAATCAAAATAAGTGACATAAAATCAACTTAGAATAGAAGCAAATGACAGGGTCCCAAATTTTAGACAAAATCAAAATAAATGAGACCACTGAGACAATTTTCACCCTCTGGGTGTTCAAAACAAATAGTCAACAAATCAAAAACAAACAAAAGAAATTCCGAACGACCAACGAATGGGGCCGTAGTAGACATACTTTGAACAGAAGAGTCACGAGGACAGCTCAGTTATGTCCGGCATACAGTCGCTCAATTCTGAAACAGCACCAAGGATGTTAAAGTGCAATAAATAACAAGATCAGCCAATCACTTATGCTATTGATCTTGACCGCTACGTTGACAACAATAACAGCGGAGATGCGTTTACACTGACAACATCTTTTATTTTTCGGATTCAGAATAATGATCGCGGGCAGAGAGGTAAACGAAACAAGGACAATCTACCTCATTCGCCGAGATACGGAAATCTTATTAGACTTTGCGCTCACTAGACCAATGAATTACGTCCCGAATGAGCTTACGTCACGAGTACAAGTGGTCGCGACAAAAACAAAAGCAAACAAACACAAAAACAAAGTGTTTGTCCTTAGTAAGAGAATCGCGACAAGGATCAAAGAAAGCAAACACGACAAGTGTTTGACCTTGTACAAAATAATCGCAACAAAAATCAGAGAACAAACAAACACAACAAAAAGTGTTTGTCCTTTAACAATATGATCACAACAAGGACCAAAGAAAACAAACAGAATTCGAAAGTATTTGTCCTTGGACCAGATGATCACGACAAGGACCAAAAAAAGGCCAACACAACGACAAGTGTTTGACCTTGGACAAAGTGATCGCAACAAATATCAAAGAACAAACAAACACAATGACAAGTGTTTGTCCTTGGACAAGATGATCACGACAAGGACCAAAAAAAGCAAACACAACGACAAAGGGTTTGTCCTTGAACAAGATGATCACGACAAAGACCAAAGAAAATAAACACAACAACAAGTGTTTGTCCTGTACAAAATGATCGCTATAAGGACCAAAGAGAACAAACACAACTACAAGTGTTTTACCTTGGACAAAGTGATCAGCAAGTGAGCAACAAAGATCAAAGAACAAACAAACACAACGACAAAGTGTTTGTCCTTGAACAAGATGATCACGACAAGACCAAAGAAAACAAACACAACCAGTGTTTGTCAAAGGACCAAAGCGAACATACGAACAATAATGGATTGCTAGTAAATGCTAAATCCTTTCAAAACGGCATCATCCATCCACATCCGATACAAAACAAATAAACAGGTCAGCAAGCTCGAACCCTACAATATCTCAAGACGAAATCGAGACCCCTACTTAACTATTCACCGTTTGTAAGACGGTGAGTTATGGCGAAATATCACGACACAACCTATTTTTATTGCAGCAGACTAGGGACCGCGGGGTCAGAGGAAAGCTCAAGCGCTACACGTGACAAGGGGGGTGCAGTTATAGCCTACCGCTAACAATAACCCTGCAACACAAGACCTTGGAACATAATACTTGATAATACTTGACCTCTGACCTAAACAGATCTGAAACAAACGCAGACGAGGCATTTGGTAAATAGGTCACACATGACAAGGAGATGCAGTTACAGCCTACCGCTACCAATAACCCTGCAACATGAGACCTTGTAACATATGTCGATTCAGATCTAGGGGACCGCGGGTGCCAAAGAGGTACTCATCAACGACAAGGCACTTAAGCCAAGGGTATATTCGAGGAACTATTCTATCGACCAGCTCAAGCGAAGAAAGGCACTTATGCATGAAAATTCTGAAACAAACACACGAGGTGTAAAAAGTGTTATTATCGCCTAACTCCCAGCGTCTTATGCGATGCGCTGGCCATGGTTAGGGCAGGGTTGCGCCCCGCTCGGATACACAGTGATCCAATAAATCAACAACGACGAAGACTGTGTTCCGACAATAATCGATTCAGATTGGAAGGGCACGAATACAAACGGAAATCTTCAGTAACATTGGATCTGCCGGTGCCAAAACAATTACGCACACAATAAACAGAAGCAAGGACAGAACAAACAGAAGCCTACTTGCTGCAAACCAATGGAAAGCTACATGGAAACTGCCGATTGTGGTACCCTACCCCCAATAAAAACGGGTTGTAAGGCCATTTTTATTTACTCCATGACAAAACTCAATGGAACCGAGGGTGATGATGGTGCACCAGCGAGCGCTGGAGGCGGTACCATCAGATAGAAATAGTGATGGAAAGAGTCCTGGAACTGCCACAACATATATAAATAAGGTAGGAACGCACCGGGAATCTTCTGACGGGAACTATTACGGAAAGACACCTACAGAAGCTCGGCTAGAATATGGAGTGGATACGCGATGATGAGAAACGGATCCCAAGGCGATGAGCAATATGAAAATACTAAAGAAAGAATAAAAAACGAAAATTGACAAAATAAGTCAAACAAAATCGAACATCCCAAAAGCTGAGTCAGACAATAATTGAATAAACAAACCAAAATCGAATATTCAAATGTGAACTGAATAACCAAACCAAAATGCAACATTCAAAGGAAAAACTGTAGACTCAAACCGAAACGGATATTCACAAATCGAATATTCAAACGAGAGCTGAAAATAGCCTGAATGAATATTCACAAATCGAACATTCACAAAATCGAATGTTCCCAAACGAGAGCTGAAAGTAGCCAACATCGAATATTCACAAAATCGAATATTCACAAACGAGAGCTGCAACCAGCCAAAGTTCAATAATCAACGAAGTTTAATAAGCTACGACAAATGAATAACCAGACAACAGCTGATTATTCCAACGAAATTGCTAAACCAGATGAAAATTAATAATTATCGAAATTGATTAATTAGACAATCAATTAATTATTCCGACAAAACTGGATAACCAGATGAAAATTAATAAATAACGAAATTGATTAACTAGAAAATCAATTAATTATTCCGACAAAACTGGATAACCCGATAAAATTAAATAATCTAGGACAAATGAATAACCAGACAACAGCCGATTATTCCAACGAAATTGCTAAACCAGATGAAAATTAATAATTAACGAAATTGATTAACTAGACAATCAATCAATTATTACAACTCGGGATATCCTTCAAACTTGATAATCAACAACGAAATGATTAACTATATAACCAGTAAATTATTACAACAAATCGGAATCCGCGCAAACTTAATAATCAACAACGAGATGATTATCTATATAATCAATTAATTATTATAACAAATCGGAATCCGCGCAAACTTAATAATCAACAACGAAATGATTAACTATATAATCAGTTAATTATTACAACAAATCGGAATCCGCGCAAACTTAATAATCAACAACGAGATGATTAACGATATAATCAGTTAATTATTACAGCAAATGGAATACACCCTGTAGGTTTCCGCCGGGACCGGAAACAAAATGGCGAATCCCACAGCGCCCGAGCACATGGACGTATTCAACTAACTGACTCCGATCCGGTTCGAAGGACCAATGTTCGGACCGACTCTCTCCAAATTTCACAATTTCCAAACAAAACACAGGCTGGTTAGATCACTTACCTGATTGGGCTGCCAGCGTCCCCGCCACGTGGAATCGCCCTTCCGGCGCTTCGTCTAAGGGAGGAAATGGGAATAAAAGGGTAAAGGAATTCCCTTAAATCGGCGTCTTTGGGACGTCCGGCTCCGCTTCAGCCCTTGGGATCGTGATCACCCCTGGTTAATTTGGATGGGAAATTCAAATTACGCACATGTGCCAGTTTGCGTGGATTTGACGTTTTTCGTTCGCACTCGCCGAGCGTGTTTAGTCGACTCTACGCAGCTAACTGATTAATTTAATCTATTCGCGAAAACGTTAATAAACCGCGCGACTTCGACACCGATCGATACACCTGTTTCCCCGTCTATCGATTGGAGCCGAAGTTAATCCAAATAAATGAATTGAAAAATCTGGACGCGCCAAATTGGCGCGAACAGTAATCACTCGAACGGTTCTTCAGAAATATTTTCGTGGAATATTCTACAACAGAGTCATTACAGTAATCGTCGTAATTACCTTAGGACTATAGTGCTGGTAGGTACACCACTACACAGGAGTCAGCATGCTTACAGAGCAGGGAAATCGACAGATACCGCCCTGTATCAGCTGACAAACGAAATAGAAGCAGCACTAGAGACAAAGGAAGTAGCGATATGTGCCTTCTTGGATATAGAGGGAGCTTTTGACAACACCTCACAGGAGGCTGTCAGGGCGCCCCTCGAAAGAAGGAATATCGACAGCATTATCTCAAAGTGGATGGGAGAAATGCTGAGAACTAGAACGGCGGAGACACAAGTAGGAAAAGACACCATTAAGATCTCCACAACTCGAGGGTGCCCACAGGCAGGTGTACTATCGCCGCTAATGTGGAGCCTGGTAGTTAAAGAACTACTGGTTAGGCTAAACGACCTAGACATCAAATGTCAAGGTTACGCCGATGACATAGTCATAATGGCTAGAGGAAAATTTGAGGGAACGCTCTGTGAAATTGTTCAGAGAGGTCTCAACATAACTAGTAGATGGTGTCAAACAGTGGGACTGAAACTCAACCCGAGCAAAACCACGGTGATACCATTTACTAGAAGGAGAAAACTAAACTGCCTACATCCCATACTCATAGATGGGAAGGCAGTAGAATACCAACAGGAGATAAGGTATCTGGTAGGTTCTAGATAGCAAACTCCTATGGAATAAACACGCTGAGGCAGCGGTAGGTAAAGCCAAACGCGCCCTAATGGTGTGCAGAAATCTGGCAGGAAAAACGTGGGGTTGTAACCCCACTATCCTGCGATGGATGTACACCATGATAGTGAGACCTGCAATCACTTTTGGGGCAGTTGCGTGGGGAAGTAGAATTAAGCTGGCCTCTATGAGGAAACAGCTTGAGAAGTTTGAAAGACTGGCGTGTCTGCATCACGGGGGCGATGGGGTCGTGTCCGACAGCAGCATTGGAGCTGCTGCTGGATCTGACTCCACTGCACCTAGTGGTGGAAAGGGCCGCCAGATCGGCGATCATAAGGTTCAGCAAGGAAGGAATGGGCAGAGGTAAAATAATCGGGAGCAGAGACCGAAACAGCCTCTCTGCCAAGATCCCCTGGCTGGAAGTACCAAAAGACGAAATTATATGCAAATACCACTTCGAGAAAAACTACACAGCAATGTGTAGTAGTAAAGCCGATTGGAGCGACGAATCCTCAGCATACCACATAGAGCAAAATGCCATCAAGCGGTATACAGTTGGTTCGAAGACAAGGAAGGTACTGGAAGGTACTGGTGCAGGAGTGTTTGGAGCTCGTACCAGGTACTTCGAATCCATGGGAACATCTCCAAGTATCTTCCAAGCAGAGGTACACGCAATCGAAAGATGTGCACAGTTAAACCTCGACAGGAATTATCGCAAAAAACGAATTGCTATCCGGTCAGACAGCCAAGTAGCCATTAAGGTCATTAGCTCATACACCATCAGATCCAAACTGGTATGACACTGTGTGGGGAAGCTGAACAAGCTTGGCAGGGATAATAAAGTAGAATAAAGTAGAATAAGTACTGGGTACCAGGGCACACTGGTATAGACGGAAACGAAGAAGCCGATCACTTAGAAAACAAGGGATCCAGTAGCCCCTTTATAGGTCCGGAACCCTTTAGCGGCATGAGTGTGAACACCATCCACAAAAGTTTAGATAAAGAAACAAGGGGAAATTGGATGAAAACCTGGAAAGAACTTCCAGGGCTAAGGCAATCCAAAGTGATGCTGGGATCTTTTAACCAGAAGAGAACAAAAGCTTGCCTGAAACTAAGCAGGAACAAGCTTAGAATTCTGACAGGAGTCCTGACGGGAAACTGCAGACTTAGGAAACATCTCAAGGCCTAGAGGAGGATGACGGATGCAGATTCTGTGGCTCAGCAGAAGAAACCCCCATACATCTGTTTAAAGACTGCGGAGCATTACTCTGCAAGAGACAGATGTACCTTGGGGCTCACTGCTTGAACACAGAGGAGCTGCAGGCCTTGAATCCCACCCAGATCCTGAGATTCCTAAAGGAATCAGGATTAGAGGAGGCGCTCTAAATGGGTAAGTGCACCAACACTTGGAGGAGGAGGGTGGGGTACAATAGATCTATAAAAGTCGCAGTACAAGTCGTCACCACCATATCTACAATCTACATTAATCGTCGAACAATTGCTAAAAGATTTAATATTTATGTTTTATGGTAGGATTGATTATAATCAATATATTGTAAAAAGAATTTACGATTTAATGTGTCAGTGCACAAGATGTAGGTCATACATAAAATAACTGAAGGATTAATATCTAAAAGATTTTGATTATAATCTTCGAAAGATTTCTAAAAGATTTAATATTTGTGTTTTATGATAGGATTAATATTACAATTTTCTAACGATACAAATCTAAGAAAGATTAGTTTGCGACAGCAGAGAAGAAAAACAATCCCCAATAAAACGGGTCTCTTCTCGCTAAAAACCAAACCAAAAGACAAACAGAACAAAAAAAAAAAAAACAAACGAACCCAAACAAAAGACGGCGGAAGGACGGGCTCACGGCCCATAACCGCCACAAAACAAAGGATCCCATACTAACGGGTCCCGATACCTGAAGGACCATATAAAAACGCTCACCACCGAAACACAGTCAGTTAACCGGCAAAGTTCGATATAGCAGTTCACCGAGTTCAGTTCAATAAGTTCATCAAGTTGAGTTCACCGGAACAGTTCACCCAAGCCGCAGTCACGCCAATAAGGTTATAGTAGGGTGCAGCTCCGCGAATCCGTTGTTATATTGTTATAGTGTTATTTAGTGTCATTAAATTATTGTAAATATATTTCCTCTTATTACAAAACGAGTTGAGTGATAAATTTATTCCTAACACCTATCACCCCACAGATTTATATGCGTTACTAAATTTTTATAGAATTTAAATATAAACTTATAAAAACCCTTTTCATTTTCCATTCCCAATAACTAAACAAACGATGAATAATAGGGGTGATATTAACCAATAGTGTGATTTCGCTGTCTGGGTACAACCCTGACATAACCATGATTGTAGTATTGTGTGTCAATTTTGCTTATGCTCCCTTGGATAATGGGTGGTATATCCGGATGCTGTTCTCGAAATAACTGAGCAACCTCAAGCTGACTTCGTCTTCTCTTTCCATAACCGATCATCATCAGAATCTCGATACAGAGATTTTCGATTAAATACAACATTTTAGAAACTACTTTAACAACTTGACGACCGTATGTGACTGTTTGGTGACTATTATTATCACTAGTATCTAAGCGACGTGGTTCCAAAGCATCAAAACTCATGTCAAAAACATACAAACTTTGCTTTAATACTTTACGCCGAAACGTATTCAAAGTAAAAGTAGTTTTCTTTTTATTATCGCGTGTGCTTTGAAAATATTCTACAAAATATAAAATAAATATTGTGTTGTATTCCTTGCGAAGTGATCTTTCAAACGAGGTGTCACTTGACATACCTTTCTATTTGAAAAAAAGGGTCGGAAGTGGCTGGGCACTTCCGGGAACAGATAAACAAACAGAATATCGCCTATATCGAATTAAACAAGTTATTGAAGTCTTTGATACTAGGTTCGACGATTAAAGATGTCATTTAACAGTATTTACTGAGTCCCTTAAAAAAATTGAAATAACATATTTACTGCATTAAACATATTTACATTTTTTTATTTAAGAAAAATATCATGGAACGTGAACCATTAGCATTTGACAGATTTAATTTTATTGGAAAAGAGAATATTAAGGGAATTTCTGGTAGTGTGTAAACAGCGAAATATAACCCAATTTAACTTTATTTGCTCTCTATTTACTCTTGTATTTACTTCTTATCTAAAATTAACAAAAATAAACATCGTTCGTACTTAACAGATTTGCACACTAAAGATTCTTTAAGAGGAGGAATCCAATTATAACTTTAAAAAATCTTCTATTTTCGACTAAAATTCTAGTTTATCATTTTAATAATATATTCCTACAGTTTTAAAATAAAATTCCTAGCCGTTCAGAAGTTATACCCTTCGAAACGCATAGTGGACATATTTACGTTCGAATTCTCTAACGATCTTTTTCTGCACGGCGAAAACTATTAGTCAGATTGCGATAAAATTTGGCACACAACTTCGTGAAACTAATACAATGATTATGCATCTAATGTTAACTTAGAACCAAAACAAACATGTTTTTGGCGCAAGGATATCAAAATATGCGTATCTAGTTATTTTCAACTGAGTTTCATATTCAAATTTTTAACTTATTTCTTATATTTCCAGCAAAGTAAACTAATTCTATAAACTTAATAAAGTCGGAACACATATCCTGCATATATAAATATATATGCAGAATATATATGCAGTCCTGCATATATAAATATATTCAACCTTTCCTCTATAACATTATTGAGTCTTTTTAGAACTAGCAAAACAAATCTCATGTGAAATTTGTCAGTTATTTTATAGCTTTCAGTCCACCTTGGTGGCACTCAACAAAAAACAGAAAAATAACTTTTGGTTTTTTAAGATCATGCTTTTCCGATAACTTAAGTGGCTAGCCATCTGCATACACGTTTCGAGATTTATCTCTCATCAGTGCAGCTTTGCTTTTATGAATAATAATTTGTAAACCACTTACTTGAAAAGCAAGGCTGCACTGATGAGAGATAAATCCTGAAACGCGTCTGCAGATGGCTATCCGCTTAAGTTAAAAACAATGTTATTTTTCTGGTTTTTGTTGGGTGCCATGGAAGGTGGAGTAAAGTCCTCCGTTCAGACTTTACTAGCTCTAAATGGACTTTACTAGCTGTAAATAACTGACAAATTACATATGAGATTCGTTTTGGTAGTCCTAAAAAGACTCAATAATATTATAGAACTCCGTAAAGATTAAATATATTTATATATGCAGGCTGTGTTCCGACTTTATTAAGTTTATATGATTAGCTGTGCTGTAATATGGTTGTACCAACTCTAAACTAATTATGACAGTAAACAATAAAAATATATTGTTTACTGCTATAGAATCAATTAAACGGACTCATGAACGTACGCTGCGTCCTATGCATATCTTTATATTTTTGCCATTCTTAAATATTTTGCTGCTAGAAAAGTTTAAAACTTTCTCATGTTGGTCTGGGGCTTGGAACGGGCGTAGACTGGCCCACCGGAACACTGGAAAGTTTGCCGCTAGGGTCGCTCGTATTGCACGATAGAGGACCGGTCATATTGCACCATATGGGGCTGGTGAACAATGGACCAAATAAATTTGATACGGCCATATCAATGAAAGTAATCCTGGTTCATATTTCACTGTTCTTAAAATGCATATTTTTAGAAAATGGGCCGGAATTTGCATAGCCAGTAACCCTGTTGGCAAATCATTGTTAATCTATAAAGTCAATCTGAAACGTTAACCTCATACGACCAAATAGTCAGCCATCCTACGCTAACGGCTGGCGCGGTCTTTGACTATTTTGTGTAATGTATAAAGATTATTTTTCAATTACATCTTAGATTTTTATTTCTCTTTCATTCTACTTTAAAGTAATAAAAGTATATAAACTAGGTACATATTTATATAGTAGACTAAGTGGGATAAACAGAATAAACCTTTTCCCATAACTTGAAAATTGTTAAATACAACTCATTTCTTTCTCATTTACAATTTATTCTTTTACACATTTATTACAAATCGTATTAGATAGACAATTACAAATATTCTTATTACAACGTATACAATGTTGGACTATTCCAGTTACACACAAATGACATGGCATGCGCCGTTTCTTTTCGGCCGTTTCTTTTCGGGAGGAGATGCTACAGAAGGAACAGAATTTTTTTAAATAGAATTAATACTATCCTTCAAAATTACTTCGCCAATTTTGCTGTAAATACGGTCAAATTAGGGCCTAACTATCTATGTAAAAGTATATATTTTGTCGTTTTTTTTTTCAAATTACAATTTTAATAAATGATAGTGTATATTATATATGCAGGTAATGAACTTATATCTAAAATATTCATAAAAAAATCAACAAGCCGTCTATTCATCCGTCTCTTACATATATAAGTTTTGATCATCTTGTCCAGGATCTCATCCAAGATCTGTGCTGCATTTCGTTCTGCCATAATCAATAATCATTTCAGGTTTTCTCTTATCCTCCTCCACAATCGCATCACTATGGTGCATTGTAGATAATAAAATTACAGATTTTTCCCTTTTTTGGAACGTATTATAAATTATTAGGGTAGTTTAAATCAGGTGTTTGGACAAAAAATTTTCAAACACCTGATTTAAACTACCCTAATCATTAAAACAAGATGGACGTTATATCAAAAAAGTATTATAAATTATTAACGTATTAATATTAATTAGCAAGGTGAGATTTTTTGTATATCCAATAATCGTTGAAAATTGTTCACAAGAACAATTAGCTTGGAAATTGTGAGGGATAAATACTTGCAGATTTGTTGCTACCGTTTCCGCAATTATGAGACCAAACCTTTTCAAATTCAGTTGTTTGGTTGTAAAAAAATTGTCGCACGGTATAGGTAGTTCTATTCGTACCGTAATAAAGAGTGCATAAAATTAGGACGAAATGGACGAAATTTTCATCCATGTTATTGGCGCGTCGATTCCCCTCTTTCCCTAAATATGGAATTCTTCTTAGTGGGTATCCTTTTTGAGAATCGCATACCCAAAAGTTTATCCTTACATGACGTTCAGATCTTGATTCTTTATAATAAAATGAGTTTACAAATTTCGTAGTACCTGTTCTTAGAGAAAGTTGCTCGAAAAATTGGTGGCCCATATTTTGTGGTCCATAGGCGGTCAGTACTCACATCTGAAGATATCAGATAGTCAGTAGTAAACAATATCCCAATTAATGTGCATATCTCGATCATATCTACTGGTTTTCACGGTTTTTGGTATTTTTTTCTTGTTTGAACTCTAGCAGCTTCATTATTTGTCATATCTGTTAGAGACGATAATAAATTATCAGGAAAAAGTAAGCGAAAAGTATCCACTGGATCTTCAATTGTAGTCCCTAGTGGTAAAATTACTTTGTTGATGGAACATTTAATAATATTATGTGTTGGAGTCATTCCAGAAGTTTGTGGAGAGCAGTACCATAGTGTATGAATCTTTAGCTGAGGGATGTGCGGTTTTATCAGACGTACTAGGTTTTTCTATATTACTTATCGGCAATTCATCTTCACTCGACATGATCAGAAGCTTCATATTTGGTACCACTGTATTTCACCTCTTCGTCTGAATCTTGGATTTCTGTTAGTAGACAAATGTTTTCCTCATTAAACCGTTTCGACAGTTATTATAGTTTTTTTTTTAAATAGTGTCTTCTTCTTATTTTAGGCAGCATCGCCTGTATTATCCTGACTTCTTCTTTGACACAGAAGTCCAACTGTCTTTCCACGTTTTGGGCGGCCGGTCCGTTGTTCTTCTGCCTGTTGGTATGCCGTCTCTGTCGATTTTCGCAATTATGTGCTCATCCATTCTCGCAATGTTCGTCCACATTCTTCTTCTTTTCCAAGCCCAGCGTACAACGTCTTCCGCCCCACATTACTTTCTGATTTCGGTGTTTCGTTTTCGATCCCGAAGTGTATGTACACTGATGCAGTGTACACTGATGTACACTGGTGTACACTGATACACACAAGTGTGTGTACACTTAGCGTCTATTTTGTTGTTGAGGGTTTCTATCGCATACTTTAAGATGGAACGTATGCAAGCCTTGTACATCCGAGTTTTGCTGGGTATTGATAGCATGTTGTTCTTCCATATGGCGTGGCGCAAGCATCTTGATATCTTTGCAGCTTTGTTTGCTTGGTGTTTGATGTCTTGTTGCAGGTTTCCCCAACTGGATAGTCGAATTCCTAGGAAATCGAATGATCACTTGTTCAATAATTTTATCGTTGATTACAATGTTGCATCTAGTGGGTTCTTTGTTTATTGTCTTTGTGTTTTTCTTGTTGACTTGTATGTTGGTGTTCACTGTAATGTAACTATTACTATTGCTATCCATTCTGTAAGACCCGGCAGTAGTTATATCCTCATTAGATTGTAAAACATCTATTATGATATCTTGTTGGATTGTTTGAAAGAAAACGTAAGTATTATCTTCTTGTAATGCTATTGCCGAAAGGGTTTGCATATTTCCCTAATGCACATCATAAAAATTGCGTCTTGATTCGTAGTTGTAAACTATTCTTGGAATGGCTTGTCTTGTTTTTAAGCTTAATCCGCGTTCTGATGATATTGTGTCTACAGGGCGCTGCCGCCGCTAGAAGGAGTCTGGCGGAGTTTTTAGTAAAACTTTTAAAACATAATATTTTCTAAACCAATTTCATAACTTTTCGTAGCAATACGAGATTACTAAAAGTCCATTCCTCGATATATTCTTCTAACCGTATGTAATAATTGATTATAAGTTCACCAGGCCGTTCCGGCCGGTAGATTGATTTCAACGGTTAATGACAAACAAGTTCTAACCGACTACCCCTGTTCCATACGATGATTTTTCTTGGCTCATTTCTAATATGCAATCTGTTGCAAGCCACTATCTACATTCACCTTGTAAATTTTGATAATCTAACTCGTTCTTTGTTTTTTAATTTATGGACTTATAGTAAGTAAATCCGCGGTATTTGTTGACTATTAACTTATTTATCAGAGTGCTTAAAAAAATTGATAATAAAATAAAATTAAAAATTTTAAGTAACCCCCGACACAAAAAAAATCAAATTTCTCCATTTAACTTCATTAAAAGTACCTTGCGCTAATTAATATGTTGATGATGATCGTCGCCGCGTCGTGGGACCGCGATGTGAAGACCGCTGAAAACTAAACGAATCGAAATTGTTGTTTTCTTACTTACTACGTTGCTTACACAGAGTAGATCCATGTATCCATTCTTTATCATCATCAATCTTCTTTTTTTTGTATCCTGGTGTTATTTTTTTATTTACTTCAGTTTGTCCCCTGGGTGGCGACGCTCATTATCAAAATATTAATAGGTACTTTTAATGAAGTTAAAAGGGCAAAAGAGAATTTTATTTTTATTTTTTAGTTTTTTTGCAGCGGAAGTTACTTAAATTTTTTTATTGTATTTTATTTTATTATTCAACATTTTTCTTTTTTTTTAATAATTTGTTTGTAAATACGTGATTAATGTTACCTCTGTGAAATTTCGTTCGCATATACGTGATTGGTGGGGATTGACAAAAAAATATTAATTTTTGTCAAGTAGGAAATGAGTTGATGATCTTTAAACGCCTGAGCAAATTTTCCTAAATTATAGCTAAGAACCTCCTCGTCAGCTTTCACCTCAGCTTACAAAAAGAACCGCATCAAAGTCGGACCATTGTTTTAGAAGCTACGATTCCACATATACAGCCAAAAAGCCACATATACAGATAAATGCATAGACGGACAGACAGACACGTCAAACTTATTTACTTAACTTAACACCCCTCTTTTTGTTACGGGCTTTGAAAAGTGGGATATTTTATCAAGTTCTGCTAAAAGTTAGTTAAATAGTTTTCTGATGAATTTCTGAATATAAATTTCGCCAAATTTGATGTGTTGGATTGATTAATACATAATAGAATTAATTGATTATTGTATTTATAAAAAAACTTGTGCGGTCAGGGGACCCCCGTCAGGTAAGTTCCTCACGCATTTTTTATTTTATTATATTATTATTTTAAGTTTGAAATAAAATGGAAAAACAAATATAATTGTGCATGTTCTCCTGGCAAGATTCGAATCCAACATATTACTGAATAGTTAATATATTTTTATTTTTTTGATTCTCTCGAAATTTTTGTTGGTATTGAGCACAGGCAATTGCTTCAAATTATAAAATTTTATTAACCTACTTTTCTAAATCTGTATTTTGTATAATTCCTATTTTTCTTTTTCCTTTTTTCTCTGTCGATACTCGTTTTGATGCTGAGCTTGTGATTTCACTATTGTCTCTCTATAATGTATATGTCGTACTAAGTGTACTAAAATGGAACTGGGCGGGACACATTGCTAGATCTGCTGATGACAGATGCACAAGACGAATCCTTGAATGGAGGCCTAGATCGGAAGCCTTCAGAAATAGAGGGCGTCCCCCCACCAAATGGACCGACGACTTAAAACGCATCAGTACCAACTGGATGCAGACAGCACAAGACCGAAGACAGTAAAATTATTGAGGGAGGCTTACGTCCAGCAGTGGACTTGAATAAGCTGATTGATGATTAATGTATATGTCGTAGTCATAATTCAACGATCAAACGAGTCCCCGGAAGGCGAGCGATGTTCGATCGTGATTATACGAAACGTCTCGTTCTAAGATGATAACTTGTAGTAATGATTGATATGAACTTGTAGTAATGATAATGATGAACTTGTAGTAATTTGGCGCCTAGGCTGGTGTGACCGGTTATGCGCCGTCTATAGTCATATTTGTAGCGATTTTTGTAGTTGAGTTTTCCCAGCATTAAGATCTTTGTGTGTTTATTAACCGGTACATGTAAGGAGGGAAATTGAACATCATCGAACGAGGGGTTTCGTATAATTACGATCGAATATCGCCCACCTTCGGCGGGCTCGTTTGATCATTCAACTATACTATATGTCTCGTTCTCGATGATAATTTGTAGAGTTTTAGGGTATAAGAAAACTCATTCGTTTGTCATGTTACATGACTGGAAATCGTAAAGAGTTACCGTGTGTTAAATAATACAGATTTTGCCAACGTATCGTTAAGGATAAGATCAAGATCTCGTTAAAGATAAACTGCTGTCCCGCTTCTTCAGGGGAATGTTTAAGGAACGACCTACGGGGTTTAAATATACAAGTATATGGGACACAACACCAGCCTTACAGTATATAGAAGACTTGGCCCGATAGAATCAGCTAAAAATAGCTAAAAGCAGCACATACAAACTATCGCACTAATTAATATAAAAAACACATCCATGGACAAAAATAAAATAACAATAAAAAGTCTTTTTATTGTAATAATAATAAGTCTTTTTATTCTAATAAAAAGACTTTTTATTGTTATTTTATTTTTTCAGAGTTCTAAGGATAAGTGCTAAAGGAGGAAAAAGCATGAATTTTTCAATCGTCCACCTAATAGTGAAGGCATCTTCTGTCATCGGATCTGGGAAACGACAACAAAATCTAGGACATTTTCCATTCAACCTTGATGCAAAAAGGTCAATTGAGAAAATTACAACTTTCTTATTAATTTTTTCAAATGACTCTTTACATAGTTCCCATTCGGTAACTATATTAGCGATTCTCGATGGTAAATCAGCCTCTTTATTCATAACTGACGGGATGTATGACGCATAAATCCAGATGTACTTAATTAAACTACTTCTTCTTCTTGAGATTCCGCTCCTATCGAAGATTGGAAATCATCACCACTACTCAGACCTTATCAATCGTCCGCCTGAAGAGTTCTGCGGACGTGCAACCAAACCAATCCCTCAGTTGCGCATCTAAGAAGCAGCTTCTTCTGCCAATGGTTCTCTCTCCTTTCATTTTGCCTTGAATAATTAGCTTTAGGATATTATATCTATCTCCTTTCAGAACATGTCCTAGTTATTCTAAGTTTCTCCTTTTTGTGGTGTTACTAATTCCTTTGTCTTTATTCATTCGGCGTAGTACTTCCTCATTTGAAACCTTGTCAACCCATGGTATTTTCAGGATCCTCCTATAACACCACATTTCAAATGCTTCTATAGTCTTGATGTTTTCTGATTTAAGTGTCCAAGCCTCCATTTTATACAATAGAATGGAGAATATATAGCATTTTAGTATTCTGGTTCTCAGTTCTAATGCTATATCTCGGCTGCAGAGTATTCTATTCATTTTTATGAGAGCGCTGCGAGATACTTCAATTCGAGACCTGGTTTCTTTTCTGTGTTCTGCTGTTTCAGTTACCTATGTGCCAAGATATTTGTAGGAGGATACCCATTCCAGGTTGTCGTTATTAATATTTATAGAGAGTCTATTGTGATTTGTGCTTTGGTTTTTTGAAGCGGCCATGACTTTGGTTTTCTATAGGTTCATATCTAGACCATATCTCTTGCAGAAAATGCTTGTTAACTCAACCAGCTGTTGTAGGTCTTCCAGACTGTTGGCGAAGATAACGGTATCGTCTGCGTATCGTAAGTTGTTAATTCTTTCCACGTTTATGACAATACCACCGGTTTCCTCTGACAGCGCTTCTTCAAAGATGGCTTCACTATTTATATTGGACAAGAGAGGCGACAATACACATCCCTGTCTTAATTCATCTTAATCTTAATCTCATATATCTCATATATCTCATATATAATCTACATATCTTAATCTCTTCACTCAGATCTTCTTCGACTTTGACTCGTGCTGTTTGGTGCCAATAGAGATTGGATATTATTCTTATGTTTTTGCTATCGATGCTTTTTCTCTGTAGTATCTCTATGAGTTTTGGGTGTTGGACTCTATCAAATGCCTTTTGAAATTCGATAAAGCAGATGTACATATCATGATTCATATATGGACACCTTTGTCTTAGTACGTTTAGTCCGAATAGCGCTTCTCTTGTTCCTACGCCCTTCCTAAAACCCATTTGAGTGTAACTGATGTCTTGTTCTAACTCAGGTTAGAACTAATAAATTCGGTTATGTATGATCTTTAAAAATATTTTCAAGGTGTGACTCATTAGGGCAATGATTCTGTGGTCCGAACATTCTCTGGCTTTATTTTTCTTTGGCAGTGTCTTGAATGTTGAGGCTAGCCAATCGCTAGGAATTCTGCCCGTCTCATAAATGTTGTTAAACAGTTTGAATAGAATATCTATGGAGTCTTCTCCGAAAAGTTTTAGTAGGTCAGCAGGCACTTCGTCAGGTCCTGCTGCCTTTCCGGATTTACAGATTTTAATTGAATATTCGAGTTCTTCCCTTAATATTTCTGAGCCAGTATACTCCATGTCTGGGTTCTCCAGTTCTTAACTGAACTAACCTAACCTAATGCATTTAAGTGGGGATATTGAATGCCGCCTGCACTATTGATATAGGAAATTGCAGACGTATTATCAATTCTTAAGAGCATTTTGGCGTCTGATATTTTGGTCGCGAAACATCTTAGACCAAAGAACGCTCCTAAAAGTTTTAGATAGTTTATGCTAAACTTTATTTCCTCTTTCGTCGAGAAACCATGAGGGTTTACGCCATTACAGTGTTTAAACTGAAATGTTCTAATTGGGTTAGAACCTGTTGGATATTTTCCACCAAAACAGTTCTTCCATTATTAGTTTATTAACATAATTCTAGTCTAATCTAGTCACTTAAAATTAGGGCTAGATACTTTTAGCCTTTTAGGTTTAGGCCTTTCTAGTCTTTTACAGAAGATGGATCCATATGCCACCGCTGGGCAAGCTGCCTTGTCTGTCAACTCGAGTCTAAAATCTTGCATTTCTGACTAGGTGTTTGTTAACTTTTTTGGTCATTTATGACAAAGCCTAATTGTTTAACTTACCAACTTACCAACAGATCTTTCACCAAATTTGTTGATTTTTTTCAGGATTCATACGAATTTCCCACGATTAATAGATCATCAATGTAAATAATTGATAAAATCCCTAGTTGTCTAATTTTTTTCATAACTGGTTTCAAAATTTTTGTATAAACAAAAGGACTTGTGCATAAACCAAAGGGAAGGGATGAAAACTGGAAGAGCTTCCTCTTAATTTTTTTTTAAATGATTTATGGATAGGTTTAATACGTTTTATACGTTATAAGGTAGTATACGTCTTTTAGATATATCGAACACATATATTATTCAGTAGATATTCAGTGTTTGGCGGACTTCATATCTTCCATTTAAAAATGGATAGTACTGATATATTTCTTTAGATTTTTTAAATTATTAATAAATCTACTGGGGTGCTAGGCAACCGCCGAACAAGTTAGACGTGCAAAAATTTGCTGGTGGAAATTGTGTATTTTGAGTGGTGTAAAGTTCTTGGTGACAGACGTTTATAGTGAAAATAAATTAGTTAACATTGGATTGGTGTTAGTGTAAAAAAATGTGTAAAAACAAAGTGAATTAGTGATTTCTATTTTGAAATGAATTTCTAAATTTGACGTTTAATTAATTTGACATTTGATAAAAGAAACCTAGAAATTATGAATAAACAAACAAATCTAAAACAGAAATCACCGGCCGTAAACTCAGACCAAGACGGCAAAGCTTCTTCGCAACATTTAATGCCAACTCACTGCTAAAAGTGGGTAAATTGAAACATTTGTCTGATTCACTAACACGACACAACATAATACTGATAGCAGTACAGGAAACCAGATTTACGGACGAACATGCCTTCGAGTCCCAAGGCTACAGAATCCTGAAAGGAAAAGTGGGTCAGCGGGTAATGAAGAACGTAGCCCACTTAGGTACAGGATTTATAATCAGTCACAGGATACTGGATTCAGTCACCGACTTTACCTACCCGAGTAGTCGTGCATCCATCCTCTCTCTCAAATGCGCAAACAAGGGCTACAGTATAGTCAATGTACATGCCCCAATCAACCAGGACAACAGACGCAATCCAGACAGAACTGATAATTCTGGAAAGACTTAGAAGATATTATCTCTAAACTTTCAGAGAGGCACACTGTCATACTGCATGGTGACTTCAATGCTCAATTGGGAAGAGAGGAAAAATACAGAAACATAGTGGACAATTATCCGGCGCATAAGCGAACCAACCGCAACAGAGAACGATTGGTGGATATGTGTTGGACTTTTGGGTTGATCATGAAGTCTACAACCTTCAAACACTTGCCAAGGAAGCAGAAGACTTGGATTTCACCTAAGACCCACCTGGGTGAATTCCAGATAGATCATGTGGCCATTTCACGCAAATCTCAAAAGGAAATACAAAACGTGATAGTACTAAGAAGCGCCAATCTGGACTCAGACCACTACCTCTCAAAGATCAAAATAAGACTCCAGCCTAGAAACACTAGATTACACAGAACCTCTAAAATGGTAAGATTTGACGTCGAGCGACTCAAGAACAGTCAAGAACTAAGTCAGAGACTGAACAACACAGACCTAAACAACTGGGACCAACTGAACGAGACTCTTGTCAAGGCGGCCAATGAACTCGCCCCTCTCGCTAGAAGAAGGAAGCATCCGTGGTGGACTGAAGACTGTGACAATGGAATAGCCCAAAGACAGATAGCCTAGCTGAAGTGGAATTCTAAAAAGACCAAGGAAAATTAGCATGAATTTTTGGAACAAACAAAGGTTACAGCCAAGATAATTCGAGGAACCAAACAAACCTTCCAACAAAACCAACTAACCCAAATCGAAGAGAGTTTTGCTAAGAATAATTCCAGAGATTTCTTTGGAACCTTTAAGCCGGTACTCAGAAAATACGCTCCGCCAAGCATCCACTTCAGAGACTCATAAGGCAAACTGCCTTATAACGACAAGGACAACTGCCACCTTTCGGCTTAGTACTTTAAAAATCTACTCAACTGTCACCCACCCAGCAAAGACTTCGACTATAAACAAACCACACCAAACCCGGACTCGCTGTCCCCTTCATTGGAAGAAGTGCCAGATCATTCAACTTCTTAAGAATAATAAGGCAGCTGGAGAGGTCTCTATCGTTGCTGAACTGTGGAAAGGTGCTGGAAACAATGCCGTGCGCAAGCTAACCGAGATCATCCAGGCCATCTGGGATACAGAGAAATTACCACCCGATTGGAAATCTGCTCTGATCCATCCGCTTCACAAAAAGGGAAATTTTACGGATTTAAACAACTACCGTGGAATTTCTCTCTTCCCGGCAACATACGCGATTCTCTCGAAGGCGTTACAAACAAGGGCAGAAAATCAGTTGGACAGTCAACTGGAAGAATACCAGGGGGGCTTCAGGAAGACCCGATCCTGTGTTTAATAGATCCTCAACCTTAAAACTGTACTTGCATACTCCAAGATGAGAAACCGCAAGGTTCTCGTCACCTTTGTTGATTTTAGGGAGGCCTACGATTCCATCGATAGAGAAACGCTTAACAAAGTACTCCAGGAACTAGCACTAGACAACAAAATCCGCAGACTAATCCTAGAAACTTTGACCAACACCCATTCCAAGGTTAAATTTAGAGGCGAGATTTCAGAAGCTTCGAAATAAAAACTGGAGTGAGACAAGGAGATGGACTTTCCCCACTTCTCTTCAACTATGTCCTTGAAAAAGTTATGAGAGAATGGCGCAAGGAACTGAACAATTCGGGTGCTTAGAGTGGTATCTACCTGGGACGTAAGAACGATGAACTGATTGTAGATTGCCTGGCCTTTGCAAATGACATGGCACTGTTTGCTGATTCTCTTGAGATGGCAACAATGCAGGTGAACTGCCTCAGAAAACAGGCTGCAAAAGTGGGTCTTCAAGTGTCGCTGGAGAAAACAGAATTCTTCACCAACAATAGACAAATAAACAGAGAGATGTTACTAGAACAGGGAAGCATCAAGAGGACTGAGAAATTTAAGTATCTCGGCGAATGGAATATCAGAAAGAATATCATTATCCAAGAGAGTCAGCAAGTTAGAACTAGTCTATCGGCTGACTAAGAACACTTACAATAAGAAATGCCTGTCACGCAACCTGAAACTTAAGCACTACACATCAGTCTTACGACCAGAAGCCTTATATGCCATGGAGTGTCTTTCCTTGAAGCGAAGGGGTCTAATGGAGAAATTGGAAATCAGAGAGAGGAGAATCCTCAGAAAGATCCTAGGCCCGGTAAAGGAAGATGGGGAATTCCGAAGATGGCATAACTCTGAGCTCTACGAACATATTGAGATGCTCTCTGACTGTGCAAGGAAAAGAAGGGTAGCTTTCTATCGCCAAGTTGCAAGATTGCCTCCAAACCGACTAACCAACCGTCTGTTCACCTTCTGGCAAAACAAGAAGCTTCGTACCACTTGGTTGACAGAGACCGAGAAGGATATTAAAGAACCGGGAATAACAGATCTCAAAAACAGACAGTCTGTGAGACGTACCCTAAAGGAAGTCCGTGGATTTCAGTAAAAACCCCGAAAGAAAGGTACCCCCCGCACAGAAGAGAGAAAGGAGTTACACCGGCAGAAGATGCGACAATACTATGCAAAGGTCAAAGCCCAACAGTTGAACAAGCGTGGTCCAAAGTAGGCCTATTTGAAAGAAGAGAAAGAAATCTACTGGAGCTTGCCAACTAAAAAGAAAGAGGAAATTAATTCATTGTCTTCATTTTAACAATGCTCTATTACGTTTTTAGCTAAGAGCTTATTTATTTCATGCTTCCTCTTCTTCTTCTTATACTTCGAGAAGACCTTGAGGTCTATTTATTGCCAAGGCTCAAGTCGGTTGCTTTTCCTGTGAGGCGGAGCTCCAAATATCCTTCCATCTCTTAGGTGGTCTCCCTGGCGGGCATCGGTCACCTGGTGTTCCATCTCAGGCGATGTATGCTAGTCTCTTTTGGTTCAATCTGTCTATGTGGTCACGCCAATATCTTCACTTTTACCTGTCTTCTCCTTTCCCTCCCTAATCTCACTATGTCCTCCACCCTGCATGCCGCTCTTACTTTGTTGTTTCTCATCCTAACTCTAAGTGTTTTCCCTGATGTAGTATAAGGGAAGAATAAGAACCATACTTCCCGATGGTTCTAAATGTTTTCATCTATGCTGTTCTGAGGATGCTTTTTGTCTTATTTGTGTCAGCTCTCGTTTCAACTCAATAGGTTAGCATTATATCCGCACTTTACTATCAATGCGCATGTATTTTCTTTTCCAGATATCTCTCAGGCATCCTGAGATTGTTGCGGCTATTTTGACCTGTGATTTAATGTCGTTTATCGGGTTGTTGCTGCTTGATGTGTCCGCCCCTAGGAAGCTCATTACCTGTTCTATTGATTTATTGTTTATTGCGACTTTACACCTTGTTGGTTCTTTGGAGAAGGTCATACATTTAGTTCTATCAATGGAGATTAACATGTTGTATTTTTCACTAGTCTGATGGAACTTAGTTCAGTCTGTTATCCCTGTGCATTGTTGTCACACTGTGTTTAATCTCGTCCATGACAAGGTTAAAAAGGAATGGGCTGAGAGTATCAACATGTCTTATTCCTGTTAGTGTCGGTATGTCTTTTGTTGTTTGCTGGTCCACTTTTATTCTTGTAGAGTTCTTGTATTCCTGTCGGTATGTCTTTTGTTGTTTGCTGGTCCACTTTTATTCTTGTAGTGTTCCCTGTGTTCAGATTTCTGATTATATTTATGTTTTATGTTGGGATTTGTTTCTCTCTTAATATGTCCAATATGTCTGGCAGCTATACTTTGTCGAATGCCTTAGTTAGGTCGATAAGACACATATAAGCAGGATAGCCGAATTCGCCTTCGATCGCCTTCTCCTTTACCTGTCTCACAATGAACAAGGGCATCTGTTCTTCCGAAATCCTTGAAGTTCATCTTTGTTTTCGATGGTGCGTTCTAGAATGCTTTTGACAATGCTAGTGAGCAGTTTCATGATAGTGCAAAGCAGGGTTATGGCTCTGTAGTTCTCCGGATTGATTTTATTTCATGTTTTATCTTTATAATATTATTTTTAGCGCAATTTTTGTCTGTAGGTGGTTTTCTTTGATGTGGAGTTCCTCTGAAAGGTATTTGATAACCCTTCAGATTATCTAGGGCAAATTTATCCTCGGTATTTTGTTTTGTAAGTATTATAGACGGCCTGCTGGCTCCTTTACCTAATGTACTTCCTTAGGGGCTGCTGGCGATTTGATGACTGACTGGATACTTTTGTCGAATTGTACCTCTTTCGTTGAGGTCTGGGCTTCAATTTTATTATCACGTTTTTCTGTTTTGCTCTGGATAGCCTTCCTCCACCCATCTTTGCCATCTAAATTTTAATTCTTCATTTATTTTTATTGATATTTCTTCTTTAGAGTCAGGATGCTCTCCTAGCATTTCTAACATAATCTCACTGGCCTGGGGTCTGTTTATTGCTTCAATATCTTCAGTAAGAGTTATCTTATTTGATTTCTCCGTCTCTTTTGTTTTTGGGGATTGTTAGATGAGATTAATTAACATTCTCTTTATCCAGATTTTCTTCTAAAAAAAAGAAAATTATTTTATAGTGTGAATGAATCACCACACTTAAGCATTTTTTAACTAAGTGTCTCGTATGGAGGCTAAATACTTTTTATGTGATACCGGTTTCGTATGGAAACATATATATCTTTTTTGATATACAGACCGTTTGTCGTATGGATTTTTTGTCATATAGACAGTTTGTCGTATGGACAGTTTGTCATATAGACAGCTTTTTGTACATGTTGTTTTTGTACAAAAACATACTTAAATGTGAATGAGTCACCACACTTACCTGATAACTGCATTTTCATTCAGATTTTTATCAGTGGTTTTATTTGATTCTGCAAGATTACAAACAACGTTTTTGAGTTTATCGATATGTTTTTAATTTTTTTCAGTCTTTCATCCGTTTTTCATTTCTTCCTAGTTCTCTTTTCGTGATCGCGAACCTGATATTCTCTTCTTCTTATCTCCTGACATTATAAATCTTTGATTATTATTTAGATTTGATAAATTTTGCATTTAGAGTATAGAGTACATCTGAAACGTTATACACAACGAACAAGTATGATTATAGACGGCGCATAACCGGCTACACCATCCTAGGCGCCAAATTTCAAACTCCAAAAAGTATGAAATGTTAGAAATAACGAGCATTAATACAAATTATCATCGATAACGAGACGTATAGTCATAGCATGATCTGCCGACAGTTCGTGTATTCTATTTGAACTACTCTACTCGTCTAGCTAGTTCATAGAACCACCTCAAATTTGTTTCTTTATTTATCTCTTTATTAATAGGTATGATAATTAAGACGAGTAGCTTTATACTATCAGATGATCACTTAGCTGTCATATTTTTGTCGTGTTTAGTTTTAAGGTTATAAACGTACCACGATCGTTTATTATTCTGCGAAGGAAAAAGATGCGTGTTCACGTTATAGAAATATACACTAAGAAAAAGAGAAAGAAAAAAAGAGTGCGCCATATAGAAATATATACCGAGAGAAAGAGAAAGGTGTATAGCCTAACATAACGCAAAAAATCTTACTTCCTGGTGTTTTTTGCCGAATCACTCATACCGAGACTTTCGTAAATGAACTTCGTTCAAATAATTAAGTAATTATATATATATATATATATATATATATATATATATATATATATATATATATATATATATATATGATGTTATGTTTCGAGAGTTTCAGCATGCAATCACAAAAGAAACACTCTGAAAATTTAAAATAAGTTGGAACTAATGAGGAATTGTAATTGTAACGATTACAATAATCGAAATTAGTTTGGGATTTATTGCTTAGCAGTTCTCTTGCAGATCTATTCCTTAGAGTTAATATAATCAATTACACAAGAAGACAGTATGAACACATAACCTACATACAAGATAATTTGCAAACAAATTTTACAAATTATTGAAAACTAATTGTTTTAAAGATCTTATATTGTTTATTTTCAAAAGGCAAGCAAAAAGATATGTGAAGTACATGGAGAAGAAGTTTTGACAGAATTCTTGTTTGATACTCCAATTACAGAAAATATTCCTTTGATTTATCATCCTGCTGTTAATGTTTTGTGAGAAGATAGTATTGTGATTGGTAAACTACCATTCATTCAGCTTCTACTTAGAATGGCTTCTTGAATTACCTCCCAATACAATCGTAATTCGAGCTTTAGAAACTTTGCATTGTTCAGTTCAGTTCAGTCTACTTCGAAAATTAGAAGAAATTGTTGCCTCCCCGAATTATTTATTATGGAATAATCTGGGAACTTGATCTATAGGATTCTTAAAAAAATATTTTTAAACTAATTAGATAACTATTAATCGGTCGCGTATGCCGCAAAATATTTAAAATAAAAAAAATTCTACATATTTACTAATTATGTATTTCGTACATACCTATAACTTATATTTTGTATCTTAATCGTGTCTGAAATCCAAATTTGTGAAAAAAATCTCGAACAAATAATTTTGGATGAAACCCGTCGACTGACGCGACGTTTCAGAATAAATGATAGCCAAGAGCAAAAAAGTTCTCGCGTAAAGTGTCGCATTATGAATAAAATTCTGAAGGATTGCAAAGAAAGACCGCAGAATGGAGAGTTGAAAATAACCGTTTCCTCGACAAAATAACAGTCGACATCCTCAAAAGAGATGTATACGTCCGACTTGGTTAGAGTGTAAGACATATTTACACGTCCGACAGCGCGTAAATGAAAACCACTATTACTCGTCCATTCTAGGCTTATGGAAAGCTGCTGCAAATTACGATCTATTTCATACTCTCAAATATTTTACACTTACTGCAGCGGAAAAATATTTTACTCGAAATTAATGTATTCTATCTCATTAGCCAAAAGTTATTAAATGGCTTTACTCTTACCTACTCAAAATCAATATCGCTACACGCATATTCTAATTTTATGGTTGTCTTAGGTTGTCTATGCTAATTAATCCAGCTCTATACCTTGTCTGCAAATTGTCCGTTCGTTCTGCGCTAGAACGAACTCGTGCGGTAGAAACTGTTTGGTACTCTACAGATTGAACCACTCTTTCGCCCTTAAAATCTTTGCTTTAAATGCATGCAATAGCTTTTTAACAGATGTTTTTTTTTTTTTTTTTTTTAAATTCAAAAGTTTTTCAATATCAACAGTGTTTTCAAATTCAATATCTACATTAATCGAAACACTAAACATTCTGTTCTGCATTGGTAACACATTATCACTACATCAGAAACCTAGCTGGAAATAGTTTCTAATAAAGTTAGTGCGTCTATTTTCCATCCGTTTTCTGTGATATTGCAATGATATTTGTGTGGTTGCCTGCAGCTACTATTCAAAACTATAGTTTATGTAATATTTTTGAAAACATGGAACATTCTAGTTCAGTTGATTTTGATACTGTGGTGTTGAATATTGCCATGAGCACTGCTTTTACATTTCGATTTAGTTTATTATGATTTAATGGAAGGGTATTTAATTTAGATTATATTACTTAAGACTATTCAGTTAATTTAATGTAATCATTGATGCGTGCACACCTCTCACGTATATGGGTCATGGCATATATACAAACCCTCGAAGCTGTAAGTTTTTTGCCATTAGAATTACGTTTTAGATTTAAATAATTTAAATCTAAAATACAACTAAATAAAGTTGAATCGCAGCTATGAAATATGCACCGAAAAAGTAAACAGATTTTTGAATATTGGGGTGAAACCATACTAATTATAGATACAATCAAACCAACTCATTTATTAAGCTAATACCACGCAGGAAATTAAATTATACAATATATATTTGTCTGACATTTATTGACCCCTAGTATACTTTCGTGGCAGTAAATAAGAACTAGATAAATAATATTGTTATAAGATCATATTTTTCTCTTTAAGTTAAGTGAATAGCCATCTGCCGACGCGTTTCGAGATATATCTCTTATCAGTGCAGCTTTGCTTTTTGTGATTATAAAATGGAATACACTTACATTAACTTGAGCTCCACGTGCCGGGGCTCTCGAGGTTAGGAATTGATCTAACATGTGTTTAGAAAGACCTGAACTTAGTTTCAGTTATTGGTTTAAATAATAATTGAAAATTGGGGTGGAAGCATACTAATTATAGATACAATCTCACAATATTAAATTATCATTTAAGCCAATAAATGAAACTAAGTTCAGGTCTTTCTACACACATATCTGATCAAAACCTAACCTCGACAGCCCCAACACGTAAGGCTCAAGTAAGTTTATTCCATTTTAAAATTTTAAAGAGCAAAGCTGCACGGATGAGAGACAGATCTCGAAATGCGTCTGCTCTTTATTCACTTAATTCAAAGTTCTATTCACTTAACTCAAAGAGAAAGATATGATCTTAAAACAATGTTATTCAACAAGTTCTTGTTTAGTGCCACAAAAGTGCACTGGGGGGCATTAAATAACAGACAAATCTATTGCATTATTCAATATTCTGCGTGGTATTAGTAAGGGAAGAAGTTGTTTCAACATGAGACTTATTTTTGTAGTCTTAAAGCACTTAATAATATTATAGTTACGCAAATGTTGAATATATTTATATGTTCAAGCTATATTTCGCTTTAATAAGATGGTAGACAAGACTAGAAACGATAGTAGAAAAGATAGCAGAGAATGCAAGACTCAACAAAATAAACAAGGCTAGACAAGACCAGATAACACTAAATAAGGCTAGAGAAAACTAGGCAAGACCCGAGAAGACCGGACAATACAAAATAAGACCAGACAAAACCAGATAAGACCAGACAATATCATACATGACAAGACAAGACCAGTTAAGGCTAGACTATACAATACCAGACTAAACAAGACGATTCGCGACAGTACAAGACTAGACAAGGCCAGACAAGAACAGACGAGGCTAAACGAGACTAGACAAAACGAAAACGAAACCAGACGAGACCAGACAGGGGTGGTAAGGGGATGTAAAGCTTAAAATAACTGATCAGATTGTAGATTGTAGATATGGTGGTGACGACTTGTACTGCGACCTTTATAGATCTATTGTACCCCACCCTCCTCCTCCAAGTGTTGGTGTACTTACCCATTTAGAGCACCTCCTCTAATGCTGATTCCTTTAGGAATCTCAGGATCTGGGTGGGATTCAAGGCCTGCAGCTCCTCTGTGTTCAAGCAGTGAGCCCCAAGGTACATCTGTCTCTTGCGGAGTAATGCTCCGCAGTCTTTGAACAGATGTATGGGGGTTTCCTCTGCTGAGCCACAGAATCTGCATCCATCATCCTCCTCTAGGCCTAGGGCCTTGAGATGTTTCCTAAGTCTGCAGTGTCCCGCCAGGGCTCCTGTCAGAATTCTGAGCTTGTTCCTGCTTAGTTTCAGGCAAGCTTTAGTTCTCTTCTGGTTAAAAGATCCCAGCATCACTTTGGATTGCCTTAGCCCTGGAAGTTCTTCCCAGGTTTTCATCCATTTTCCTCTTATTTCTTCATCTAAACTTTTGCGGATGGTGTTCACGCTCATACCGCAAAAGGGTTCCGGACCTATAAAGGGGCTACTGGATCCCTTGTTTGCTAGGTGATCGGCTTCTTCGTTTCCGTCTATACCAGTGTGTCCTGGTACCCAGTATAGCGTTACTTTATTATCCCTGCCAAGCTTGTTCAGCTTCCCCACATAGTCCCATACCAGTTTGGATCTGATGGTGTATGAGCTAATGGCCTTGATGGCTGCTTGGCTATCTGACAGGATAGCAATTCGTTTTTTGCGGTACTTCCTGTCGAGGTTAAACTGTGCACATCTTTCGATTGCGTGTACCTCTGCTTGGAAGATACTTGGGGATGTTCCCATGGATTCGGAGTATCTGGTCCGAGGTCCAAACACTCCTGCACCAGTGCCTTCCTTTGTCTTCGAACCATCTGTATACCACTTGATGGCATTTTGCTCTATGTGGTATGCTGAGGATTCGTCGCTCCAATCGGCTTTACTACTACACATTGCTGTGTAGTTTTTCTAGAAGTGGTATTTGCATACCATTTCGTCTTTTGGTACTTCCAGCCAGGGGATCTTGGCAGCGAGGCTGTTTCGGTCTCTGCTCCCGATTATTTTGCCTCTGCCCATTCCTTCCTTGCTGAACCTTACGATCGCCGATCTGGCGGCGCTCTCCACCACAAGGTGCAGCGGAGTCAGATCCAGCAGCAACTCCAATGCTGCTGTCGGACACGACCCCATTGCCCCCGTGATGCAGACACACGCCAGTCTTTGAATCTATTCAAGCTGTTTCCTAATAGAGGTCAGCTTGATTCTACTTCCCCACGCAACCGCCCCATAATTGATTGCAGGTCTCACTATCATGGTGTACATCCATCGCAGGATAGTGGGGTTACAACCCCACGTTTTTCCTGCCAGATTTCTGCACACCATTAGGGCGCGTTTGGCTTTACCTACCACTGCCTCAGCGTGTCTATTCCATAGGAGTTTGCTATCTAGTGTGATACCCAGATACCTTATCTCCTGTTGGTATTCTACTGCCTTCCCATCTATGAGTATGGGATGTAGGCAGTTTAGTTTTCTCCTTCTAGTAAATGGTATCACCGTGGTTTTGCTCGGGTTGAGTCTCAATCCCACTGTTTGACACCATCTACTAGTTACTTTGAGGCCTCTCTGAACAATTTCACAGAGCGTTCCCTCAAATTTTCCTCTGGCCATTATGACTATGTCATCGGCGTAACCTTGACATTTGATGTCTAGGTCGTTTAGCCTAACCAGTAGTTCATCAACTACCTGGCTCCACATTAGCGGTGATAGTACACCTCCCTGTGGGCACCCTCGAGTTGTGGAGATCTTAATGGTGTCTTTTCCCACTTGTGTCTCCGCCGTTCTAGTTCTCAGCATTTCTCCCATCCACTTTGAGATAGTGCTGTCGATATTCCTTCTTTCAAGGGCCGCCCTGACAGCCTCGTGTGAAGTGTTGTCAAAAGCTCCCTCTATATCCAAGAAGGCACATATCGCTACTTCCTTTATCTCTAGTGCTGCTTCTATTTCGTTTGTCAGCTGATACAGGGCGGTTTCTGTGGATTTCCCTGCTCTGTAAGCATGCTGACTCCTGTGTAGTGGTGTACCTACCAGCACTATAGTCCTAAGGTAATTATCAATCACCTTCTCCATTGTCTTTAACATAAAAGATGTTAGACTAATGGGTCTAAATGACTTCGGTTGAGTGGTGTCTTTCTTCCCCACCTTCGGTATAAATACCACCTTAGCCCTTCTCCATAGCTCCGGTATATATCCGAGCGCTAAGCTACTTCTAAAGATATTTAGAAGATACGGCATTAGTTCTCTCTCTCCCTTTTGTAGGAAGGCAGGAACTAGTCCGTCCACACCTGGGGCCTTAAAAGGCTGGAAATTGCCGATAGCCCATCTGATTCGGTTTTCCGTACAGATGGACGCTGCCCTCTTCCAGTCGGCCCGACTTGGTTTCCGTGGTTGCATCAAGCCCTCGGTCTCCCTGTATCCTCTACATCCCGGAAAATGGGTTTCTAGTAGGAGGAGAGCTCTTTGCTCTTCATCCTCCGTGAAGGTCCCATCCGGTTTCTTGAGAGTGGTTGTCATTTCCACTCTATCCTTCGCTAGTGCTTTGTGCAGTCTAGCTGCCACCGGCGTGGATTCTATGTTTTCACAGAAGGTCCTAAAGTTTTCCCTTTTTGCCCTTCTGATCTCTTTGTTGTAGGTGGTAAGCACCTCAGAGTATTCTAGCCAATTTCCGTATTGCTTGGCTTTGTTGAAAAGCCTACGTACTTTTGCTCTTAATGTAGACAAATTTTTGTTCCACCATTTTTCGTCCTTATGCTCCTTCGCGGTTTTTACCGGGCAGCTGGATTCAAATGCCGTGGTGATTGCTACATTTATTTCTCCTACAGCCTGCTCCAGCACGGTGTAGTGTTTGATACTACCCCGCACTGTCACCTGCTCTAGGTTTTCTTTTAGTTGGGAACTAAACATAGGCCACACAGTTTGTCTGGGGTTTCGAATGGGGGTGTTTTCCTCACTCGCTCCTTCCAGCTCAAACTCTATGATCCTATGATCTGACATTGAGGGCTCACTTGAAACCCTCCACTTTTTAATTAGTTTACTTACGTTAGCGCTACCTACCGTAATATCCAGTACCTCATTTCTGACTTTAGTGACAAATGTTGGTGTGTTCCCAACGTTGTACACAATTAAGTTCTCTTTAATGAGGTATTCTAAAAGGTACTCACCCCTCTTATTAGTGTCCGTGCTGCCCCACATCTCATTGTGTGCGTTCGCGTCACATCCCAGGATGAGTGGCAGCCTTCTCCTAATACAGTGTTCCACCAGCTTTTGTACTTCAATGGGTGGTATGCTGTTACCATCTCCAGGGAAGTATGCTGATGCGATCACTGCGGTGGAGACCCTCGATCTTGATGAGGGCCTGAGTCGGTACTAAATCCCGCGTTAAAAATTCTGAAAGTGATAAGTAATTTATGCCATTTCTTACCATAATGCAAGTTCTAGGGGAGACCTCACGGCTGTCCCATACCAACTTACATTCCCTGTTGCTAAGGCCTCTGATCTTACCTCCGTAGGTCCAGGGTTCTTGAAGCAGCGCTAGCCCTAGGTGCTGCTTGGTGAACATCCTAGCCATCACAGCTGAAGCTGCTTTGGCATGATAGATGTTCACTTGGGCTATTTTGGTGCGCCTGCTGGTCATTCTTGTTTTGTGACAGGAGGCGGCAAGTCCTCCTCTGTCCCTACAAGAACATCTACCTCTGCCTCTGTAGACATGGCTGGACTGCTCATGTCTACGAGTGTGAGGTCAAGGTCGTCTTCCCGGGAATCCGGGCTGACTTCCTTGTTCTCTGTGTCGGTTAGGTCCCGTACACATGGATTATTTTTACTTTTGGAATTCATATAAATCCCACGAGTCGCAAGGGAACTAAAGGTCCACCACATCAGAGCCCCGCTTGATAGTGGTAAGGCTGGATACCCTCTGAGGTCGCCAGGTATCAGAGGGGCTCCGTAAGCGATGGCCGGTTGCCCTTGGCCATCAACCAGTCCCTTTAGCACGGGTCGCATGACACCTTGGGATTAAGGGTTTGGAAGTTCTTGGTTGTTCGCCCTCCGCCGAACGCCCCGACCGGAGTTGTTCCCGTCGTGACGTCCAACGGTATGTTGCGAAACTAAGCCCTCACACCGCGACAAGGTGATCAGATTGTAAAGTCAATTCAATTAAATTTATTTATTGACCTGAAGATGTAGATATATAGAGATACATATGGGTACGTCCAAAAGAAAGAATCTATAATTCTAAATTCATTGTAGTCGTAAGGACACTGTTAAATAAGTAATTCTCTAATGAGGCTCTTTTATGAGGTCTCCTCCGTGAGGCTCGTTGGGAGTTTATTGTACATAATAATGCCATTAGCATCTGGGGCTTTGCCACAGATATGCAACCTTACTTTGGTAGGGTACAGCTTAAGGTGTCCTCGAGTGCAGTAGCTGTGCCTATTGTCCGGATAGCCGTGCCGTGCAGTTAGCAGTAATATTATCTAGAATGCCTTCTTATAGATATGCAGGTACAGATATAGATCAGCAGGTACAATATCTCGCATGTTAACTAAATGTTCTTGCTACATTCCTATAAAAGAAAACTAAAATACAAATTGACAAGATTAGACAAGAATAGACAACGCTAGGAAAGACTAAACAGGACTATACGAGACTAGAAGATAGGTGGGAATGTGCAAGCAATGAGTCTAGATAGACTCGACAAAACTGAACAAGATTAAGCAAGACAAGATGATACTAATATCTAGACCAATGTTTCTTAATCATTTAGTAATCTCGGCCCCCTCCATTTTTTTCGGCCTACCGTTCCATTCAATTAACATAACAATCACTAATATTAAAATTTAATAAAAGATATATTAACATATTATAGTGACAATGGACTATAAAGTGCAATACAAATTCATGAATAATTATTATTTTAACAAATTTAGTAAGTAAAAAATAAATCTAAGAACATTTTAGCGACTCCCAGTACGGGTTGGGGTAATTATTGCTAATTAAATAGACGGCACGATAGTAGGCATACGATTAAAATGCTGATTTTGTCAATCACTTTTTCACATCCTTTACAGACTTTTCAACAGGGTTTAGAAATATATAAATCCATTTGAAGACAAATCGATTTTGAATCGAAGGTTAAAGTCTTGTTTTTCTCTGTACATGAAGTTTCTAGTTAATAAGAAAGGATATCTCATTAAAAATATATGTATTTAAATATACTAGCCTATCAGCACAATAAACAGCTTCTGTAAAAACTTTGAAAATTGTCTAAAAAATCGAGTAGTACAATTTTTTGACAAAACTAAAATTATACATGATTACCAATATGGATTTCGTGCTGGTTTATACTGCCGATGCCATGTACAATGTTAAAATCAAAAATTTTATAGAGGGATAAAAATATTACAGAGGATCATTACTTGATGAAAACAAAACAAAAAATCATTGCAGTATTTTTATACTTTGCAAAGGCGTTTGACACTGTGAATTATGTATGCAATACTTCTTAATGTATTGGAGCGTTATGGTATACGTGGAGCAATGTTAGGTGTATTTCGCAGTTACTTGACTGATCGGGAACAATGCGTTAAAGTAAATGATATAGTGATTGAAACTACGAATAAATTAAAATGGATGTTCCTCAAGGAACCGTTCTAGGTCCAATTCTTTTTAAAACATATATAAATGCATTACTCTGTTTAAAAGTAAAGGCGAGAATCTTATCTTACGCAGATGATACAGTTGTTTTTTTCAGTGGAAATACATTGTCGGAAACAATAATGGGGTACTATTGGAAATACGGTTCTGTTTTGAAAATACATTTGTGTACTTTTTACCTGGTGTAACTGTTGTTAATCGTCTTTGGCACTCTTTAACTAAGATCCGAAAGCAAAAATGAATTATTTGGACGTAGCTACGTTTATTTTTGTTTATATGCCCGTTTATATCAAAGAGGATCCGATCCTCTTTGCGTTTATATGAAAAACTATAACTATGGCAACATATATATATATATATATATATATATATATATATATATATATATATATATATATATATATATATATATATATATATTATTTTAAGCGTTGTATTGAAGTTGCCTTCATATTTCAAAGAACAACTACGCTACAATGTCTCATGTTGATTTTATAAGTGTCGTCGATATTTATCAAATATTGCAGGATCCAGAGGAAACCCTTAAGAATTTGGTTGAGTGGGGATTGATTCCGGCTGAAGGTTCGTATATATGCTCCAAGTGTAAAAACGCCCTCTTGAAACTGTGTAGGGTTAGATTCAAGGTTAGTTTTTTTGTATTTGTTTATTAATGCCACCATAACATAAATTACATGCAAATTGTAGTTGAAAGACGTAATCCTTGTAAATATTTTTTTCTTATTTCGGAGAAATACTTGGGTTTTTGTAATAAAAAATTACTGACGTTTATGACTGGTCACATAACTTAAATGTCTATTCTGAATATTCAGAATACTTTAAGAGATCCCGACTAAACAATTCAAAAATTAATTGAATGGAAATTGATGATTAATCAGTCGAGTTTGTTAAACCAAAGATCCGTGTCACATTGTCCTATATGAAATATGTTGTTGCGAACTGGTAATTTGGTATGGTGCTGCTCCAGGATCAGGACAATGGATGAATTAATTACACGCAAATATGTCCTTTATATGTAATTAAATACTACTTATCTGCTAATATCTTACAATATGTACAACTAATCGCTAACTTATTACAATAATTACTAACTTGAAAATAATAAATAATAAACAATACACTTAATTCTACGAAACTTATGGTCGAAACCCGGAATTTACTTCAACGAAAATACGGAGGTTCGTCTTCAAAACTCAAATTACTCTCTTGCTAGCTCAATTCTGACTGCCCCTTTTTAACTTCCCCTCTACCTCATCACCTCGGTCTTGGTGTGAGTCCTCCCCTAATCTTTATGGAAAATTTCCAAAACTCATAAAACAAAATCCTCTCGGCGTCTCGGCACGATCCCTAAGTTCGAGCGTCTGCCCGCATGATTTAGATAAAGCAGACTAATGGTCCTAAATAAACAAAAACTAATCGGGTGTCCGCTTAGTTTTCTTTGCCGACTCGTGAGAAACTGAAATTCTTTGAAACCAAAATCGCGAGATCACAACACTCCTTCACTTAATAAAAAGTTGGCGCTACTTAAAGTGAACGCTACTTAAAATTTTTCATATTTTGCCACCGCGTTGTCGTTGTCGTACGAATAATTTCTAGTCGCCGGTTCCTCTCCTGATAAATATGATTCCTTCCAATTTTGCATCTTACGATTAGTAACGGCCGGTCGACGGTTCAACGATGTTTTATAATATTCACAGACCTCTCTTGTTTCCGCTAAAAAGTTCGTCTCACACATTTCACTATTTGTATCAGAAATATTAGTCAATTTTATTTACAAACATATTGTCACATATTACACTTAACAAAAACAACAAGATGGAAACATGTATACCTTTGTGTAACGTTAACGGCAAAATATTTCGCGACAGGCTCTGTAATTATAAACTTATTCGCAGGTAGGCTCATGAATAATGGAGTTCCAAACTCAAGATTCTAAACATCTAAACTAACAATAAGAGGAACTAAACTCGAGATTCCGCGATATTAACATGGCATTTTTTTATTCTATTATTATGTACCTTGACGTACTTTCCTTTTATTTTAAGCGTACAATTGACATCTGAATCTATAGAAACTATCTTAAATGGTCCTAAATATCTTGAATGTAATTTTTTACTTTTGTTCGTTTTGGTACTTTCATCGAATAGCCAAACCGAATCTCCTACTTCATATTCTATATTTGAACTACTCCTATCATATAAAACTTTCGACCTTTCCTTCCTTCTGATTAGGTTGTCTCTAGCTTCTTGTCTAGTCACGCGTAATTTGTGTTTCAAGTCCGTCAGATAATCTTCGTAATTGTATGAAAATTCTGGTGGAGCTGTAATTGACGTTGGTAAAATAGGTTGTTTGCCGTACACTAATTCGAATGGCATAAACGTGGTGGTTGAATGTGGTGTAGTATTATATGAAAACAAAAAGTAAGGGACATGGCTACACCAATCAGTTTTATTTTTATTAACAAAATTCCTCAAGTATTCGCCCAACGTTCGATGATATCTTTCGACCGAATTTGATTCGGGGTGGTAACTAGTGCAATTTAATTTCTTTATTTTCAAAAGTTTGCAAACATCTTTGAATAGCTCCGACATGAAATTACTTCCCTGATCTGTGACGATTTCGCTCATTATACCGAATTTACAAATAACTTCATTTACAAAACATGTAGCTATCGTAGCTGATTCTATATTGGGAACCGGGATTGCTATTAAATATTTACTCAAGGCATCCTGATATAGGTAACGGTCCTACGCAGTCAAGGTAACACTTTTCAAACACTAATTCGGGAATATCTGTAATAATTAAGGGTGCCCTATGAGTCTTATTTTGAACCTTATTTTGTTGGCACTGCCTACATTTTTTAACAAATTCTCTTACATCTGATTTTAAATTATCCCAATTATATTTGCGCCTAATTCTTTTGTACATTCGGCCTATACCTGTTTGTCCTCCGGTGGGCAGGTCATGATATTCCGTTAAAATTGTATTTTTTTCATTTTCACTAAAGTTTTCCTTCCGGACCTTGTTATGGCACACACAAATTTTGATTCCCGAATTTTTAAATATATATCTTAACATTAGCCTAACCTTACACCACTTACACCACAAATTGTTACCAAAATTACTCCCTGCATAAATATTTGTTATGTTATGTTCAATAAGTTTTTCTTTTAATTTTATCAAAATATAAAATATATTCTCATATGAAACCTTCAAAAGAGAATTGACTGAGGGTACGAGACAGATAAGTTTCCTATTATTAGTATTATTCATTAAATAAACGTTTCCCCGTTGTACGTCAAGTTTGTCAAGGTCGTCTTGACATTGTAATTTATTTACGACGTCAACATAGGGTTCTAATGGTCTCGCATTTTCGTCGAATTCTAAACAAAAATTTGCGTTAGCAGGCAAATCATCTAGAAGTGAATCTTGGCATTCTTGAATACCGTCGTCCGGTATAATCACATTACCTTCTAAATACTTGCAAAAAATTTCGTAATCGTTAATTACTTTATTTGTCAAATTAATACTACAACTGGGTTCTCTGATAATTGTTTGATCCCAATCTATTCTACTTAAAGCGTCCGCGTTTTTATTGAATTTGCCGGGCTTGTAACTAACTTCGAAATCGAATTCTTCCAATTTGAGTCTCATTCGAGTTAAACGGGAATTTGGGGAGTTAATATTTTTTAGGTAAACTAATGCCTTATTGTCACTGTGAACGAAAAATTTGTTGGCAAACAAATACGGTGCAAAATAATTGCAAGACCAAACAATGGACAATAATTCCTTTTCGCATGTGCTGTAATTTCTTTCGGCCTTATTGAGCGATCTTGATGCGTAAGCGACGGGCAGATCCTGACCTATCTTACCCTGCGACAAAACACTACCGATAGCATAATCTGAAGCATCGGTCGTTAATATGAACGGTTTTGAAAAATCGGGATAAATCAAAATTGGCGAATTAGTTAATAAATGTTTTAATTCATCAAATGCAATTTGGCAACGTTGCGACCATTGAAAATGCACATCCTTTTTTAACAAGTTATTTATTGGGGAAACAACCTTTGAAAAATCCTTAATAAATCGTCTATAGTACGAAGCCAAACCTAAAAACGACTTTACTTGTTTCTGACATGTTGGTACAGGAAAATTTTTTACCGCTAAGATTTTATCTTCGTCAGGCAAAATTCCTTCATCAGTAATTTTGTGACCTAGGTACACAATCTCTTTATTTAGAAATTCGCATTTTTCCGGACTTAATTTTAGGTTAAAAGATCGTAATCTTTCAAAAATTTCTTGCAATTTTTCACAATGAGTACGCAAATTATTTGAAAATACTATAATATCATCCAGGTAAACAAATGCGCGAATTCCCTATATTCCCGACAACACGCTATTCATAAGGCGTTGAAATGATGCTCCAGCTGATTTTAGACCGAAAGGCATTCTTTTAAATTCATAGTGAGCAAATTGATGTGAAAATGCCGTTTTATGCCTGTCATCCGGATGCATTTCTATCTGATGGTACGCGTTCGATAGATCTTACTTTGAATAATACTTGGAATTCCCTAGTTTGTCTAAAATGTCGCTAATATTGGGAATTGGGTACGAAAATCCTACTGTAGACTCGTTTAGCCTCCTAAAATCTACAACAACGCGCCAATTAAGTTTACCGTCCGCACCTGCTTTCTTCGGTACGACTAATAAGTCCGGTACGACTAATAAGTCCGCTTAGTTTTCTTTGCCGACTCGTGAGAAACTGAAATTCTTTGTAACCAAAATCGCGAGATCACAACAATGTCCCATATGAAAATGATGGTTTTGGAGCTTCAGCAGTTGGTTTGAGTTGAGCTATCTCTCCAAATGTAATCCATCGTATCCAATAATCAAGGTTTGTTTAACCCATTGCGTTATTCTTTTCTTCTCATTACATCCTTACTCCCATTAGTTTGCGTCATTTAACTCCCTTTTTCACAGACTCTTCAAGTTCCCCCTTAACCCTGAGCCCTTTGAAAGGTAATTGGGTGTCATTTTACAGATCTTTTCTATAATATTTTCTCCGTCAATCTTATAGAAAGCCTTTACATTAAAAATTTAGTCAAACATAAACTATCCTTAAATTTTCTTCCCACATTGAAAACAACTACCGTGTGGGCTCCTATGAAGTTTGTCCATTGATCCTCCATTGATTTAGTAATTTTTTTCTCCTCCCATCAATTCTCATCTGCTTTCTTTACGACAGGCTCATTATACTGTTCCTTGCCCCGTACAAAACATAGCTTGCCTCCACTATCACATGCCGGGGGTTTACTCCCTCTTATGTGATAATTGTGATTCCCTGTATGTTGGCCAAACTGCTCAGGCTATACCACTACGTATAAAAGAATATCTTAATCAGTTCCACAAACATAAGAATTCAGGCATTCCAACTCCGCCAACTTCTCTTCCAACTCCGCTTTAACAGACCACCTTCTCCTTACAGGGCATAGCTCTTCCATCGACATGGCAAAACTCCTATGTTCACCATAAATCCTGTAAGCTTAATCACCTAAAAGCGCTTGAGATCTACAAAGCCTGTTTAAACCGTAAGCTAACCGTCTTGAACGAGATCACTAAGTTTCATCTCCTATCATTACAGCCTTATTAAAATTATAAGTTTCATTAAAACAGTCTGATTTATCTTGCCCTCAGCTTTTAATTATATTTCGTTTACCTTTTAGTTAGTTTTTTTTATTGATAGTTTAAACGTTATAACGCTCTAGCTGCTTTGGAATTGTTGGTGCAGGATGACAAAAGAGAAAGAGTGACAAAAGGTTTTCTCTTTTGTCGTCCTTTATTGATGTTTTGTTAGTTGTTCCCTTTCTTAATGTCTTTAAGGTTTTTTTTTAACTTTGTAAATTTTGTAAATGCCTTAGTTTTTTAAAATTAAAAAATCATCATTTTGTAGTTAGGCTACACTGTTTGCATCTAGATTTTCAACAAAATTCCCTACATTTTTACCCTTTATACGTCGCATGTTGGTTTTTATTATTAAATGCATAAAAACCATCCTGTTTAAAAATCCTCGTTTTTTTCAACCTACACTACCATTTTATACCAACATGCCGACTTAGTCGTCACGTTGCTCCTCTTTAAATTTATTTTATAATAGTGTTCTGTTTGATTTTATTTTGTAATCATTATAGGCTGTTAAATTAGCATATTATCAAATTATGTTTCAATTATTTTTGTCCCTGCTTTCGCCGGCTACAATTTCTTTCATCGAGCATTATGGTAAGATATAACTTACACTTATTTCCTTATATTTATATCTTATTAGTAGAATGCGTTTTACTATATTAATTTTTTCAATGTATGTATTTTACAACTGAAGATGACTTGCTTCCAAGTCGAAAGCGCTCTGTCTTTTATTTAATAAAGGTTTTATATAGTGGGTTCGACATTTTATTTTCTACATATTGAACTAAAAATCCCACTTTGGGCCATGGATCGATACAATGCCGATTAGATTAGGTTGCCCGCTGCAAGGCGGACAGATCAATCAAAACAACATTCAATATCAAACTCTCGATTCAATATTAGCCAAAGTTGCAATGACCGTTGGTTTAACCCCCGTTAGATTAGGTCGCCCGCCGCGAAGAGGACAGATAAATGAAGACAACAAACGCGCGGGAGCGCGAACTCTCGATCCAATATAAGCCAAAGTGGCAATGACCGTTGGTTTAATCCCGGTTAGATTAGGTTATCCGCCGCGAAACGGACAGATAAATAAAGACAACATACGCGCGGGAGCGCGAACTCTCGATAGAATATAAGCCAAAGTGGCAAATGCCGTTGGTTTAACCACGGTTAGATTAGGTTGCCCGCCGCAAAGCGGACAGATAAATCAAGACAACATACGCGCGGCAGCGCGAACTCTCGATCCAATATAAGCCAAAGTGGCAATGACCGTTGGTTTAACCCCGGTTAGATTAGGTTGTCCAGCGCGAAGCGGACAGATAAATCAAGACAACATACGCGCGGGAGCGCGAACCCTCGATCCAATATAAGCCAAAGTGGCAATGACCGTTGGTTTAACCCCAGTTAGATTAGGTTGTCCGCTGAGAAGCGGACAGATAAATTAAGAGAACATACGCGCGGGAGCGCGAACTCTCGATCCAATATAAGCCAAAGTTGCAATGACTGTTGGTTTAACCCAGGTTAGATTAGGTTGTCCGCCACGAAGCGGACAGATAAATCGAGACAACATACGCGCGAAAGCGCGAACTCTTGATCCAATATAAGCCAAAGTGGCAATGACCGTTGGTTTAAACCCGGTTAGATTAGGTTGTCCGCCGCGAAGCGGACAGATAAATCATGACACCATACGCGCGAGAACGCGAGCCCTCGATCCAATAAAAGCCAAAGTGGCAATGACCATTGGTTTAACCCTAGTTAGATTAGGTTGTCCGCTGCGAAGCGGACAGATAAATTAAGACAACATAAGCGCGGGAGCGCGAACTTTCGATCCAATATAAGCCAAAGTTGCAATGACTGTTGGTTTAACCCCGGTTAGATTAGGTTGTCCGCCGCGAAGCGGACAGATAAATCAAGACAACATACGCGCGGGAGCGCAAACTCTCGATCCAATATAAGCCAAAGTGGCAATGACCGTTGGTTTAAACCCGGATAGATTAGGTTGTCCGCCACGAAGCGGACAGATAAATCAAGACAACATACGCGCGACAGCGCGAACTCTCGATCCAATATAGATCAATATGGCAAGGACCGTTGCATTAACCCCGGTTAGATTAGGTTGCCCGCCGCGAAGCATGCAGATAACTCCACTACAATGTGCATGCAATTATTGTGGTGGTGCCGTTAATACGTAAGTACTGCTTTTTTATATTTTTAACAACATTGGAATATATTCTTGTGTTTTATTTCGGGATTGACGGGTTTCGCTGGATCTGTAAGAATAAGATTGCCGTAAATAAGTAAAATTCCTAGATGTGCGGTCAAAAGGTAGAATTTCGTTCAGGCAATTTCTTCGCCAGGTCCAAGTTGCCGTTAGTGAAGATTCTTGGGTTCGTCTCTTTTTGGGTACAAAATGCATCGTTGATGCTGATTAGCAGACAGTTGAAGATGAACAATTCAACTGTAATCTATTGGTCATCTTTTTGCCGTGAGGTTGTCTGTCAACCTGAGAAACTCGGCGGTCCTAATAAGGTCGTTGAGATTGATGAATCTAAGTACGGAAAGCGCAAATATCATCGTGGTCACAGAGTGGAAGGGCAGCGGGTGTTCATGGTAGCCGTCGAGAAACGCGATTCTGAAACCCTTGTGCCTCTGATCGAGTCGTGGATAGAACCGGGTACGACGATAATCAGTGACTGCTGGAAGGCCTATAGCGCTCTCAATGACATTGGCTACAAACACCTAACTGTTAATCATTGGATTAACTTTAAAGATCCCGTTACCGGGGCACATACAAATGCCATAGATTCAACTTAGAGGGCTGCTAAATCTTCAATGCAGTCATCTTGGCGTATCAAAAAACACGTGTGCCCGGTAACCTCGCTCGGTACATGTTCCAGAAGCAGTGCAGAGAGCTTGAGCTTGATCCCGCTCTGGAATTTTCCCGTATGGCTGGTAAGATGTATGATCCCGTGCATCCCCAGCCAGGACCTGGTGATGATCGTGATACGGACGAGGACTCCTATGACTAGATCGCACATTGCTCTGTATTAAGGTTTTTTTCTGTTTATATTTTTAACAAAATTTGAATTTTTTTTTTTAGACGAAAGAAGACTGGGGCCAACTTTGTTTTTTCTTTTCTTATTTTGAGGAAATCGTATGATAAATAGACAGGATTATTTGTAAGTTTTTTTTCTGTTTTTGGTTTTTAAATTTCAATTTATTTGTATTTTTAAGATTTCGTTTTTTATTTTTTGAAGAAAATCTGATAATGATTAGACTCGACATTACCTGTAAGGTTTTATCTGTTTTTTTTTTTCCAGATGGAGGATCTGACGATTTTTTTAAATTTAATTTGAAGAAAATCTTAATTTATTTATATTTTTTCCTGGATATATTACAAGTTTTCCTTTTTTTTATTTCGAAGCAAATCTGTTTATTTAATCTATAATTAGAAAAAATAATAAACGTGGCAGCGTCTAGTTATTTGCGTTCGCGTCTACTATCTGTCACGTTGACAATGTTTACAACTATTTCAACAAAAACACGAATATTTTTTTAACCAGATAACTTAGAAGCTTCATTTTTGCTTTTTTTCCGACCCTTCCGTTAACCCGTGCCAAGGACGATTAATAACAGTTACACCAGGTAAAAAGTCCATAACACTAACAATAAGTTTAATTTTTTTACACCAACACCAATCCAATGTTAACTATTTTTTGTTTCACTATATACTTCTCTCCCTATGAACTTTACACCACTCAAAATACACAATTTCTACGAGCAAATTTTTGCACGTCTAACATGTTTGGCGGCCTAGCACCTAAATATTAGGACAGCTTATACAAGAAGTCTATTTCTATTGTAATTGTTGTAGCTAGCTACAAGTCTCCATTGCACTTTTTCCAGAACAGGTGACTTAATTTTCCTCCACTAAGTTTTGTGTTGATCAAAGGCGGCATATGACAAAGCTAAGCCTGTAATTTACATAGGCTTACATTTAGTTGATCAGTATGATTGTCCAATTGACAAGTTAAAAAATAAACAAGTTAAAAAATAATTTTCAGTAGAAAATTTAATTTGATCAGCATGTTTTTCCCAGATAAAAATTAATCTCTGACAATCTTTTTCTCTGACTGGGTAAAAAATATGATATGATATGTAAAAATACTATTTGATCAGTTATTTTGTTCAGTAATAAATTCCATATTGATTCTTAAAAAAACTTATGTATGATATTATGTATGATATTAAGATGTATGGCAATTACCGTCACCAGCAATGTTTGTGTCATGATGCAATGACATTTGGCCTTGAACATTCATCATGTACCTCGTATGGTCCCTGGAATGATTGAGAACTTGGACTAATTACTTGCTGAACTTCATTATTACCTGATGATTGAATTTAATTATTCAGAAAGTGACTAAATATTACTTTTTCAGTTCGTTCTTCATTATTTTCGATTAAAATAGGCGGTAATGAATCTTCTTTTATGAAATATATAATGAATCTTATTGTAATGATTCAGGTTCAACACATTTCTTCTTTGATTTAAATTTATCTTTGTATATTTTAACGCCTTCAGCATGTTCTAAATCTGTACTTTGTAAAATTTCTTTTTTCTCTGTCGATACTCTTTTTGGCGCTGAGCTCGTGATTTCACTATTGTCTCTCTAAAATGTAAATGTCATAGCGATATCGTGAAATCTGTTAGATTCTGTAAAACCGAGTTATTGCATGATATGTCGACAGTTCGTGTATTCTATTTGAAATACTTGATACGCTACACGAATTAGATGAACTACTCAAACTGCCGACAGAGATCATGCAATGGCTCACTTCTAAACAATCTGACTGATTTCACTATATAACTACGACATATAGAAATATAGTAAATATCAATCACTCCAATTACATGTACGATAAACATGTGTAAACAGTTAGCAATTGCTTCAAATTGTACAGTTTTATTTGTATAAACTTACTTGTTTTCAGTATTTTGTATCCTTACTTGACTTTCCATTTCTCAAAATCTCTTCTCAAAATATAACTCTCCTTTGAATTAAAACAACAAAAAAGAAAAATACGTTTGAACAATTTTCATTTCTTCTTCTTGTTTAGTTTTAAGGTTATAAACAGACCACGCTTGTCTATCACTCTGGGAAAGAAAGAGAGAGCATTATAGAAATATACTCTGAAAGAAAGGGAAGAAAAGAGAGAGAGAGAGAGCGCGGTATGGAAATATACAGTGAGAAAAAGAGAAAGGGTAACGGACACCGTACGGGGACAGCGTACGAGGACATCTTACGTAACGTAACGAATGCCGTAATCTAAAAGATGTACGGCATATACCATGTGGCCGGTTCTTTAATTTCCTGCACTAATCTCTAAACGAAGGAATTTTAAATAAATAACATTAGGACAAGTCCAGTTATGGTATAATTTATTTGAAAATGTAAACGACAAAACCAATGAAAAAATAATTTTCAAACATAAAAAGCAGGCATTTAAAACTAAAAAAATATTGTCTGAAGTATATATGCCTTAGCCTATGTATTATTACTATTGCACAATAAGAGCTTTTTTGCCTTAGACGGACGACCTCTCTAACGATTGCTTTGAATACTTATATTTCGCGCTTCTGGTGGTGGTTTGACGTTTTTAAGTGTAATGGCTATACCAGTAATATTACACACTATGTTTTATTATGTTTTTTGTTTTTAAAATGGGCAATTACAATTTCCTTTAATCCATTGATCCGGAAAAGTTGACATGGTAGTTTTCCAAGATGAAAATGCCTTATTTATAAATTTGTCGAGCTAATTGTCGGAGCAATTTTCATTTAATTCTCCTGACTGATGGGTTGAATCCCCTGCTGGAATTTCGTAACTAATTACACCCTCCTCTTGGGCGAAAATGAGGACTGGTTTATTATTTTTAGTCCACTAATGAGTACACTTATTTTAAGTATACTGATAAGTATACGGCAAGAGAATGCATTCCGCCTCGACGAGTTTAGCATTGTTCTGCGCATACCCCCACTTTCTTTCGAGTGCGCGGTGTTTAGTTTTCCGTATTTAAAGAACTGACACATATTTTTTAACTTAAACTAATCTGCGCGTACCTCGGCGCGTCCCTTGCCCCTCATACCTCGGCGCAGTTCAGCTACGTTCTCTCGCCGGACAGAGTACAAATTTCCACATGCGCAATTTAGTTGTCGATGTTTTCTCATTTTTTTTTCAACCCAGTTTTGTAGTAGTTCAACCATTGAACGCTTTCAATAGCAACCGATAGAAAATGGTTCAATGGAAGGCGTTCCCGAAGGATATGAGTGTCTTTTATAACTTTATTAAACCCTTATAAGCCGTTATTAGTACTTTAGTACCTTTGTACCAATTACTATTATCGGACAGCCACTTTCTTTCAAAATAATTCAAAAATCTTGCTCCACATATCAAGTTTAACAGTTTTTTCTAAATATCTCTTTAGACGATGAAAGTTGAAGAGTGTTAATATCACACAGAATTAGGGAACGTTTTTTTCTTCTCCACATCACGCTCTACGCGCTTTTGAACATTCTTCATCATATGCGCTCAACAGATGAATACCAACTTATCAGCTCCGAAATTCACTACGGAGACGTTCCGAATACTTTTTCGCATATCGACATGTTAGGTTCAAATTTGTTAACAAATAATTTCTGTGATGTGGCAACAACGCTCTAAAGAGAAACTCGAAATCTTCCTTCTTCTCATTAGTACAGAGAGACCAAAAATGTTTTCCAAATCTGTAGTACCCACTATTACAACCGGAAAACCTTGCCAGAAGAGTTTGTGATCAGCGTGAATTTTGGAACTGTTGGCACAAATATTCATTAAATTTCTAGTTATAAAATTCGAAATATGATTTCCTCTTCCTCAAACTGTAATTCGTATTGTGCGACGAAAGGGATATGCAAGTCTTGTGGAATAACATAATTTTTGAGTAGCCATGCTTCTATTTCTCCAACACATATTTGTAGTGAGCCAAATTTGGATTCTTGCAACTGATGCAAGTAGTTATCTAATTGTCTTTTTGGTGGAAGCTTCCTGATATTATTATTATTGGACAATTCTATTAAAATGGCCTTTGGCTTCAACTTTAAGTCAAAAAGTTTTTATATTTCCAACTTGGGTCAATCCCAAGAACGCCTTTTGTTTCAATAGTGTCATGATCATTTTCTGATTTTGTCTTGAGCAAATGTACTTCATGCGTTGTTGAATCATACTGAAGATACATTTTCGCAGAACATTTTTGCCCATGAAGTTTAGCCTGATTATAAATTGATGTATTATTTAGTTTATGTTAAAAAATCAATAATAATCAATAACCAGATTAACCCTTAAGTATTTACTTATAAGAATACAATCTCTCATAACTCTCCTCTTTTGTGATGATTCTTGATTTTGTCCATCCTCAGAGGATGATTCTAAAGATTCGTATTCCGCTACTAGACAAGTATTATGCATCCTAAAAGCCTGCAGAATGACTGCAAAAGTTATCTATACAATATAACTCACAATATAATAATACAATAACTAATGTTATAATACAATAACTCACCTTGTAAAATTATATAATCTATCTCACCGCAACACAGGGCACTTACGGGCTCTAAGAATCAAGTGATTTGCAAACTGAGTAGTATTTTTTTTGCTTGTGCAGTTCAATATTCTGTGCCATAATTAAAATATAATACTTAACAAACGCAAATCCATTGAATCAGATTTAAAATGTAAATCAAAATGTTTAACAACTGTTTAAACAATATTTTACTGATCATCCAGTATTTTCACTTGAAATATATAATTTTATCTTGCCTGTAAATATTTTACTATTCATTCAATTTTATTGCTTAATTATTTAGTAAATGTTCATTCAAGTTGTTACTGATCAAATCGTATTTTTACTAATCAATTACATTTTTGCGATTTATAATTATAGGTTAAAATTAAAATGCCTAAAAAGGCCGCAAAGGAAAATTCAAAAGGCCGCAGGTCCCCAACCCCTGCTGTGTATACCATCTTGCAACTGAAACAACGCTACGTGTGGCAGGTACTTTTAAAGCAATGGTTTAGAATATAGCTTTTGCGAATTAACGGTGTCAGAAAAGTTGTTCGAAAGCAATTTTGCTCCAAAGTACTTTGTTCGAAAGAATTTTGTACGAAAGAAAAATGTAATAACTAAAATGTTAAAATACTTCAATATACGATTAATCAAAGTAACCCCTATATAATTAGTAAGTAATATTGTGTGCTGTTCCATGTAAATAGTGCTTGGCCTGTACATTAGGTTCAAAGGAATTAGCAATTGGTGTAAGCTTTTCTGTTAAATCTTTATATTGTTTTTTTCCAGCGGGTGGTTCTTGTTGACCACTTATGTACTGTTCTATTCGAAGCTCAATCTTCTTTTGCGTTTGATAACTCCAAAAAAATTTCATACATTGGGATGATTGTCACGTGTTAGTGCTTGAAAACCTTTGCAAATCCTCAATTGAATTACTGTTTTTTTGGAAAATCTTGTTTAACTGCGACAAAGCAGTTCCACATCTGAACGGGAAAACGAGGTGGCTGACGAACTGGTCGGCCAATTCACGTGTCAATAATTAACCACTGCTTGCGTTTCAGGTGGTAAAATATTGCAAAATATTGATGGTTAGCTATTATATGTTGTGTAGGCACAAAGGCTAATGCCGATAAGATTTATATGCTCAATGCAAACTCTGGGTCTGTGCCGTAGTTTCGATTTTAAACCATTTTCTTGTAAATTTCGTTACACTGGCAGAAGTAAGAAAAATCATCCTAGAGAACATTTATAACATTTGCCATTGCAAGCTCAAAATCTGGTCTCCAAGTCTATAATAGTACAAGTCTCCAAGTCTATAATTTACACTTCTGTTTGCAAGGAGTGCATAAACTAATGGCAGAGCAGTGTGTTCAAGTAAGCCATGTATTGTATACAATTGTTCAAACAAGTGTGGTACAGTTTGAAATATATCATCTGCATACCAGTGCTGCGACTTTGCATATAATTGTTAATTGCGTCTTGTAGAAAATATCATAAAAGTATGTCTTCTACTGGCCCAGAAAGAAACAATAAAAATATATATTTTATGTATTAAATGTTATATTTTTCTTATTGCTAAACAATTAAAAAAGGAACGTGCGAAGGAATAGTCAAATAAAAGTCGATTAAAAAAAATTCCATTCGAAGAAAATTTCATTTGAACATTTTGAACAACAACAAGTTGCATTCGAACAATTTTCCTGGAACCCGAATTAACATAATTAAAATGTGATATATGGATTTTCACGGATATAAAAGCCAAAAATCTACGTTGGGTGAGTAAAGTATATCTCTTTTATTTAAATATAAAAATATATGTTGCCCATTGTTTAATCAGCCGATTTGTGACGAACTCTCAAATATTCATGATAAAATGTTTTCAATTTACTATCCAAATCAATTCCTTGTTACCACAAAAAACGCGCTCTCTTATTTTCTTGATTCGAGGGAAGATTTATGTATTGATTTATTGTCCTGTGACTCGTAAACAGTTACCAATTAGTACCGAACCAATTAGAGAGCAGAAAGAAAAATTTATGTAAACTTAAATCTAAATAAGAGAAAAATAATTATGTAAAAGTAAAACGTAAAAATATATTTTGAAATGGAACAAATTTAACATGCAAATGAAAACAATTTATGCGAACTAATCACTAACAAGTTTTTCTTTTTAGTCTATCAAATAATTCGACAAAACTTCTAGAATTTCGATAGATAGTTTCATAGGTCCAGTATGGAATTTGCAGCGACAATGGAGCAGTAAAATCTGTAAAACTGGTGATAAGACATGTTGGGAAAACGATAAATTGTTCTTGATATCATCACAGCAAGCAATGGATTATGCAAGCGATAGCAACAGATATTGTAAAGTTGACGTAAAAATGACTATCCTACACCCATTAATTAATATAGTGACAAAACAAAGTGTAGTCTAGTCTTGTCTGATCTTGTAGTCTTCTCTGGTCTTGTCTGGTCTTTTCTGATCTTGGTTAAGAGACTGGATAGATTTTAATTATGAGCAACTTAAAGGAGATACAGAGATCTGTTGGTGCCTTATTATTTCTAAATTCTTCACAACAAAATAAAAGATAATTCGATGTGAGTGAAAGTGTTGACAATCCATGTTGGGAAAACGATAAACGGCTCATATCAATACAGCAAGTAGTGGATTATGCAAGCGTTAGCTAACAGATAATAAATAAAGTTGACGTGAAAATGACTATCCTACACTTATTCATAATGAGACAAAACAAAGCAAGTCTACTGTGGTCTTGTCTGGCTCTGCCTGGTATTGTCTGATTCTGCCTGCTCTTGTCTCGTTCTGCCTGCTCTTGTCTGGCCTTATCTATTCTTCTATAAGAGACTGAAGTGATTTTAATAATGCACAACGCGAAGTAGATACATATTCAGTTCCACACTACATATAAATTCTTCAAAATCATGAATAGTATAATAGTAGTAAGTAAATCCAAGTTAATTCATTGCTCCCGATACTGTTAACAAGACACGTTGGGAAAACGATAATGGATTATGCAAGCGATAGCTAAAAATTGATTAGCCCAGTCTTGTCTGGTCTTATCTGGTATTGCCTTATATTACCTGGTCTTGCCTGGTCTTGTTTCGTTTTGTCCTTTTTTTATTGTGATTTGGGGAAACTCTACCAGTCTGCGTATGAGGCTGTCACTCACTAAACCCCCTTTTCCACTTGCTTATTTTAGTATGCGCCACCCCGGAATTGCGCATTCCTTCAGGGTGGGCAGTGCCGCACTGGTTAAAAAGACCCCCTCGGCGAGGAATCGAAACTGTTCTTGTCTGGTCTTGTCTGGCCTTGTCTGGTCTTATCTCTTCTTGTTTAGTTTTGTCTGGTCTTTTCTGGTTTTGTCTGGTCTTGTCTGGTTTTGTCTGGTCTTGTCTTGTTTTGCCTGGTCTTGTATGATCTTGTCTGGTTTTGACTAGTCTTTTCTGGTTTTATCTGGTCTTGTCTGGTCTTGTCCGGTCTTGTCTTGTCTGGTCTTGCTTGGTCTTGTCTGGTCTTGTCTAGTTTTGTCTGGTCTGGCCTGGCCTTGTCTGGTCTTGTATGGTCTTTTCTGATGTTGTCTGGTCTTGTCTGGTCGTGTCTGGTCTTGCTGGTCTACTAATAATGCTAATTATAATGTTTTGAAATCCGATAAGTGAATTTCAAAAGGTAATTGATTAATAAACTTACATTATTATTATCTCCCTGTGTGTTATAGCCTGCGGACCTTCGGTTTCCATTCTCTGTATACTGTGAGTAATCTGGGGAGAAGTGCTCGACCAAGGATTTTTGTATACCTTTACTGGGGAGTTTAGAATGAACTATACCGGACTCAATTTGCTTGCCAGGATTTCCAGAATGTCCGTCTATTTGTTGACCCAGCGCCGCCAGCAGCTTTCCATCTTCCTTTACTGAAACAGTTAAACATAAAATATACATAATGTGTTTCGGTATTATCATTAACTGGAATGTTATTATTAAATAGATGCAATGGTTGAAAAAAAAGAAAACATGAAAAATAACTATGTAGATGTGATTAGAGGGAATAAAAGAGATTTTATGGTAGAAAACAAACATTGTACATATTTCACTAGTTTTACTAAATTCTACTTTAATAAAACTAGAAAAGATTATACATGTCATATAGATATGTACAATGAATAATCTGTTTAAACAAAAATATACAGGCAGCAGTAGATTGCGCTTAGATTGAAATATTTTTGAACTGATTGGGATTCATAGAAGTATACATTGTACAAGTATATCATAGTATACATTGTGATTATTATCGTTAAAAGAACACTGTTGTATGTATTTTTCACTTGTACTTTTATTTTCAACTCTGGAATTCGGTTATTGATTTTTATTGATTGTATTTTGTTTTTACACTGCTTATACGATATATGAATTTAAACTTCTCCTGCGTTTGCGCGATCGTATAATGTTGGCGTGAGCCCATTGGCTCGCACAGGGCCTGCGTTCTAGACCTACAGGGACGTATTCGCCCCATTTTCAACATCCTCCCCCGGCAGAATATCCACTTCAAGTGGATAAAGAAGTTGGACTGGTCTTCGTAGCTTCGTCCCGTTACTCGTCTGGACTTCGCAGGCTCTCGTTATGCTGTATATACCCTGAAATAAATCCGTTACCCTTACAAGTTTCCATTGGAGTCTCGGCAAATTATGATCGTGTACAACACCACATCTCCATTCTTTGTTTCTTCTGAAGTCTAGCTGCACACAATGCGGCAGTTAACTCGAGTTTTGGCAATGTTAATTGTTTTTCCCCCCTTTTATTTAAAGGAGCAACTCGATTTTTCGCGATCAATTTACAGGTATTTGTTTTCAGACATTTTAAATATGCTACAGTTCTATAAGCTTGCGAACTCGCGTCAGCAAATACATATAATTCCACTTCCTCGTTGCTGTTATTTAAAGCTATGCATGAAAAATGTAAATTTGCCAATTCTGCATAACATTTTTTCCATTCGGACTTCAAATTTTCGGGCAAGTGAGCATCCCATTCAAGACCTTGTTTCCATATACATTGCAGTATAATTTGTATTCTCACAGTGTAAGGTCCAAGTTGAAGTACACTTCTTTTTGTAGGGCATTCAACAAAATCCACGTTACGTATAAAATGTGATATATCAACAGACATTTCATCAGTCGTAGTATACCATAAAATTCCTAATACTCCTAATACCCCCTTTTTGATTCACTCTTAACAACGGATTCTTCCTTTTCGTTAAAGTGTTCATTTAATTTCATATTGTTAGAGCTCCATTTTCCTAGATGGGGAAAGGCTGTTCACCAAAATGCTTCTTCAACGTGGATGCTAACAGGAACGGACTAGTTGTAAAATCCAAATGTAACTCTCTCATACGATACGTGGTTAATTCTGGTAACTCTGACGTTGATTCGATGTTTGTATCAATAGGATTTTTGTACCATAAAAATCTATGTGAATCGCGATCTCGTTAATTCAGCGATATTTGTAGAAACGCTTTTTCAATGTCCGCCATTAAGCCAATTGCGCCGATTCTAAATTGTAGTAAAATTTCTACCAAGTTCTTAACTAAATTCGCACCCACTGACAATTGTTCGTTTAACGACTCAAATGCATGTCCGTGCGCTAAAGCATCATAAACCACACGTAACTTGGTCGTATTCTTGTCCTCTCGGTATACTGGTCTGTGAGGCATATAATAAGTTTTAGCGTCACCCAAACTATTTAACATGATTTCTGCACAATCGTTATTTATGTATTCGCGGATCGCGCAATCATATTCGTGCAGCTTGTCGTTTCGAAATAGGTTATTGGTTAAATTTTTCACACGCGTTAATGCTCCCGAATAGTTGGAGTACAATAATTGTTCACTTTTCCACGGTAACGATACTTCGTAACGATTCAATTTTTTCTTTTATAAAGTCTACTGTAAACCCGTTATTCACTTCTTCACTTGAGTTTATACCGATAGTCTCTAGAGTCCAAAAGTTCTTTATATTAAATTCTTTACGTTTAAAACAGTCACTAGGTTCAGATTTGTCATAAACTCATAAGTATTATTACTACAAACGGAACCGAGTAACGTCCATCCAAATTTTGAATCTACCGCCATTAAATCTTCAGTTAATTGGTACCTTTCGCCCGTGATTATTTTCCAATAGTTATCCGCTCCAATCAATAATGATATTCCGTTTATTACTCGCTGTTTCTGATTCATGTCTGCTATCTGATGGCTTCTAGAAAATTCTCTAATTACAGGGTGCTTCAAGCAAAGCGTCTCTAAAGAATCGACACAGATTTCAGGTACCTCTATTGCTTCTATCTCGATAAGTCCATCACTGTATTGTCCTTTTAACACTATTTTGACTCTGTTACATAATGTAGCCGGTGATCGTGTTTTATTTCCAAAAGCTTGTATGGCTATTTTATGTGTACCTGCAATAGGTAAATTGAACTGACGCGATAAATTTTCTTTTATGAATGTGAGTTGGCTACCACCATCTATAACCATTCGAGCTAATGTTTCTTCTTGCGATTTATTCGTTACAATGTACGCACAGGCAGTTTTCAAGTAAACATTGTCTAATTGGCCGTTTGTTAATAGACTTGAAGTACTTTCATTATTAGCTGTACTAGGTTTAACATCAGCTCTTTTTTGTTCTCGGTAACTCGGATCTCCTCTCTCCGGAGGCTTTGTCCATCGAAAACAAAGCCTTTTCTGCTTTAAAATTTTCTTCTTTTCGTTCAAATATAAAGAAGGGTCATAATCTTTTGTTTGATGGGTTCTGGCTTGACAGAACAAACAATAATCTTTTACACTTGTTAATAGAGCAGCGACAGTGAACGTTTTATCTTTTTTTCTTTTCTGTACTGAGGTTATTCGAAAATTTCTGATTACTGTCCCATTCACTTGAACAACGTGGTTGTTCAATGGAATCTAGCTCAATTTTTATAAATTGCAGTAATATCATTATTTGCTTATTATAATCTACGTCTGCCTTGTTATTCTGTTGAAATCCACTACAGGAACTACTATTGCATAAGTCGTATCAGTTAACTTTTGCTTATTGAAATCAATTGTATGGCAATGCTTTACCAAAGGTCGTTAGTGATTTAGTTACGGTTGTAGCCGTATTATACAATGTTCTCAAGCCATTTATGTCCTTCTCATATTTTACGTGTATTATTGCTAGTAACTTCTGAATATAAATATCCACAATGGTTTCCATACTCGTCTTTGAGCAATCCGATTGCATCATGGTAAGACGATTGACTTGACGTCAATCCGTTAATAGTTATTAATGCTTTGCCAGTCAAGTAACATTCTAGATATGCAAATTTTGACGTATCATCTAAATTTTTGTTCTCGTGTATTGCTAGATTGTACTGCTCTCAAAAGGCCGGCCAACCTGAAATATTACGGTCAAATTTAATTAAATCAAGCCTGGGTAATCTTACCATAGTCTGGCGCTGACTAATTTGTACATGCGCCGTATCTTCTTGTTGCTGCATTGTCGTTATACTCCACATTTTTTTTTTGCACTCATTCTCTAGTTCAGGGGTTCCCTACCTGTGGTACAAGTACCGGTACCGGTACACACAGCTACCGGTACCGTACCGGCATGTCAAGCTACCGGTACGCTATAAGTGAACAATATTTGGCGTAAAATCATATGTTTTTTTATACAATACATCGCCAAGCCCGAGCGCTTTGTCTGTTCTTTTTCAATCCGAATACTTTCTACGGTGATAGATAACAATGTGACTCACCTCACGTGTTTACCATAAATTTGTAAAGAACATTGGGTTATTATTTGTATCAGTTTGTGTTTATTTATGTAATATTGTAGCAAGTGTAGAATAGATTTGTATACATATGTATATTTAAATCAATTATTGGTTTACATGCTTAAATAATTACCTCATGTTAACTTTATTTTTCAATGGTTAGAATAACTGCGGAGCTTTGAAAATCTGTGTAAACATGTTTAATAAGTGATATTAAAATATTTATAGGAGTTATAAAATTAAATTAATAATACTAATATTATATAAATACATATTTAGAAAATAATCGAAAAAAATAATTTATTAAAGAATTTCTTTAAAAAATTATTTTTAAATATTCTACTTGGGCTGCTAAACAATATTCTAACAGCTAACTGGTAATAAATATACCTACAAATATCTGAAGTATAAATTAACTTTACATTAATTATTTGCCAGTAAACAAAGTGACATTTAGGCATCTTGATACTTCCAGCTCAATTATTTATGTACATTTAAGTTAGCACAAGATACAATTTTTAACATGGCCACAGTAAAAAAAATGCTCGTGTTACATGGTTACATAAATATTTGAAATTATTTAGTGACTATTTTGAAATTATTTACTGCCACTCTCTTGCATGTCCCTTAATTTAACAATACAAAATTCCATTTTAAAAGTATTACAAATTTTCTACTTCTACTTGTAAAAATGTTCTAAACTTCTACTTGTAAAAATGTTAAACCTTTATTTAAAAAACCTTTATTTTGATTTTTCTATAGTGTGTGTTCCCGCGCAACGCCACTGAGCTGTCGAGTAGATTTTAGGATTTAACCAAATAGAGACAAGGGCCATTATAAAGAAGAGATTTTTAGAGCAGGCTGGATGTAGTTATTTCAACTCAGATAATTCTTCAGAGGGAAACAAAGATGAACCATCGAAAACAAAACGTAAAGAAACTTGGATTAGGCAGTACGATCCTGATTATATGAGGTATGGATTCTCAAGGAAAACTGGCACAGAAACTCAACCTATTCCACAGTGTGTTATTTGCTATGAATGTTTATCAAACGGGTGTATGAAGCCTTCTCTTTTGAAGAGACATTTATTAGCGAAACATCCCAATTTAAGAGATAAACCAGTTGATTTAAAAAAAATATTCAGAATTGTCCACTCAAAAAGCAGCAGTGTTCTCTTTTAGTAACATAAACACTAATTGTGTTCAGGCATCATATTTAGCAAGTTTGCGTATAGCCAAGTGTGGAAAACCACACACAATTAGAGAAACATTGTTGCTACCTGCAACTAAGAATATCGTCAAATCTGTGCTTGGAGATAAGGCAGCTAAAGAAATTGACAAAGTTTCCCTGTCCAACAATACTGTTAAACGGCGAATAGAAGATATGGCATTACAGCTTGAAAGCATTTTAATCAAGAGAATAAAAGAAAGTCAATTTTATTCTCTGCAACTAGACGAAAGTACTGACGTCTCCAATCTGGCACAATTACTTCTGTATGTTCGATTTGATTTCAATAATGAAATACAAGTAGAAATATTAATCTGCAAACCGTTATCTGCGAGAACAACTTCGAATGATATATTTAAAATAATTAATGATTATTTAATTAAAAATAATATGAGTTGGGTCAAATCTGTTGGAGTTTGCACCGATGGTGCTCGAGCTATGATTGGAAATTTATCCGGCGTAGTGACTTGAATTAAAGAAGTAGCACCGAAATTCAAATCTACGCATTGTATTATTCATCGTGAAGCCTTAGCCACAAAAAATATGTCTGTAAATTTAGGAAATGTTCTCAATGAAGCCATAAAAACAGTTAATTTCATAAAATCTCAAGCGCTTAATTCCCGCGAATTTACAATTCTATGCAATGAGATGGGGAGTATTTATAAAACACTTTTGCTTCACACCGAGGTACGATGGTTCTCACGAGGAAAAGTCTTCAGACGACTTTTTGAGTTACGCTCCGGTATCTATTTTTCTTAAGGATTCTGGAGATTCCAAAAAAGATAATTTTGCTAATGAGGAATGGTTATTCAGACTAGCATACCTATCCGATATATTTTCTCGACTAAATGATTTAAATTTAGGTTTACAACGAACTAATAATTCTTTGTTTCAGCGATAAAAAATTTAAAAGAAATCTGTAGTTAATGATACAGCAATAAAAGAAAGGAAATATTTGTATGTTTTTTCTCTCTGCAATTTTGCTGAAGAAAACAATTTATCAGTATCAAACTGTGTGATAAACGACATTAAGCAACATCTAATATCGATGTCAGATTGGTTTGAAAAATATTTTACAATAGATTTTACTTCCCAAAATTGGATTCGTAATCCCTTTATATTCATTGCGGAAGTTCTGGATGACGTAATTGCTAAAGAATCCTTCATAGACCTTCATAGACCTAAGTGATGGTGGTTAGAAATTAAAATTTGAGAGCACAGGCTTATTTTCATTTTGGCTTTCTGTTCGCCAACTTGCATGCCAAGCTCTGAAATTTTTAATGTCATTCAGTACAACATATTTATGCGAAACTGGGTTTTCAATTATGGCAGCAATGAAAAACAAATCTAGATCATTGCTCAATATTTAGCCTGATCTTTGCCTGAATCTAACAAAAATTGATCCCGATATTTCTACGCTGGTAAAATGTAAACGGGCGCAACCTTCACATTAATTGCATTTATATTTAGCATAATAAAAGTATTTACGAATTTAATTGGTTTTATTGTAATTGGATGCACCATGCTAATGTAATGTCGTTTTTCTATGCCATCTTCAATAAATTGAGCGTTAGGGATAACTTTTTTTCTGGTTCTATAAAGTTTTTGAGAAAAAAATAAGGCCATTACTTGAATTTGCGAAATATTTACACTGGTACGCGACCATATTGTATATTACATACCGGTACAACATATTCAAAAGGTTGGGAACCTCTGCTCTAGTTGATCATCATCGAATACTGGCGCTAATTTTTCATTGACAACTCCAAGCTGATCACGAATAGCCTTTACCTGTGCAATAACTACTGAAATATTGTCCACATCAATATCTTCTTCCTTCATCAGCTCCTCTGCTTCTTAAATTATTAGCGTTAGTTGTTTGCGGTACGTTTTTCTTAATGACAAATCCATTTTCTTCGTTATGGTTCTGATTATAACACTCACACACTTTATACGTTATCTTCCCTGGTTTCGGCACCAAAATGTGATTATTATCGTTAATCCTGGAATACTTTTTGTGAGTCTGCAAGACTCATACCTCCATTTTTTTTTTCTTCCCCCATTCATGTTACTAGTACTACACCCCTCACCACCCAGTACATCTTCAGCGATTTAGTTGCCTAAGAGAAGCGCCCTGGAGTTGATCTCTATGTCCATTGCTTGGTAAGTATTAGCCGTTTTACAAAAACCCACCGAGTCTGCGAGACTTATAAACAGTAATACCCGAATAATATGTGAGTCTCCGAGACTCATAAAAAGTAATAGGCGGCTATTTTATGTGAGCCTATGAAACTGATAAAAAGTACTTGATACCAAGTTGAACCTAATACCATAGACGATTTTGACTTCCAAACATCAATTGCTCAAAATAATACTACCACAGCTAAGAAAACAAAGAAAAAACTGTAAGAAAAAAAAAGAAAGATCAATGCAGTGGAAGATGAGGAGGCAGAAGTTGAAAGATTGCTAAAGTTGGATTAGGCAAAAATGATTGGCAAAAATAACCTGGTCTGGCACACAAAACCAATCCGTTCAAGAATTTCACAAACCTTAGCAAAAAAATGTTTTCCACGTTCGACCAAAAATCAAAGGAAATGCACTTCAGGCTTCAAGACCAATAGGATTCTTCAAGTCGTTCTTTTGTACTGACATATTTGACACAATATTAAAATATACTAATGAGGAAATCGAAAGTAAAAGAATCAAATATAAAAACTCTGAAGCTTCCAATTTAGTCCTGTCAAACAAAGAACTACAAGCACAAGACCAGCAGTCTCCAGAAAGCGATGCCAGTAGCGGACCTCGTAAAAGGAAATATTATAGTATTTGTAATTTCTCAAAAAACAGACAATCTAGAATGGCATGCTCAAAATGTAACGTTCCAATATGCGGTGAGCACTCAAGAAAAGTTTGTGTGAACTGTTTATAATAAATAAACTTAAGTATTGTACAATTTTCTAAAACATTTTACTTTTGGATAGCGTTAACTTTCTATAAAAAAAATAATTAGGGCGAAAAAAATACCTGTCATATTATTTTTCTTTATTTTTCATTTTTTTTTTCGAGTTTTAATTTTCAAAATTAAATATCTTAATGTCTTCATTACTTTAATTGTTGAAATAAAACGAATTTTACAAAATAAGTGTCTGCAATATAGTAATTTCCTAAGTATGGTAGTGTAAGTATGGAGTCTGGTAGACTCACAAAGTGTAATAACCGTCAGAAAATGTGAAAGAGTATTCCAGGGTTAAAAGAACACTGTTGTACGAATTTATCACTTGAAGGGTGCAGGCAAAGAACAGGGAATGTCATATTTCCTTGTTTTTTGTTTTGCCCTGGTAACAAATCTATGTTTATGGTAATTGCATATCAAATTACTAGTTTTTACAAATACCCAACAAATGTCGCTATGAATACGTTTTTATATATGCCCAAAGCGAAAAGAACTGGGAATGTCCATGACATACTGGTAAAGAAGGAGGATAGTCCAAAAATTGACAATTGTGAACTGGTGATTTTAAAGTTAAGAGTTCTTTGACTTTGCTTCCTTTATTTACATTGTTTGTTTGCGTTGCAATTTTAATTTAAAATTTGTAAACAATGTTTTCCGACTCAGTTTTTTGACCAGTTGTAAATTTTCTGACAAGATATTTGCCATTTCATTGGTATGAACTGCTTAAAAGTTTAAGGACAAAACCGTCACCTTTCAACGTTATTAAAATTGCTCCAGGAGAAGTCGTAAGAGAATAGTCGAAATTTCGCAAAGGAAAATTCATGAAGAAATGTAAGGATCCAAATTCAAAAGCAAACGGAAGTAATGGTTTCCAAAGAACATGGTCCTGTGGTACTGCATAGAGAAAATTACTTGGAAGATTGGAAGAAAACAAAAATTCTAAGTAATTGTTGTAATCCTGTCAAAAACCTAACCTAACATTGAGTCCGAACTTTCAGATTTTGCATTTAAAAAGTTGAAATTTTGGACCCAAAAGTGAAGTAACATACAGAGATTTGATGAGTTTGATGCCATTTTGTGCAAGAGAACACCATTATTTTTTGTAACACTAAAATATGATTAAAAAACCAAAGATGCTGATGACTAAATTTGACATTTCTTGTTTTTGTTTGTGACGCCAAGGACATTCCTTGTTTTCTACTTTTTATAAGATGATTGTAAATAACTTAAAACTCTTATTTTAACATAAATATGCATAATAATAAGTCATTGTTATTTCTAAGAAAAAGTTACTGCATACTTTGAACTGAATAAAAAGATTATAACTTCTAAACTTTAAATTGCTTTTTTCTCAGAATCTATTGATAAGGACATTCCCTCTTCTTTGTCTGTACCCTTCACTTGTACTTTTATTTTCAACTCTATACATTCGGTTATAGATTTTTATTGATTGTATTTTGTTTTTACACTGCTCATACGATATATAAATTTAAACTCCTCGTGCGTTTGCGCGATCGCATAATGTTGGCGTGAGCCCATTGTCTCGCACAGGGCCTGCGTTCTAGACCTACAGGGACGTATTCGCACCATTTTCAACATATATAAATTACGAATAGTTTACATAAAATACGAGATATAGTAAGCTTGAAAATATCTGCTAGGGTGAAAGACAGTATCGCTGTAGTCGGACAAATTTCTGGCAGTATTGTCCTTCGTTATCCCATTTACACGCGCCACCATTGTTAGCTGCTTGATAGTATTTTACCGAGATAGCTATTGTTAAAAACTTCTCGAAATGGCTGCCCCGCATTCTGTTTGTGTATTTATATTATTATCTAAGATATTTACGTTTTATTTGAAAGAATGGAAGTAAAAATGTCGATATGAAACTGTAAACCGAAAGAAATTATGGATACCATTTAGGCGATGTGATATATTTATACGATATACTTTGACACGGTTTCAAAAATTATTCCTATATATTTCAATTATAATTATTTACATTTGATATAGTATAGAGTTGAGCAGAATTATTATTATGTAGTACAGTGAAATAAATAGTGGTGGCAGCATATCCATATATTTTATTATTTTTACTGAACTATACTGAAATATTTATTATCGTAGTAATTTAAGAAAATCAAATATATTTATTTATTTGGTACACAAGATTATAGAATTTCAAGAATAAAACAAGTTTAAAGACTTGATGCAGAAAATCCTATGATGAAGTAATATATAAAGAAAGTACAAAATATAGATTGTGTACGGAATTAGCACCTAAGTGACTTTTGTCTTGTACTACGAAACATTGAACTACGAAATATTAATTGTCTAACATTACATTTGTGTACAGAAACTAATGGAACAAAATTGTGATATAATAAGTGTTATTGTATATATTGTTGTTCTGATATTTTGATAAATTTAAACTAATTTTCTAAGATGTTTTTTTTTTTTATTCTCGTAAAAAGGCTTTATGAGTCTTTTTACGTTTTATCTTTAAGGGTAGGATATTGTAAATTTTTGATCATGTATAAGTTAAAAAACAACGACAAACATTTTTGTTGCGTTTAGTAATTCTTTTGCTGAAAGTTTTAGTAATTCTTTTGAAAAAGTGATTCAGCTAGAGATTTATAAATTAATATTAATAGATTTTTCGTTAAAAACTTCTTCCCTAACTGGTAAAATTTATTTGTTAGTTTCCTCACATTTCTTGTTAGTAAATTAACATGATTATTTATGCCTAAATATTTGACCTCTACCAATTATTTCCTTAATTTCCTCTTTCACATCTGGGACTTAATAATAAAATAATACTTAAATACAAAAATAGATCTGTTTGCTTTTGTTATAGAGAAGGCTAGATAGTGTGACTTATTAACGATAATTAAAAGACGATACTCACTAATCCATTTATTATTTTTTTCAATGGTTGACTGCACATAATTTTTTTATTACTCATGCGGGACAAGTACTATTTTGGCGCCCGTTTCTTTAGTGCGACAAATGGCTGCTTGTCAATTCAATTATTTGCGTGCAACAATTATATTACGTCGCACCCAATTTATGCCTGGCGCACGCAAATTTTCAATAAAAATTGATTAGATTGGGTTAGGTTAGGTTAGCCCAGAATTTTTGTATCATCAAGAAATTGAAATTAAATAAAAAGTTTTAGAATGAGTGTTTCTTTGGTGGTATTGCAGACTGATGAGAGTTCTTATGACGAATCCATACCGCCGGAGCTATAATTGAAAAAGAAAATTCTTCCTTTTAGATTCCCTGGACCCCAAACTTGTAAGATACGTCCCCTCGCATGAGTAATAAAAAATATAATCAGCAATTCGTGCGGTATTGTCAATTGCCCTCTCGAGCGAATTTCCCTCTCACCCCGCTGATTTGTTAACTAGAGGTATGTCTACAAAGTTTTACTTGCAGCAGAAATATGGTTGAGTGGACCAACTTGGTTACAAGAAGATCAACAAAAGTGGCCACAAAATGACATTGATAACAATGAAGAAAAACAGGTTAACGCCTTGTTTAGCCTAAGTAACATAAAAGACGATTGCAATGTCAAGATTGTCAAGATTTGTCAACGACGATTTGTCAAGATGTCAAGAATGTCAAGATTGTCAATGTCCAGTAGAACAAGGTGTCAGACAGGGCTGCGTACTATCCACGCTACTGTTTAACCGATACGCAGAAAACCTTTTTAAGAATGCACTCGAAGAAGAACAGATTGGGATAAAGATAAACGGGGAAATAATTAATAACTTAAGGTATGCAGACGACTCTGTACTAATTGCCGACAGTGCCGAAGGACTACAGAGACTGATTGATAAAGTAGTAGAGGCATGCGAACCACTTAATATGCGATTGAATGTGGCAAAGACAAAAATTCTAATCGTCAGCAAAAATGCGTCTAATGCCCAATTCCTGGTAAATGGGGCCCAACTACAGAGAGTACCATCAATATCGTACTTGGGTGTAAACCTCAATGACCAATGGGATCATAGTCGTGAAGTAAAGATCAACATAGAGAAGGCACGTTCTACATTTAACCAAATGAAGAATGTTTTGTGTAACATGCGCTTGAACATCCATCTTCGAACACGCATACTTAGATGCTACGTCTTCTCTAAGCTTTTGTATGGAGTGGAGGCATGGACACTTTCCGAGGCAACTAGTAAGCGACTGGAGGCCTTCGAAGCATGGTGCTATCGTCGAATGCTTCGCGTTTCCTGGACCCACCATGTTAGCAACGAAACCATACTCCTACGCATGCAGAAGGACAGAGAACTGCTCACAACAGTCAAACACAGAAAACTGTCATACTTTGGCCATATCATAAGAAACAGCAACAGATATAGGCTACTTCAACTCATCAGGCAGGGAAAAATCGAGGGGAAGAGGTCACAGGGAAGACGACGGATCTCCTGGTTGAAGAATCTGCGACAATGGACCGGAAGAACATCGGTTGACTTGTTCAGATCGGCTGTGGATCGAATCCGATGGGCCATATTGATCGCCAACGTCCACTGAGGATATGGCACAATAAGAAGAAGAAGAATGTCAAAATTGAACCTCTGTTTAATTTAGAGAAGTTTGAAAAACTAGAAATAATGTTGGATGCTTCAGCGTATATCCTAAGATTTATTCAACTATGTAAAACTAAGAAGAAAACAGCAGGTCCATTGCAACTCAATGAAGTAAAGAAGGCTGAAATCTATTGACTAAAATACGTACAACGTAGTGAATTTGACAAAGAAATGGAAGCACTATCAAAATCGGAAGAAATAAGTCATCGGTCAGCAATCCTGACACTTAATCCATTCTTAGACGATGATGAAATTATGAGATTAGGTAGTAGGTTACAGGAAGCTTGCTTACCATATAAGACAAGGCATCCAGTCATTTTGCCACAGAAATCAGCATACACAACAAGAGTTATCAACAGATGCCATGAAAGAGTAATGCATTCTGGAGTAAATTCAACCTTAAATGAATTGTTTTTGGGTTATACGTGGCAGACAATGAATAAAATACATAATTTCCAAATGCATAAAATGTAAACGACTGAAAAGTAAGTCAGGAAATGAACCATTCATACCATTGCCCAAGAACAGATTAACAATGGTAAATCCATTCTAGTTTACCGGAGTAGACTTCGCAAGATCCTTGTATGTAACAAATGCTGATAAACAAGTAAAGGTCTACGTAATGCTGCTAACCTGTGCAGTAGTTAGAGCTATCCATTTGGAAATGGTACCGGCTTTAACGACCGAGAGTTGTATCAGGGCATTACGCAAGTTTATTGCGAGAAGAGGAGTCCCGAATATAATTTATTCGGACAACGCGAAAACATTCCGAAGAACGTCCCAAGAGATTCAAAAGCTATTCCATATTTTAACAACGGAAAAGGTACAATGTTTATCGAAGGAACATCGAATAGAATGGCTCTTCATAGTGGAACGAGCAGCTTGGTGGGGCTGTTTCTGGGAGCGCCTAGTGAACACAGTGAAATATGCTCTAAAACTAACACTTAAAAGAGCAAGTATCAACTATGATGAATTACAGACAATTTTGACTGAAGTTGAAGCTACAGTCAATTCACGGCCTTTGACTTTCATCGATGACGACCCATCAAATTTACTAATATTAACGCCTGCGCACTTCCTCATTGGAACTAATAAAGAGGGATTTAGTGTGGACTTAACATATCCTGAAATTAGAAGAAACAGTATTCTCCAGCAATTGAAGGATCGTGAATCGAAGACATCAAAGTTTTGGAAGCGATGGCATACAGATTACTTACAACAATTGAAGGGTACAGGCAAAGAACAGGGAATGTCCTTATGAATAGATTCTGAGAAAAAAGCAATTTAAACTTTGGAAGTTATAATCTTTTTATTGAGATCAAAGTATGCAGTAACTTTTACTTAGAAATAACAATGACTTATTATTAAGCATATTTATGTTAAAATAAGAGTTTTCAGTTATTGACAACCATCTTACAAAAAGTACAAAACAAGGAATGTCCTTGGCGTCACAAACAGAAACAAAGAATGTCTGATTTAGTCATCAGCATCTTTGGTTTTTGAATCATATTTTAGTGTTTCATAAAATAATGGTGTTCTCTTGCACAAAATGGCATTAAACTCATCAAATCTCTGGATTTTACATCATTTTTTGGGTAAAAAATTTCAACTTTTTATATGCAAAATCTGAAAGTTCGGACTCAATGTTAGTGACAGAATTACAACAATTACTTAGAAATTTTGTTTTCTCCCAATCTCCCAAGTAATTTTCTCTATGCAGTACCACAGGACCATGTTCTTTGGAAACCATTACTTCCAAATAAAGACCAAAGAAACGAAGAAAGGAGATGTGGCGTTGTTACACACCCAGAATTTGTCGAGACTCGAATGGAAACTTGTAAGGGTAACGGATTTATTTCAGGGTAGAGACGGCATAACGAGAGTCTGCGAAGTCCAGACGAGTAACGGGACGAAGCTACGAAGACCAGTCCAACTTCTTTATCCATTGGAAGTGGATGGATATTCTGCTGGAGTAGGATGTTGAAAATGGGGCGAATACGTCCCTGTAGGTCTAGAACGCAGGCCCTGTGCGAGCCAATGGGCTCAAGCCAACATTCTACGATCGCGCAAACGCACGAGGAGTTTAAAGGCATATATCGTATAAGCAGTGTAAAAACAAAATACAATCAATAAAAATTATTAACCGAATGTATAGAGTTGAAAATAAAAGTACAAGTGTTAAATACATACAACAGTGTTCTTTTACCGATAATAATCACAATGTATACTATTCTATGAATCGCAATCAGTTCAAAAATATTTCAATCTAAGCGCAATCTACTGCTCCCTGTATATTTTTGTTTAAACAGATTATTCATTCTACATATCTATATGACATGTATAATCTTTTCTACTTTTATTAAAGTAGAATATAGTAAAACTAGTGAAATATGTACTATGTTTTCTTTCGACAATAAAATCTGTTATTCCCTCTAATCACATCTGTATAATTATTTTTGATATTTTCTTTTTTTTCAACCATTGCATCTATTTAATAATAACATTCCAGTTAATGATATTACCGAAACAAATTGTGTATATTTTTGTGTATTTTTTGTGTAATGTTTCAGTAAAGGAAGATGGAAAGCTGCTGGCGGCGCTGGATCATCAAATAGACCGACATTCTGGAAATCTTGGCGAGCAAATTGAGTCCGGTATAGTTCATACTAAACTCGACATCCCCAGTAATGGTATACACAAATCCTTGGTCGAGCACTTGTCCCCAGATTACTCGCAGTATACAGAGAATGGAAACCGAAGGTCCGCAGGCTATAACACACAAAGAGATAATAATAATGTAAGTTTATTAATCAATTAAATTTTGAAATTTACTTATCCGATTTCAAAACATTAGAATTAGCATTATTAGTAGACCAGCAAGACCAGACACGACCAGACAAGACCAGACAACATCAGGCAAAACCAGACAAGACCAAACAAGACCATACAAGACCAGACAAGACCAGACAAAACCATAAAAGACCAGACAAGACCAAACAGGACCAGGCAAGACCAGACAAAACTAAACAAGAAGAGGTAAGACCAGACAAGACCAGACAAGGTCAGACAAGACCAGTTTCGATTCCCTGCCGAGGGGGGTCTTTTTTACTAGTGCGGCAATGCCCTCCCTGAAGGAATGCGCAATTAAAAAAATATAAAACAAAAATAGGCAAGTGGAAAAGGGGGTTTAGTGAGTAACAGCTTCATACACAAACTGGTAGAGTTGCCCCAAACCACAATAAAAAAAGAACAAAACGAAACAAGACCAGGTAATATAAGGCAATACCAGATAAGACCAGACAAGACGGGGCTAATCATTTTTTAGCTATCGCTTGCATAATCAATTACCTGCTGTTATGATATCATGGACAATTTATCGTTTTCCCAACATGTCTTGTTAACAGTATCGGGAGTATTAAATTAACTTGGATTTACTTACTACTATTATACTATTCATGATTTTGAATTATTTATATGTAGTGTGAAACTGACTCTATATCTCATTCGCGTTGTGCATTATTAAAATCACTTTAGACTCGTATGGAAGAATAGATAAGGGCAGACCAGAGCAGGCAGAACGAGACAAGAGCAGACAGAACGAGACAAGAGCAGGCAGAACGAGACAAGAGCAGGCAGAACGAGACAAGAGCAGGCAGAATCAGACAATACCAGGGAGAGCCAGACAAGACCAGAGTAGACTTGCTTTGTTTTGTCTCATTATGAATAAGTGTAAGATAGTCATTTTCACGTCAACTTTATTCATTATCTGTTAGCTAACGCTTGCATAATCCATTGCTTGCTGTATTGATATCATGGGCCGTTTATCGTTTTCCCAACATGGATTGTCAACACTTTCTCTCGCATCAAATTATCTTTGATTTGTTATTCATAATTGTGAAGAATTTATAAATAATAACGCGTTTGAGTTGCTCATAATTAAAATCTAGAGAAGACTAGACAAGATCAGACAAGACTAGACTACACTTTGTTTTGTCACTATATTAATTAATGGGTGTAAAATAGTCATGTTTACGTCAACTTTACAATATCTGTTGCTATCGCTTGCATAATCCATTGCTTGCTGTGATGATATCAAGAACAATTTATCGTTTTCCCAACATGTCTTATCAACAGTTTCAAAGCTTTTACTGCTCCATTGTCGCTGCAAAATCGATACTAAACTCTATGAAACTATCTATCGAAATTCTAGAAGTTTTGTCGAATTATTTGATAGACTAAAAAGAAAAACTTGTTAGTGATTAGTTCGCATAAATTGTTTTCATTTGCATGTTAAATTTGTACCATTTCCAAATATATTTTTACGTTTTACTTTTACATAATATTTATTTTTCTCTTATGTAGATTTATGTTTATGTTTTATTTAGATTTATAAATTTTTTTTTTCTGCTCTCTAATTGGTTCAACCATTTTCATCCAACGTAGATTTCTGGCTTTTATATCCGTGAAAATCCATATATCTCATTTTAATTATGTTAATTCGGGTTCTAGGATAATTGTTCGAATGCAACTTGTTCAAATGATATTTTCTTCGAATGGAAATTTTTTCGAATCGACTTTCATTGGACTATTCCTTCGCACTTTCCTTTTTTAATTGTTTAGCAATAAGAAAAATGTAACATTTAATACATAAAATATATAATTTGATTGTTTGTTTCTGGGCCAGTAGAAGACATACTTTTATAATATTTTCTACAAGACGCAATTAACAATTATGTGCAAAGTCGCAGCACTGGTATGCAGATGATATATTTAAAACTGTACCACCCTTGTTTGAACAATTGTATACAATACATGGCTTACTTGAACACACTGCTCTGCCATTAGTTTATGCACTCCTTGCAACAGTACAAGTGTAAATTATTGACTTGGAGACATGGACTATTATAGACTTGGAGACCAGATTTTGAGCTTGCAATGGCAAATGTTATAAATGTTCTCTTGAATGTTTTTTTCTTACTTCTGCCAGTGTATCGAAATTTACAAGTAAATGGTTTAAAATCGAAATTACGATACAGACCCTGAGTTTGCATTGAGCATATAAATCTTATGTGCATTAGCCTTTGTGCCTACACAACATATAATAGCTAACTATCAACATTTTACAATATTTTACCACCTGAACACAAGCAGTGGTTAATTATTGACACGTGAATTGGCCGACCAGTTCGTCGGCCACCTCGTTTTCCCGTCCAGATGTGGAACTGCTTTGTCGCAGTTCGAAAAGATTTGCCAAAAACCAGCAATTCAATTGAGTATATGCAAAGGTTTTCAAGCACTAGTATGTGACAATCATCCAAATGTATGAAAATTTTTTGAAGTTATCAAACGCAAAGCAAGTTTGAATGAGCTTCGAATAGAACAGTACATAAGTGGTCAAGAACCACCCGCTGGAAGAAAACAATATAAAGATTTAACAGAAAAGCTTACTCCAATTGCTAATTCCTTTGAACCTAATGTTCAGGCTAAGGACTACTTACGTGGAATAGCACACAATATTACTTACTAATTATATAGGGGTTACTTTGATTAATCGTATATTGAAGTATTTTTACATTATAGTTATTACAATTTTCTTTCGAACAAAGTACTTAGGAGCAAAATTGCTTTCGAACAACTTTCCTGATACCGTTAATTCGTAAAATCTGTATTCTAAACCACTGCGCTAAAAGTACCTACCACAAGTAGCGTTGTTTCATTTGCAAAATGCTATACACAGCAGGTGTTGGGGACCTGCGGCCTTTTTAATTTTCCTTTGCGGCCTTTTTAGACATTTTAATTTTAACCTATAATTACAAGTTACACGCTTAGCTTTGTCATATACTGCCTTTGATAAACACAAAACTTGGAGGAAAATTAAGTCACGTGATCTGAAAAAAGTGCAATGGAGACTTGTAGCTAGCTACAACAATTGCAATAGAAAGAGACTTCTAGTTTCAGCTGTCCTACCGTAAATGCCCTATAATGAACCATAATTGATTTTACATGAGATTTTACGGATCTAAACTACTACAAATTCCACGGTAACATACAAGATTCTCTCGTCCCGGTAACATACAAGATTCTCTCGAAGGCGTTACAAGCAAGGGCAGAAAATCAGTTGGATAGTCAACTGGGAGAATACCAGGGCGGCTTCAGGAAGACCCGATCCTGTGTTGAACATATCCTCAATCTTAAAACTGTACTTCCATACTCCACGATGAGAAACCGCCAGGTGGTCGTTACCTTTGTTGATTTTAGGAAGGGCTACGATTCCATTGATAGAGAAACGCTTAACAAAGTACTCCAGGAATTAACACTAGACAACAAAACCCGCATACTAATCCTAGAAACTTTGACCAACACCCATTCCAAGGTTAAATTTAGAGGCGAGATTTGCGAAAGCTTCGAAATAAAAACTGGAGTGAGACATGGAGATGGACTTTCCCCACTTCTCTTCAACTGTGTCCTTGAAAAGGTTATGAGAGAATGGCGCAAGGAACTGAACAATTTGGGTGCTCAGAGTGGTATCTACCTGGGACGTAAGAATGATGGACTAGATGGAGAAAACAGAATCTTCACCAGCATTAGAGAAGCAAGCAGAGAAATGTTACTAAAATAGGGAAACATCAAGAGGACTCAGAAATTTAAGTATCTCAGAGAATGGATTGAACCCAACTTATCAGAAAGTACATCATTATCCAAGAGAGTCAGCAAGTTAGAATTAGCCTATCGGCTGACTAAGAACACTTACAATAAGAAATGCCTGTCACGCAACCTGAAACTTAAGCACTACGCATCAGTCTTACGACCAGAAGCCCTGTATGCCATGGAGTGTCTTTCCTTGAACCGAAGGGGTCTAATAGGGAAATTGGAAATCAGAGAGAGGAGAACCCTCAGGAAGATCCTAGGCCTGGTAAAGGAAGATAGCGAATTCCAAAGACGGCATAACTCTGAGCTCTACGAACATATTGAGATGCTCTCTGACTCTGCAAGGAAAGGAAGGGTAGCTTTCTATGGCCACGTTGCAAGATTGCCTCCAAACCGACTAACCAACCGCCTGTTCACCTTCTGGCAAAACAAGAAGCTTCGTACCACTTGGTTGACAGAGACCGAGAAGGATATTAAAGAACTGGGAATAACATATCTCAAAAACAGACAGTCTGTGAGACGCACCCTGAAGGAAGTCTGTGGATTTCAGGAAAAACCTCGAAGGAAAGGTACCCCCTGGCCAGAAGAGAGAAAGAAGCTACACGGCAGAAGATGCGACAATACTGGGCAAAGGTCAAAGCCCAACAGTTGAACAAGCGTGCTCCAAAGTAGGTCTATTCGAAAGAAGAAGAAGAACCATAATATTTAGGTGATATGCAACCGCCAAACAAGTTAGACGCGCAAAAATTTGCTCGTAGAAATTGTGTACTTTGAGTGGTGTAAAGTTCATAGGGGGAGAAGTTTATAGTGAAAAAAAAATAGTTGACATTGGATTGGGGTTTTGAAAAGAATTTCTAAATTTGAGGTTTAATTGATTTAATATTTTATGAAAGAAACCTACTAGAAATTCTGAATAAATAGAGAAAAAAATCTAAAACATATCTAGACCTAGTAATATACTCCTAATATGTACCACTTGAACATCTTTGGTAAACAATGGCACAGAGCCTAGCACCTGGCAAGAGTGGGGTTTACAGGACTCCTTGGCCGTAGTGAAGGCGACCTGTCTAGGGGTAACAACCCCGAATAATAAGCCTCCCAAGCTAACAACTTGGGTAGTACCTTGGACAGTGGCTCGCTACTGTCCCACGAGGAATATTCTTCAACTGAGCATGAAGGAAAATTTCGCTACCAATGCACTACCAATTTTGCACTACCAATGGTAACCAATCCACCGTCACCTATGGTGATGTTAGCGAACCTTCGGATTCTGGGGAGTCCGCACCAACATGCTTTAAGAATGACTCGGAGCATCCTCAAATCACCGGACGTAAACTCAGACCGAGATGGCAAAGCTTCTTCGCAACATTTAATGCCAACTTACTGCCAAAAGTGGGTAAACTGAAACATTTGACTGATTCACTAACAAGACACAACATAATACTGACAGCAGTACAGGAAACCAGATTTACGGACGAACATGCCTTCGAGTCCCAAGGCTACAGAATCCTTAAAGGAAAAGTGGGTCAGCGGGTAACGAAGAACGTACCCCACTTAGTTACAGGATTTATAATCAGTCACAGGATACTAGATTCAGTCACCGACTTTACCTCCCCGAGTAGTCGTGTATCCATCCTCTCTCTCAAATGCACAAATAAGGGCTACACTATAGTCAATGCACATGCCCCAATCAACCAGGACAACAAACGCAATCCAGACTGAACTGATAAATTCTGGGAAGACTTAGAAGAAATTATCTCTAACCTTCCAGAGAGACACACTGACATACTGCTTGGTGACTTCAATGCGCAATTTGGAAGAGAGAAAAAGAAAGAAAAATACAGAATCATAGTGGACAATTATCCGGCGCATAAGCGAACCAACCGCAACGTAGAACGATTGGTGGATCTGTGTTGGACTTTTGGGTTGCTCATGAAGTTTTCAGCCTTTAAACACTTGCCAAGGAAGCAGAAGACTTGGATTTCACCTAATAGCAAGCTGGGTGAATTCCAGATAGACCATGTGGCCATTTCACGAAAATCTTAAAAGGAAATGCAAAACTTGAAGGCACTAAGAAACGCCAATCTGGACTCTATCCACTACCTCCCAAAGATCAAAATAAGACTCCAGCCTAGAACACTACTTTACACATAACCTCCAAAATAGTAAGATTTGACGTACAGCGACTTAAGAACAGTTACAAATTAAGTCATAGACTGAACAATACAGATCTAAACAGTTGGGACCAACTGAAGGAGACTCTTGTCAAGGCGGCCAATGAACTCGCCCCTCTCGCTAGAAGAAAGAAGCATCCGTGGTGGGCTGAAGACTGCGACAATACAACAGCCCAAAGACAGACAGCTTGGGTGAAGTGGAATTCTAAAAGGACCAAGGAAAATGTGTATACATTTTTAGAACAAAGAAAGGTTACAGCCAAGATAATACAAGGAACCAAGCGAACCTTCACACAAAACCAACTAGCCTAAGTCGAAGAGAGCTTTGCTAAGAATAACTCCAGAAATTTCTTTGGTAACCTAACCTAACCTTCAAGCTGACACTCAGAAAATACGCTCCGCCAAGCCTCCACGTCAGAGACTCACAAAGCAAACTGGCTTACCCCCTGTTGCCCCCTTGATTGGAAGAAGTTGTCCAGATCATTTAACATCTTAAGAATAATAAGGCAGTTGGAGAAGACTCCATCGTTGCTGAACTGTGGAAAGGTGCTGGAAACAATGCCATGCGCAAGCTAACCGAGATCATCCAGGACATCTGCGAAAAAGAGAAATTACCATCCGATTGCAAATATGCTGTGATCAATAATGATAAACAACTACCGTGGAATTTGTCTCGTCCCGGTGACATACAAGATTCTCACGAAGGCGTTACAAACAAGGGCAGAAAATTAGCTGAATAAACAACAGGGAGGATATCAGAGGCTCAGGACGACCCGATCCTGTGTTGAACAAATCCTCAATCTTTAAACTGTGCTTGCATGCTCCAGGATGAAAAACCGCAAGGTGGTCGTTACCTTTGTTGATTTTAGGAAGGTCTACAATTCCACTGATAGAGTAACGCTTAACAAATTACTCCAGGAACTAGGGCTAGACAACAAAACCCGCAGACTCATCCTAGAATCTTTGACCAACACCCATTCCAGGGTTAAATTTAGAAGCGAGATTTCAGAATAGCTTCGAAATAAACACTGGAATAAGACAAGGAGATGGACTTTCCCCACTTCTCTTCAACTGTGTATTTGAAAGGTTATGAGAGAATGGCGCAAGGAGCTGATCAACTAGGGTGCTCAGAGTGGTATCTACCTGGGACGTAAAAACGATGGACAAGTTGTAGATTGCCTGGCCTTTGCAGATGACATGGCACTGTTTGCTGATTCTCTTTAGATGGCAACAATGTAGGTAAATTGACTCAGAAAACAGGCTGCCAAAGTGGGTCTTCAAGTGTCGCTGGAGAAAACAGAATTCTTTACCAACATCAGAGAATCAAACAGAGGCATGTTACTAAAATCAAGTGGAAATCGTATGGAAAACATCAAGTGAAATTAGAAATTTAAGTATCTTGGCGAATGGATTGAACGCAACCTATCAGAAACAGCATCATTATCCAAGAGTGTCAACCAGTTAGAACTAGCCTATCGACTGACTAAGAACACCTACAACGAGAAATGCCTGTCACGCAACCTGAAACTTAAGCATTACACATCAGTCTTACGACCAGAAATCCTGTATGCCGTGGAGTGCCTCTGCTTGAACTGAAGAGGTCTGGTAGAGAAATTGGAAATCGGAGAGAGGAGAATCCTCAGGAATATCCTAGACCCGGTAAAGGAAGATGGAGAATTCCGAAGGCGGCACAACTCTGAGCTCTAAGAACATATTGAGATGCTCTCTGACTGCGCAAGGAAAGAAATGGTAGCTTTCTATAGCCACGTTGCAAGATTGCCTCCAAACCGACTAACCAACCGTCTGTTCACCTTCTGGCAAAACAAGAAGGTTCGTACCACTTGGTTTACAGAAACCTAGAAGGATATTAAAGAACTTGGAATAAAATATCTCCAAAATAGACAGTCTGTGAGACGCACCCTGAAGGAAGTCCGTGGATTTCAGGGAAAACCCCGAAGGAAAGGTAACCCCTGGACAGAAGAGTTTCTCTCTTCTGTCAGTTACACCCGCAGAAGATGCGACAATACTGGGCAAAGATCAAAGCCCAACATTTGAACAAGCGTGGTCCAAAGTAGGACTATTCGAAACAAGAATAAGAAGAAACCATAATATTTGTTGTTGTCAGTGGCGTCAGTTAATGTGTTTTTTTGTTTTTTTATCAAAATCGTTATAAAGTTAGTTATTTGTTAATTTGTGTGTTACCCATTATGTCAAAAAGAGAAAATTTAATGAACAAAACAGAACTTTTAATGAAGATTGGGAACTACAATATTATCTTATTTATGTGAAAGATAAAAGAGTTTGTTTGGTATGCAATTCTACAATAACAATATTAAAAAAATATAATGCAAAACAGCATTATGTGTCTCACAAAGAGCACAGATATGCTAAACTAGAAGGAGAAGTGCGAAAATATGTTCTTCATAAGCTAAAAAATGAAAAAAACAGCATAAAAAACAAGCTTTCAGTAATTTGATTAAGCCAAGTACTACTGCAACTGTTGCAACATATAAAATAGCTTACATTTTTACTTGGGAAACGGGGAAAACCATTTAGTGATGTGGAAATGAAAAAGCTTGCATTGTTGAAGCAGTACGATGTTTAGATCAAGAGAAAGTTGAGAAATACAAACAATTACCCCTTTCAAGAAGGACCATAATTGATAGACATGTCTGATGATGAAACATATAGTATAAATTTGCCGTATCATTTAAAAGTACGCTGGCTATCAAAACAACAAATTTTAGCCAATGTTTTAAGTTTACGAAAAGACATTTTGATGTTTTATAGGGTACGAAAACAGCAATGCGAATTGTTGGATAACACATTTTATATAAATGCTGCATTTTTTTGTGTGATATCATGATAAAATAAAATTATTTATATATTTCTTTGCAGGGCAGAACAAAACATATATATGACATGTGGCAAAAAATATATATATATATATATATGACGTGGCAAAATATTTTAAAAAATCTCTTCTCTCAAGATGATAAGTGAACAAGAATATGCATGTGAAACATATCAAGATGCTTTGGACTCATTAATTGCAGAATATACTGGAATGTTTTCTGATTTTGGAAAACGTACCATTACAAAGAAATAGCTTACGAACCACATTTAGTTGACATTTCGAATGCACCTAGGGAAGAACAAATGTAATTGTTTGAATTAAGTGAAAATGCCATTGTAAAAGAAAATTTTGATTCCTAAAAAGACGTAGTTGAAATATGAAAAAAAATAGTTATCAAATCAGAGTATCCAAAGTTACGTCAGCATTCTCGTCAATTGTTTCCTTATTTTGGAATTACATACTGCTGTGAATAAACTTTTTCAAACTTAACACAAATTAGGAATTAATTAAGCACCTAAACAACTGATGCCCATTTATGAGACCAATTGAAGTTACGAGTTACAATGTTTGAACCCAATATTCAATTTCTTTCGAATAAAAAACAAACTCAAAAATCACATTAAATTACTTGCAGACTATTCAGTTGCAAAATTGGTCATAGTCTTTTTGTTAGTTTTACTTTTTTTTTACTTTTTATTTAAAAAAAAATGTTTGATACGTAATATTAAGTTTATATTTAAACTACAATTTACTATATTATTTTATATATTTTCATAATTGTTTGTAGAGGTGCAAAATATAGGTGGGGATATATTTACACATAGAAGACTACTTTCTTTATCCAAAATGGTATGCGGCCTCTGTATTATACCCGAAATTTATAGTGGCCTTCCATGATTAAAATGTTAGGTTAGGTTAGTTTATCATTAGTGAAGGTTAGTGCATCAAAAAATGTTTCAAAAGTTACAGTTTATAGAAACTAATGCTACAGAGACCTGGAGATTTAAGTGTTTTGTCACACGCATCTGTTAATTCGTTGCCAGAGCAAGTAAATTACCGCTAAACCATCTTCTAAATCAAATCGCCATATTTTTGGTCCATATATCCATGTCCAAAAATCTTTTTTGTTTTTGTATGAAATAAGTATCTGCAAAGTATTATAATTATTCACACGAAAAAAACAAATTGATTGATTGTGGTTACTTATTGAAACTTCATTTCAATATTAAAGATAAAAACATAGTTTAGAGATTGGTGAAACCATCCCATGTTTTAGATTATCATACAAACTTAAAACAAACGGAACACAGCCTGAATATATAAATATATTCAACCTTTCCGGAGCTCTATAACATTTATTGAGTCTTTTTAGGACTACCAAAAAAAATCTCAGTGAAATTTGTAAGTTATCTTATAGCTTTCAGTCCACCTTCGTGGCACTCAACAAAAACCATAAAAATAACATTGTTGCATGACAAAGACATGATCTTAAAAACAATGTTATTTTTATGGTTTTTGTTGAGTGCCACGAAGGTGGACTGAAAGCTTTAAGATAACTTACAAATTTCACTGATATTTGTTTTGGTAGTCATAAAAATACTCAATAATTGTTATGGAGCTCCGGAAAGGCTGAATATATTTATATATTCAGGCTGTTTTCCGTTTGTTTTGTTTGAAAACATAGATTGTTTTTAAGTTTAAAATTTATTGTAGAAATACAACATATGTTCATCATCAACACTGTGGTTTTTTCAGGTAATGTTCAAATTGTCAGAAAACAAAAATAATAATGTATAAATAAACAACGAATGGAAAAAATTACCCCGACGCGACGGTATTACATATGGAGGCCTAGGGCGTCTTTCATTTTTACGCCCTGTAATAGCGCTTGTCTTTCTTTGGCCCATTTCTTCAATTCTCGAAGTGTCGGACCCCTTCTATTTTCTCCGTCTTCACAATTTCATGTTGTCATCTTTCATCCTTCATCACTACCTTTCTAAATAACATTCAGAATTGTAATTAGAGGATTTATCCGCACACCAAGGTGACAGTCGACCATGAACAGTCTTGAAGAAGAATTACACCGACTGCAAGCATAAATTGCAGGAAAGACAGTACTCGGATTCGGTGGGCTGTCATTCAGAAGATAATGGCGGATTGGAGCGACTAGAAACTCAACATTCGAGTCGGTACAAATTGAAAAACATCAAAGGATTAAAACTAAAGAAAATTCATTCTTCTCGACACACAATGTTAATTCCTTGTGCCTAACTGGAAAATTAAAAATTCTCATTGACATAATGAAGAAGCACAAAATTGTAATCATGGCTCTTCAAAAAATCAGAAACAGTGATCAAGACCCTATGGAGTCACAGAGATACCGACTCTATAAAAGAATCCTTGAAAAAATGTCATGAAAAACTGTCCACAATTTGGCAATGGATTTCTTACAGATCTCAAAATTATCGACTCTTTCATAGAATTCAAATCTAAGTCACCCAGACTTGCAACTCTAACTTTTAAATCTGCACAGTAAGTACACAGTTATGTAAGTACACATGCTCCCACCAATCAGAAAAAATAATACTCTGAAGGACATAGAAGAAACACAGAAATTTTTGGTTCTACTGGATCAAGTCTCAATCAACATTCTTCCATCAAACATAAAAATTCTCCTTGGCGACTTCAATGCGCAACTGGAGCAAAAAAGAAAATACAAATATATCATTGAAATATGGCCAGCACATAAATGGACCAACAAAAATGGTCAAAGGTTAATTCTATAACCTGGTCTTGAAATCAACATGTTTTAAAAGGAAACCACACAAATTAAAAACCTGGAAACACTGATTTCAGATCACTACGTTGTAAAGATCAAAATAAAATTAACAATAATGGTAAAGAAAAGATCCCAGAAAAAAGTAGAAGTAAATTTCTTACTATCTTAACAAAGTATCTTACTTATTTTAGTTCCTACTAACTTAACAAAAATTGAGGAATACAATAGGAAATCAGCTGAAGGATCTATCAACTCTAATACGCTAGAAGAATTAACTACCAAATTGAAAGCAATAGCAGAAGAGTTGGCTTAAATAAATCCAAGGAATAAACATAAGTATCATAAGAAGACATAATAAAGACACAATAAGTATCATAAGAAGAAACATAAGATCAACTCCTCAAGACTGATCGATTGAGAATTATCAGAACATGCATCAATAAAAAATACCAGGTTGATGGGGTCTGGAGAATCCTGCCTAATGAAACTGTCTATCTTGAGATGGACCCAATCACCTGCACAAAGAAGAAGAAAAGAATCTCATATTTCTTTCATGTCTTACGACTGCCCGGCAACAGGATTTTAAAACAACTAGTGATGAGAAGTCCCGGAAAGAAGACAGGAAGACAGTGGGTCAAAGAAATTTTGCAAGATCTTGAAGCAGTCATATTTAAAATTACTGATGCAGAGAACAAACACAAAATTAACACTCTCCTTAAGAATCAGAAATTTTCAGCAGCAATGACACATAGAACCGGTAGAGATTTCAGACGAGTTAAGAAAATTGCGTTTCGAAAAATAAAAAATTACTGGGCTGAAAAAATTATAAGGCAGAATTGTTTTGTCTAATTGATCATTCAAAATAATGCCTATTTTATTACATTTGTTTATCTCTAAACTTTCTAACAAATTGAATTTTTTACTTTTCTTCTCTATATGTAAAATTTATAACTTTTTATTAAATTTATGGTTGTATTCTAAACAATGGTTCGCAATAATAGAGCTATAGTTTTTTTGGCGTTGTGGCTTCCTTCCTTCGTGTTCATTGATGTTTGTTTCGAATGACCTCCCTGGTTGTCCTATGTACACTCTATTACATTCATCACATGTTAACTTACAAACCCACGAGTTCAACTTATTGTCTGCTTTGTGCTCATTGGTTTTAATCTAATTTTGTGTATAGTTGTTTGGTTTGGAAGCAATAGTTTGGTTTGTTAATTTATTAATGAAATTTTGCCTAGAACGTCATGGGGTTATAATTAGTAAATGTTTTATATTATATTTTAGGATAAATAAAAAATTGCATAAGTCTATGAATCATGGATTGATATGCTGATAATTTCGAAAGAACTTACATGTATTCTGGTATCAGTATGTGTTGGATTGTGGATAGATTGAAAATTCATGTTTATTATTGTTGTGCGATTTAGTAAGGTAAAGGAAATTGATGGATTTATTTAATTATATTTCGATCGTGAGAATTATTATGGGATCTTAAGAGATTTCCTAGGTCTAATTCCTTCGTTTGTTTGTAAAAAGTGGTTTTAGATTGGAAATAATTTTGTTCTAAATAAATCCTCCCAAGACGAGATAATCTAAAAGTTCCGTTTTTAAGATTGGGTTAGTGTTAATCTTTTCCAGTTATTGTTCGTCGTGCTCGTCGTTGTCACCTATCATTTAAAGCCATTGAAATAATTCTATTCTTTCCTAAATTAAAATTGTCTTTACTCATTGGGGTATTGATAAGTCTATGAATCATTGATTGATATGTTGATAATTTGGAAAGAACTTCACGTATTGTGGTATCAGTGTGTGTAGGTTTTTGATAGATTCAAAAATTATGTTTATTATTATTGTTGTGTGATTTAATAATGTAAAAGAAATTGATTTTCTTGTCTCGTCTCGTCTCGTAAAAGCGAGACGAGGGCGAGACGAGATTTTTTAAACTCTCGCCCTATCTCGTCTCGTGTGAAGCCCTATCGTGAATAATATCAAGGCATTTTAAGGGATTTTTTATGCCTAATCCCTTTGTGTGTGTGTGTGTGTTTTGTGTATTGAAATTGGCAATAATTTTGATCAAAACAAATCTTCCCGAGACAAAATAATCTAAAAGTTCCGTTTATAAGATTGGGTTGGTGTTAATCTTCTCCAGTTTTAGCTTAATTAAATATATATTATCATTGGGGTATACTTGGGAACAAATTAATTACGTCAAAGGAAGTTAGCTTACTGTTATTGTGTATATCCATATTTGAGATTTTTTTGATCAAATATGTGATGAATTTTTAATAGAAAATTTAGATTTAAATTGAGTGAGATTATGTTTATACATGATCTCTACCCAGTTACAGTAAGCTACTCTCCCAGTAAGAGTAACAAATTAGTGTTTATTAATTTGTTACTCTTACTGGGAGAGTAGCTTACTGTTATTGGGTAGAGATCATGTATAAACATAATCTCACTCAATTTAAACCTAAATTTTCTATTAAAAATCACATATTTGATCATAAAAGTCTATAATTCCCTAAAATAATAAGTTTTAATTTCTTAGTAAGAGGGTACATAACAAATTAATGCAATAAATGCCTTTGGAGAGAACTACTTGTACTTTATATATTTTTATCATTTTAGATATTTTATTCATTTTAGAAGCGAAACATTATGATATTGAATGAATAACAAAATTATCTTAATGTATTTTGTTTTTTTTTTAATTCATAATATGAAATTAATATGGAGAAGGAACGCAGGTTATACAAGGCCCATTCAGAAATCTAATTATTATTAAAATCTATTTTATTTGAATGTTAACTTTACTTTTAATTAAGTTAAATATCTCTGTCTACGATCTACGTACACGAGTTTCCTTTTACCCGTTTCCCTTCACCTCACAATCTCTGATCTTGGACGGATCCTTACTTAAACTAATTTCTTCAATCTCCTTCTTCCAGTTGGAAAAGTACCCTACATATTCTGGCACTCAATAAATATTCTCCACTCGATATGGCCGAATACATTTTCTGGACCGCAGATGAGAAATGTGTCACACTAGCCATTGAAGAATTTCTACAAGAAGGAATTGTAAGTTACAAATTATAAACAAATTATTAATTTAACCTTTCAATTGAATACTAATAATAATAATGATATTTATTGTAACATTAAAAAATGGAATACCGACCTCGAGGTCCTTCTGCCAGAATTGAATACTGAATTGAATTTTTCATATTCAGTTTCGTATTATCTCATTGACCTAGTAGGTAATCTAGCTTGACCTAGTGGGTAATCTAGCTTGACGTAGTAGGTAATCTAGGTTGACCCAGTAGGTAATCTAGCTTGACCTGGTAGGTAATCTAGCTTGACCTAGTAATATACATTGTTTCTATAGATAGAAGTGGGTAATGTGTAATGTAACGACAAAATTAAAATGATAAATTATCGAAATACAAAGGTGGTCCGATGAAAATTTAAAAGATTACTATTAGATAAAATTAGTATATCCAAAGGAAAATATTGCACCCAAAAATAAAACAATATGTATAAGCACGACAAATTCGCACTAAAACTTAACATCCTTTGTACACCAAAATAATTACCATATTCCGACTGTTAGGTATAGGCTGTTTTATCATTACAATTCGGCTCTTATTTGACAAATGGATGAAGTCGTTTCTGTAACTATTTTTTTTTTTAAGTTTGACTTTCATTAAAAATCTCGCACTTCTGAAATAGAATCATAATTTAGTTGTAATGATCTTAATTATTTGTAATGATATCAATAAATTTTGTGGATCTTTTCTTCGATGGATTTTTTTAGTGAATGTGGATAAAATTCTCACTATCTGACAGGCTTTAACTGATGACCCACAACTTTCGTGAGATAGCGGACAAGAAAAATAACAAAAAAAACAACTTACAATTTGTACTTTAAGGCTTTCACCCACATGCCTCTTTAATTATTTATTGGTAATTCAGATTATTAATTCAGATTCTGGATTATAAGAAACTGATGCAATGTTAATGTCTATATGTTGCGAAGAATATTATGAGCTGTGCTGTGAATAATATTAGCATAATAAAAATAAAGAAGGCCAATGTGAGGTAAGAACGCCAACTGGACTAAGAGAATGATTTATTTAACGTTCATATTTTATTTAAGTTTTGTGATCCATATATTGTTTTTTTTTTGGTAATACAATAATAATAATCGGTACAAAAACAAACCTATCATTTCGGTTTATTGAAATTTAGGATTATTCATTAAGATTAGCTAATCTGAAACTTGTATACGTTTATTTAAAAAAATACTTTGGAAAGACAGCAGTAATATTAATCTAACCTGAGACATTTGACAATAATCCCAGATTGGTAAGTATAAGTCGTATAAGAATGTATGGTGATATTGCATGATCGTGAAAAAGTTAAAATTTGGCGGAGCGGGGGCGTAGTGTTTATATATCGGGCCAGTAGTTGACAAAAATTAAAATTTCTTAATGGTACACAAACATTTTTTATTATATTTTATATTTTTTAATGATTTTAATGCAACAGGTTTAAGGTAAACACATAAATACATTTAACATACAAGTTCTAAAAATAATTGATAATAATAGCTCGTAATAACAAAATAATATAAACTTAATAAAGTCGGAACACAACCTGAATATAAAAATATATTCAACCTTTCCGTAGCTTGAGTTTTAGGACTACCAAAACAAATCGCATGTGAAATTTGTAAGTAATTTACTTGCCTTCAATCCACTTTTGTGGCACTAAACAAAAACTAGAAAAATAACATTGTTTTTAAGATCATATCTTTCAATTAACGTAAGCGAATAGCCATCTGCAGACGCCTTTCGAGATTTATCTCTCATCAGTGCAGCTTTGCAGTTATGAATTATAACTTGAAAAACACTTACTTGAAAACCTCGTGGATGACTCGAGGTTAGGTTAGGTTCGTTATGTTAGTCATCCACGAGGTTTTCAAGTAAGTGTTCCGATTTTATTAAGTTTATATGATTATCTATAATGTAGTATGATTTTACTAATAGTAAATCAATTAATATTTCTTTGCTTTTCTCTCGCAAAACGACGCACCTCTTTGATAATTTTCCTATGCACGCTTAAAAGGGCAAGACCTACTAGCTGCTCTTGACCGGAATTGCGCAAATAATCTTTTTGGCCTCCTGAATTGTAAAGCTAGCTTTGACATCGTGTATACGTCCAGCGAAACTAGATTTTACGTACAATGTTGCCAAGTACGGCTACGATGCGGTAAAGTGACCAGTAAATTTTAACCTTTCAGGGACACTTACAAAATAAATTAAGTATAAGACAATAAAATCTAAATAAAAAAACGCTACTTTACACTACATTTGTCACGATAATGTAGAAAATAAGAGTGATTTTTTAAATGTTACTGTGCGTCTGACTTTGGAAAACTAACATAACCAAACTAATAAATTTGAATTAGTAATAAAATGTCAAAGTTTGTGAGTACCAACATTAAAAAATTAAATAATTTCCAAAATTGTAATTAATCTAAATATATGTGTTTCTTAAATAATAATTGTCGGCCAAAAAATCTTATACAAATTTCGTGCGGAAATGATTTTACAATGCTCCAGCAAATGGGGAACTCGCCCTTCGGGCTCGTTCCCCAAACGAGCTGTTGCATTGTAAAATCAATGTTTCCGCACTCTAATGTAAATAACTATTTAAAAAACTCAAAATCAAAATGTTCTTTCCGACGAAGCTGTTGATACAGGTAATATTGAAAGGATTTCTAAAAGAGTATGTATATTGGGAAAGATACATTGATTACATGCTAATAATTAATAGCATTTTGTTTTCCGTCAACTTGAGAAAACTCAGTCCATTTTCGTTTCCATAACTGTAACGCTCCAGACAACTCATCAAGGTTCAACAATGAGTCGTATAAAGAAAAGTCTTCTGCCTACAGCAAGTGTGTAACGCACATAGTTGGTAATGGATACACTGATGAAAATAGTTTGTTATGATTTGCAAATCTTCCCGAAAATAATTGGTCTATGAAATCATCAACACATGGAATTGTAGGCAATTGTAATACGAAAATATTCCTGTGCGGTGACCACTATGAGATTAAAACGATTCTACTAACTATTCTAGGAATTTTAATGCATTCTTGGTGATCCGAAGACCATGAGTTTTTCTGCATTTTCAAAAATATTACTGATCAGGTAAACACCTGATCTATATCAAGCCTCATTTTCTTTACCTGACGTATAACAGTATACACATGTTCAGCATCTATAAATACACCGGCCAGCAAAAAAATGTAGGTCACTTGCAGGGCAAATTGCAACTAAGACTGCCCTGATAAGTTGAATATCCGGACCCGGGCGAGTCGCCACCCAATAAAATTACTGCTTTTAGGTCTTCTCAAGTTTTCGAAATAGAACAGCTGCGGTTATGCTACGAAATGAACTTCAAGAAGTTACAGATGTCAATGTTAGTGAATGGACCATTAGAAGAAGGCCTCATGCTGCTGGATTATCTTTAAGAAGGATGGCTAGAGGTCCGCCATTACAATGCCGGCATCGAATTGGAAGGTCCCCTTTTGCCAGAAATCACTTGGCATGGAAGAATGATGAGCAACGTCCTATTTTCAGATGAGTCGCGTTTTTGCTTCACTGCGCCATACGGACGTCAAACATATGCTCCAGTTTACATTGTCAGGCGGCTTCCATTTGCCGGTGGCTCGGTTATGTTTTGTGCAGGAATTTCTTCAAGAGCCCGCACTGAGTCTTCATACAGAATGGTTCACCGACAGCTCACAGATACATTACGGAGGTTCTAGACGATCATGTTAAACCTTTCATGGTCACTATGGATGAGCATATCATTTTCATGAACGTTAATGCCAAACTACACACAGCCAGAGCTGTCAGAGAATATCTGGACGAGGTGGGAATTAGGCGGTTTGAATAGCCAGCGCTCAGTCCAGACATGAATCCCATCCAACATATCTAGGATGAGTTGGGACGACGTATCCGGGGGCATACAGTAGCTCCAAGAACTGCTCAGGAGCTTAGAGAGTTACTATTACAGGAATGGAATAAAATTGACTACAATTTGATTCTTAATTTAATTGAAAGTATGCCTCGTCGCTATAAACTTTATTAATGATAATACTTTTTATAATAATACGCCAGTGTAGATCAAAATTTACAAACTGTAAAATTCCATATAAAGGTAGAGTAAAAGCAAGCTAAGTGGATGAAGTTTACTTATTGACGATAAATTTGCTAGTCATAATTGCTCGAAGGAATTGAGAAGCTTTTGAGGAAGTTACGATGTCTTTTCCTAATTTTAGTTCTTATAATGTTTCAAGAATTAGTTGCAAAATTTCAGCGAACCCTAATTATTCGGTCATGATTTTCCACCCACATAGTTTTACACATAGTGATAACATAGTCTATTTAATATTTGAAACATTTTATTTTATTTTTAGGATGTCAGTGCGCAAACCTGAGATTTTTATGAAGTTTGGTATAGATTTTATGGTTCCAATGGAATTTCTAATATTTTGAACCTTACAGGAATGGGAAGAGCAAAATTTAAAGAATAGGAACTACAGAGCGCTTATATTTCTTCTGGATATTTTTTTTTACATTATGGCCTATATGCCTGCCATTCATTGCAGTTGAAGCATCATACCCTTGTCCAAACAATTAGTTACTACAATCTACTCCAAGTTCTAACAAAACTATTGCTAAATTCATACTAGCTGTTTTATAAACAAGCTACAAATTGTAAAAAATCTTCTCGCAATATGTAGGACGAGATTTTTTCATTAAAATCCATATATCTTTCACAAAGGGATAACTGCTCAGTACGGGAAATATCGGTGGTTTCATCCATTACCATAGAAAATGATTTTGCAGTGTTTTCTTAGTTATAATTTCATGTTTCAATTGTTTCGCCACAAATTTTAAATATATTGTTATGAATTGTTGGGCTTATATATATAGCGTTTAACGGCTTCGATGTGATCACAAAAATTTTGTCTCCACATGATTCCACATGGGCTCCAAAGTTAGTGGTCGAGAATCAGAAGTTACTCGTAGAGCTGACTCTTGACGTCCACATAAGATAATTGTCTCAATTGAAGGTGCTTTCTTGTATTTTCAACAATTTGCTTAGAACGGTTTCAATCAAATTGCATCATGATATCTGTGGCAGATTTGTTGAAGGTTGCAATGAAAATATCGACTGAAACGGATTTATTTTTGTGATAGAATTGAGACGAACAAATACTTCAATATCATCTTTTCATTTATTAAAGGGTTTTGAAACTAATGCCTTAAGCTTTTGATGAGATCCTTTTTCACTAAAATGTGTGCACAAATTGCACAATGTTATCATTTGATGATCTTTGACGGTATAGCTGAGCCATTGAAAACGTTTTAGCCAACCTAATTCTAATTTCAGGTATCGTTTTTTAGATATGGGAAACTTATATTTTTCATCTGGAACCCATACACATGTCAACAGTTTTTACTTAAGTTTATCATTTAGTTTTTGATATTGATCGAAACAGCAATTGATGTCTAGTTCATTAAATATTGGTGAAACAATAATGATTATAGATACAATCATACAAACTTATTAAAGACGAAAAACAGCTTAAATATATAAATATATTTATCTAAGACCACTATTATAATTGCCCAATATTGTACAGTTCGTACAATACAATACATCTTACAACACACGTATGTAACAGTCGGCGATTAATGTTATTTACTGATTCAATAACACACTAGTGCGTTTGGTTTACGATTCGTTGATTGGTTGGGAGCTGCTACTATCGTTTAGTATAGGCAACCCAATACATTCCGTTATTTGTCAAAAAAATATTAAACGTCAAACTAATCATAACCACTATATTTTTTTCCAATTAAATAAATTAAAATAATGTCCAGTGATAGCGAAATAGAAAATGCTACTCCGCCCGAAATTGTTGAAAAAGCGAAACAAGCTGCCCATAATTTGCTACCAATTAAATCTCAGGATCGATACGAGGATTCATATAGCAAATTTATGGACTGGAGAATGAAGCATAAAGTTAAGTCGTTTTCAAAAAAAAAATGTTAAATTGCTTTCAATCGATGAAACCATCTTCACTTTGGGCAATTTATTCAATGATTCGGACAACAATTAATATAAAGCACGACATCGACATTTCAAAACATACAAAGTTAATAGCTGTACTAAAGAGAAAATCCGATGGATTTAAAAGCAAGGAATCAAAAATTTTAACCATTCAAGAAATTAACAGTTTCTTCAATAATTCGCCGGATAACAAATATTTATTGATAAAGGTATTAATTACTTCTTTTTTTTCTTATAATGATCTCTAATGGGCATAACGACATATTTTTTATATAATTTTAGGTTATTCTTATCATTGGCATTAGTGGTGCTTGCAGAAAACAAGAACTACGAAATATCAAACCCTGCCATATAGAAGACAACGGAACATCTCTGATCGTTAAAATTCCTGATTCTAAAACAAAAACTCAAAGATCTTTTGTGGTACCGAAAGAATTTTACCACACCTGTAAAAAATATATTAACCTACGCCCACAAAAAATGGACAATGATCATCCTTTTTTTCTAAATTATCAAAATGAGAAATGCACTAAGCAATGTGTTGGAATAAATAAAATTGGCTCTATTCCTAAACAAATTGATAATTATCTTCATTTGCCGGAAGCAAATCTTTATACAGGACATTGTTTCAGACGTTCATCAGCCACCATTCTTGTGGATTCCGGTGGTGATTTATTGTTACTAGAAAGGCATGGTGGCTGGCGTTCGTCTGCAGTAACAGAAGGCTATATAGACTGCTCCTTGAAAAATCAAAATGATACTGCTACAAAAAATTCTACTGCGATAAACAGTAATTTCAAATTCCACAAATGCACAGTACATCATGCGACTTACATCTTGCGAATATGACTGCAACCGATCTAATCTACATAATTCGAGTTGTAAGGCAATTACGTACTCGCAGAATTACGCGCTCCCCGCTACGCGGGTCGCGTAACTTTTCCGCTCGTACGTAATATGCTTCTTACAACTCTCATTACGTAATATACTATTTCAGCCTGTTCGTAGCTCTATTATATTAAGTGTTATGAGCACTATGAATAAATCTCATGTGGAAACAACTACTTCCTGGCTAATATCACACAGGATATTGACATTTGCATGTTATTACTAGTACCAATATATTTTGTCACTAGCAGTACTAGACAAATAACATTGTTCTCAAGATAATTTCTTTCTCTTTAAATGGGGCGAATGGGCCATCTGCAGACGCATTTCGAGATTTATCTCAATTGAGAAAAGATAAGTTGTATAATTTAATATCCTGTGTGATATCAGCCAGGTAGTAGTTGTTTCAACATGAAATTTGTTCATAGACTTTATATTAGTTCATAAATATTTTTTTCTGTTTTTTCGTTATTTGATCTACTTCTGTTTGAAACTCCCTAGACGACATTCAATCCTCTGCATGGCTACCTACAACTTGCAACTTCTTCAGTTGATTCATTGCCAGTTGAAGATTTTTTTTACGTTTGTTTTATGTATGTTTTTTACTAAGAAATCGGTTAATGAACGTGTAAACACCGTTTTGCCATTTCAATTTAATTTCTATAGGGTTTGTTTAAGGTTTTGTTCTCGCACAAATATTCGCGTGAACGAATTTAATAGAGATATTGACGCGTACTGCCGGAGGAAGTTCTTTGATATAGTAGTGGTTTTCAATCACTGTGCCGCGAGATTTCTGAAGTGTGACTCCACTGCGAATACTCACACATAAACGACTTTTTAATATATTACATATATAATTAATTTTACCATGAACTTCATAAATGAAATACAGAAAATAAAAAGAAAGAAACAAAATAAACAAATATTATCAAGTTTTAATATAATTTATTGCAACCATTCTTCTAGTGACATCCAGTGATTAGAAAATAATTCTTTTTTTTTCATTTTCATTTTTTCATTTTAATCTCTATTTAAACTTGATTTTTCAAAAGAGCGTTCCTGAACGTGTCTATGGGCAAATTTTACTAGATTTTGGGTTTATTATTTGTTACTTTTTGAGATGATAATAAATAGTAATTATAAAGCGACAATTATTTGTTATGTGCTTAAACCACGTAAATTTAATGATTTTATTCAGCTTTAAATATTTGTACATTTTTTCGAAAGAAATGATCGGATCTTAATTACTATCGAGTAGGGCGTGCGTCGCACTTTATTTCTCCCCCAGATACGGCCGCAGCAGCATAATGTTGAGGTTTTTTTATATTCTCTAATTGTAAAATTTAGGAATTGAAGTGAAAACCGAGTTAAGTGGAAACTCAAATATTTTTTGGAAGTCAATTTTAAAAGAAAAATACGTTTGGTTGAGGCTTAACACATTACATCTTCAATCTTTTTTCAACTACTTCCTGTGCATTTGAACATTGCTCGGTTTTCAGTTTACTCGGGCTTGGCATTTGCCCGACTTGGCATTTTGTAAAAAAACGAAATGGATTTTTTACGCTTACCTCGGTTTTCACTTCAATTCATAGATTAGAAAAATTTCATTGAAATGAGTGCGAAGGCATTGGCAATTAAATTCAACTAGTTTGATTATTGGATATTGGGCATCAATACCGGAACGATAATTGAATACTTTACATTTTGCAACCTGTAAAATGTGACACATTATCGAGCAAACATGTACAGTAAATTAACAAAAAATGTTTGATCGTACAAACAATAAATATTTACATTTAAAGTTTCAGTGTCAGAAGCAGTATTTTGAGGTGAATTTTCACAACCTGCATGTCACATGGAAAAATATTATTCAACATTCATGCTGTAACAAATGCTCCTCAGTCAGTACATTATCTAGGTAGAGCATGTTTTAGCTAGATATAGTGTGTATTTTATTAATTCGATGATACTTCGTCTTAAAATTTAAGTGAAGGTATACATTAACTAGTTGATGTATACAATAACTAAATAATGGGTTTTCCAATAAGAGGTTTCATTTATGATATGTAAAATACTTAAAAACACGATTATTTTTAAGTGAAATCATCGGATGTTTATCTAATTTTAAAGAGGAGGGTATATCATTAATACTGGAAAACAATACTATCGAAATGGCCGGCACAGCTACGCTTTCAGGATCATATTCTTTTCATGAAATTTTTCATCACCGATTCGCACATTTCCGGCTGTATGTCCTCGATAGCTTAACGAATTCAATCTTTGAGGTCGTGAATCGATTGTGGACCATTGGCATACCTTATCTTTCATAGACCTTTCTTTTGGCGAAGCTTGCGGTTATACACCTGGCCAGACAGGTTAGGTTAGGTACGTTTAGGTTGGTTGTGTTTGAATTCTGTTTTCTTTTGCTTATGTGCAGTTATCGTTCTCGGGTTAATAGGTTCTTCTTCATTGGTTGCCATTTTGTTCCTTTCCATTTCCCATCGAGAACATTTCCCATGGGTCACGGTATCAGTCTCTCCGCAATATATGCACTATTCGTCTGCTGCCCTGCCAATTTGATGCATGACTACCTGCATTGAAACAGCCGTGGCCGGACAATACATGGGTGCGATAGTAACTATTTTCCCGGTGTTCTCTGTTTATTCAGGGTTCAGGGATAAGAAGTCTGGTCCACTCTTCTTTAATGCCTTGCTGCCACCTTTGCTGCCATTCTTCAATTAGTTGTTTACTGGCCGATTTTTGTTAGTTGTGACCCGTCTCCTGCAGTTTTCTTTGCTCTTCGACCAGCAAGTCAATTGGCGGGAAACCTGCGATGGTCAAGAATACTTCGCTTGATATGGTGTGGAAGGCGCAACAGATGCGTACAGCCATTTTTCTTTGCACTGCAAGGATCTTTTGAGTATTACTCTGTTTTCCCAGTGCTCTGGCTCATATTGGTGTTCCGTACATCATAATGGCCTGTACTGCGTAGCTGAGCAGTCTGCGTTTACTGCTCCCAGGATCTTCAATGTTGGGCATTCGTTGCTGTATTGCTGCCATTTTCCTCATCCCTTTACTGCAGCTTCTGCTATGTGCGGTGTGAAAGATGATATAAGTCTATTACTATGCCTAGCTATATTATTTTATGCTTTGGGATTATCATTTTTTCAATTTTAAATTTTATTGCTTGGGCCTTTTTTTGTTCTATGAGAAGGACCGCCTCAGTTTCTTTTGGTGCTAGTTTGGGGCTTATATATATCATCCATTTAATGATTGGTCTATAGTGTGGTTTGGCGTCAGCATCCTTCTTCTGTTCTGGCTGTTACCACTACAGCCAAGTCTTTTTCAAAGCCAATCACTCTCACCCCCAATGGCAGTCTTAATCGCAGCACATCATTTTATTAGACTTTCCACAAGGTTGGACCTAATGTAGATCCTTGTGGAACACCGCTGCTAATGCTTCTCTCTTCCGTTCTCCCCTTCAAAATCAACTTTCTATCGCTAAAATAGCTCCTCACCATGCGTAGTAAATACGTTGCTATACCTCTTGATGTTAGGCCTGCCATGATCTGCTTCCAGCTGGCGCTGTTAAATGCGTTTCTAACATCGAAGGTTACCAGCGCACGCAGTTTTCTTGTTCTTTACGTGCCGGACTTGACCTTTTCGACAATCTCTATGACAGATCTTAGCGCATCAATTGTGGATTTTCCTTGTCATGGAAACAGTCCATGAAGGTCTTTAATTTAAAGAATCTAAACTTCACAGGAGTTGTAGATCGAGCACATATTGAACAGAGGTGGCACCAACATGGGAGATCCATCAGATGATGGGTTGTAAAAATAATCAGTTTGTCTACTAGCAGCACTAGGAAAATGGAAATTCAGAAGACTGATAATCTCAGGAGAATCAATGACCTCATTAGTAGCCGTAATACGAAAAGACGGAACCCAGAACAGAACTCAGTTTCGGGAACGCAGCGCTAGGTATCCTAACTATTTATTCTTAATCTTAAACCTAAAGCATTTTAAAAATTTTCTCTGTACAACCTCCAATGCCAAAATATTTTCCTATAGTGAGGGTCCCAAATAATTGAGCCATTCTCCAGGATGGATCTGACGAAGCTGTGGTAAAGGACTCCTAGCGCCAAGTTGTTACTAAAACCTCGATCATTGCGAATTATTAATGCGAGTGCTCTCGCAACCTTGGAAACTAATGACAATATATTTTGAGAAAAATTAAGATTACTTTGACTGTGGCACAGAGCTTAGATGAAAGTAGAAATGTCATGCTAGAAAGTCTAATGATGATATGATATCGATATAATGTCATTGTGAGATAATGTTACAGCATAAAATCGATGTCAAGTCATCATGGCACGATGTTATAACAGGATTTCAAGGCACTAATATTGTATAATCGTAGCTAGAACTCGCGTACACGCGATAGTATTAACTTTATCCCTATCCAGGCGTAAATATTACAGATATCCAGAACAAATTATAAATTTATTCGAGAGTTTTCCAAACCACACAAATTCAAACGTTTGTTTCACCCAATTAATACAATATCCATTCGTGTAATGCTCAATAAACATTTTGATAATATTGATCGATAATATTCAATTTACACAATTAGAGCTACCATTACGTTAATTATAACTATCTATATTTTATTCTAATTTATAATTAACAATTTTGAAATATAAGGATAAAATTAATTTCAAATTTTTAAAAGCATTATGCGGTAGGCTGTTAGACTATTTTACAGAATATCTTGTGCATTTAATGTGCATCACGTGTAAGAAATTTTCTCCGACACAAATGTAACATAATGTAATTTTCTAATTGGTGTAAATATATGAAGGTCATACAAAAAGGTAGCCTTTCGAGATGTAATTATAGAAATTATTGGTTTTCTCCTCCCAACGATTATTATTTATATATATATATATATATATATATATATATATATATATATATATATATATATATATATATTATTTATTTGCTAACACAAGTGCGTTAACTTGCAAGCTACGTTACATTATATTTCCGGCTACAATCTAGCTGTGCGATATATTCGTCCCCGCAGGGTTCCTCGAATGACTAGTCTTTGGCAAATCTTAATTGTGGAAACGTGTTTAGGTCAAAAACATTCAACGTTCTCTGACAAGAAAATATTTATTGCCTATTTGGGAAATGGGAAGATTAATGGTGGTTTACCCTTTTTGTTAATTAAGCTCTAAAGAAAACCAATAAAATCAACTTCAATCAATCAATTTCTTTTTTTTTAATAACTTCTACATTTAATTTTGATTGCAAGAACGTAATTATTAATCATTTATTATTATTAATTAATCAAAATAATCATTTACGGGCATTAGATAGGTTTATAAGTTTGTTTCTGTTATACAAGTTTCAAGAGTTGGATACAATAAGAACTATTCAAAGTTTTATATTGTATAGGACTTTGAGTTAAACATTGGTTGTGTCGGATGCAATTTCCTTTCCAAGTCAGTAGTTGTTGCTTTAGATTTCCAGTAACTGTTAAACCAAGTTAGTGAAGTTTAAAATTAGAATTTACCTAAGAAATTGGCATTGTTCTATGGATGTTTCAATTAATTTTTGGTATTATTGAACACGATTTTGTATTCTTTTGCTTAAAAAAAGTTATGAATCATTACATATTATAAAATTGAATTGTAGTACACATATATTAAAGAGAAATTTCGAATGCAACATTTTAATTGGGTAATTACATTTTGTTACAATAATAAATATGTTTAAGCATTTTTCAAACCTTACTTCTTCTTCCGTTTGCTACTTCGTTTCCTGGCGACTGGATAGTTTTAATTAAAATGTAACTTAATAGGAATAAAAAAATTTGGTACACTTCGTTATTTTTATATCTAATTATCACTACTGAGCGGAGAATACAAGACAAATATAAGTGAAGTATAAGAAAAGTATAAGTAAACGACAAATTACCTAATTATGCGCATAGTAAAAAGACGGTGGTACAATTACAATAGAACCTAATACGCCAATAGAGCCAATAACAAATATTGTCTAAATATATCCTTAACGTAATTTAATATAACATTACCTGGGGCTAGATTGGGAATAATCCTTTTATGAGAAATTATAAAGTTAATTTACAGGTATGTAACATAACTTAACATTAACACTTAACAAGCAAATATTTATCATCAATGGTCTTCAATCCGAAGATTGGTTTGCATCAATTCTCTACTCTGCTCTGTCTTCAGACTTCCGCTGCTATTCCTGATATGTTGTTCATCCAGCATCTCGAATTAGTTGTCCAATGTATTGCTGCCGTGGTCTCCCATGTAGGGAGGTGTCCTTCGATAATTCTGTTCAGCAAGCAATCATGTCGCAGTGTATGGAAAATAAGTTGCATTCGTCTCTTTACAATGTTGTTCCACATACATCTTGTTTCCTTGGCTCTCCTTAACACTTCTTCATTTATCACTCGGTTAAACCAGCCAATTTATAGCATCCTCCTATAACACTACATTACTTGGGCTTCCAGACGTCTTCTCTATTGAGTCCCTATGGTCCAGGTTTCACACCCATACAGCAACACTCCACACAACAGTTTTAATTAGCCTTTTCCTCAGCGTAAGGCTAATATTGTTGGAGGTGAACAGGTTTTTCCGTTTGAGAATTATTACACTGACAATTTCGCTTTTACTTCTTCCGTCGGTTGCAATTTTGTTTCTCAAATACATGAACTGTTGAACTTCATCTAAAGTGTGTCCATTTAGGCTGATGTTTGATGGATGCGTCCTTTCTTGTTGCAGACTAAAATTTAAGTAAAATTTTATCAGTGTACCGAAGCATTTCAATTTTCTCTGCATGAATTTTTATCCCAAAGTCACCTTTCTCCTTTACTAAATTTAAAGCAGCTTCAATGTATGCATTAAATATGACTGGTGACAGACAACACACTTATTTCACGTCCTTGTTCATTTTTGTTATCTCCTTGTGATCCCCGCATTTTATTACAGCTTTCTGATTTTCATACAATCTCCATCTTACTTTCCTATCTTTATATTTTATTCCTGCTTCTTTCAGGATAAAGAACAGTTTCCCCCTTTAACACTGTCGAATGCCTTCTTAACATCAACAAAAGCGATATATGTTATCAAACCTTTCTTCAGTCTCCTTTCAAGAATCATTCTCAAAGCCAAAATTGCTTGACGGGTGCCACTGCCTTTTCTGAACCCAAAGTGTAGATTGCCTAGCAAAGCCTTAACATTCTATTATTTTTTGTATTATGTTTGTTAGAATTTTTGATGCATGTGAAAGCAGGCTTAATGTGCGAAACTGCAGACATCTATTAGCATTCCTGTTCTTTGGTAGTGGTACAAAAATGCATTTTTCAAAATCATCAGGCATCTGACCTCCATTATAAATATCATACACAAGTTCATAGATTGCATTCCTTACGTCATCGCCAACCAATTTGATTAACTCTGCCGGTAACCCATCAATACCTGGTGCTTTTCCGTCTTTTAGTCTTTCAATTGTAGCATTAAATTTCATCTCTCAGTATAGTATCGCCAAGTTCATCATCTTCCACTTCGTCTTGTGGTTCCATGATGCTGCCGCTGAATGTCTGGTCAGCATAAAATTCCTCAAGATATTCTTTCCATATTCTTGTAAGTTCTTCTGGTTCATTAACGATATCGGTTCCTTTTTGTACTGCACTTTGTTTAATTCTAGGAGTACCAAAAAATTGTTCTACAAGCTTGTAGGCAGTTTTTTCTCTTCCATTGTTCATGAGTACTTCAATTTCTGCGCATCTGTCCTCTAGGTAATTATTTTTTGCTAGACTTTTGTTGTCCTTCGGGAATGGTTAAGCTTTTAAATGTTCTTCTTTCATCTATCACACTGATGATATAATCAGTAATCCACTCCTTTCTGCTGGATCGCTTCTCTGCACCGAGCAATTGTTTCGCAGATCTCTATAGTCTTCTTTTATTGTATTCCATCTGTCCGTTGTTCTACTTTCTTTATTGAAAATCATTTAATCTGTTTTTTCCTTATATACATTCATCACATGTAGTTCTTTAAGGTTTTGTACAGCCCATCTACTGCATTCTTTTTGTTGAATTTTCTTGAACTACTTTAAAAAAACTTTGAACTAAGACGACATTTCAACTTATTCCAGATCAGCTCCCGGGTAGGCTCTACTGTCTTTGACTTAGTTCTTGAATCTCTTCACCAGTATATAGTCAATTTGATACCGTGCCAGATCTTCATTCATCTTCCATGTGTATCGCCTTGTTGCATGGTGTTGAAAGCAGGTGTTCGTAATGACTAGATTATTACTTGCGCAGAATTCGATTAAACAATCACGCCTATTATTTCTTTTGCCGTGCCCATATTTGCAACTCCTGTATCTTGTCCTTCCCCTACAACAGCATTTATATCACCCATTATGATTAGGTTTTCTTCTGCCTTCACTTTACTTATACGTGAACTGATTTCCTCGTATGCAAAGATACAGAGGTTACAATGGGCAGGCCATGTCACAAGAATGGATGAGGAAGGACTGCGAAGACGGACCCTCCAAGGCAAAATGGTAGGGAAGAGACCGAGGTGAGACCACGGAAACGATCGGAGGATGCGGTAAAAAAAGATGCCAGAGGGTTGCTAATGATTAAAGGCTGGAAGACGGTAGCAATGGACAGAAGCGCCTGGAGGAATACATTGAGGGAGGCCAAGGCCCAAACTTGGGCTGTAGAGCCATAGGAGAAAGAGATAGAGAGAGATTTCCTCGTAGATTTTATCATCTTCATCTTCATCATGTCTTGATGTTGGCATATATATTTGAACAATCACTGTGTCTTTCGGCCATTTCTTTATTTACGAGTACAATTTTATCACTGTATTGCACATACCCAGTTACTCTACATCCTAATTCCTTGTGCAGGATTGTTCTCAAACCAGCAATCCCTAGTTTAGTACTTGCTGTTCCTGTGTGGATAATTCTATATTCGCTACTCCAAAAATCGCCAGGCTGTGCCCATCTCGCTTCTAAAATTCCGAGTATGTCAATCTTCGATCTTTTCATTTCCTGTTTAATGATGTCTAGTTTCCCGCATTGACATAAGATATGTACGTTCCACGTTGCGATGTTCCTAGTCTGTTTGGATTCACAACTCTCTTGAGCAGTAGTCTCTGGGCTAGCAGCCCCCACCCGGAGATCCGATCGCGGAGTTATTTTACCTCCGGTTAATTTCATTGCAGGGCATTCATGAATAAATTGCTGATGGCTAAGATATACAAATAGATCTTTAATGGAGTGGTTTCTCGTTGCCTTCTCCATCCAACGCCGTTGGCCATCAAGTGGCTCTTCCGTCTTTAGCGGCAGGTTTCCACCCCAAGGGCAAGAGGGTACCCTTTACCTCTACCCGCTCATCCGCCATCCGAAGAGGCCGTTGGCACTTGGTATAGGGGGACCACTTATACCGGTGATCGCGTTTGTCAAAGGACTTGAAATAAATTTGTTCCTTTGGATTATAGAAAAACTCGAAAGGGAAATATTTTAATTAAAATATTAACAAAAAAAGGACAAATATGTATTCCAACGATCAAATGTTATTAAAATTATATTAAATTTATATATATATATATATATACATATATATATATATATATATATATATATATATATCTTCTTCTGCGGGTGCCTATCCGGTTCGAATGTTGGCGATCATAATTGCAATCTGCATTTTATTTGCGGCTGTTCTAAATAATTCCGTTGTTGTTGAATTGAACCATTACCTAAGGTTCTTCATTCAAGATATCCTTCTTCTGCCTGGTCCTCTGCTTCCTATTACTTTGCCCTGCAGTATGAGCTGCAGCAGTCGATATCGTTCTCCGTTTCTCATTATATGACCGAAGTATTCTAGTTTACGTTTTTTGATGGTAAACATTAACTCTGGTTCTTTCTTCAGTTTTCTTAGTACCTCGATGTTCGCAACCTTATCCGTTCAATTAATATTGAAGGTCTAGCGTCTTAGCAAGCGTCTATAAAGCCATATTTCAAATGCCTCTAATTTCTTGCAGGATACTTCAGTTAACGTCCACGACTCAACACCATATAAAAGTATGGAGAAAATATAGCATCTAATATGTCTCATCTTGATGTTCAGTGAGAGATCATGTCTGCTAAATAGTTTCTTTATTTTTATAAATGCGGCTCTGGCTATTTAGATTCTTCTCCTTATCTCCAGCGAGTGGTCCCATAGGTCATTTACCAAGCAACCAAGATATGTAGTTGTTGCTACACGTTCGACCACTGTACCGTGGATAAAGAGTTGGCCGGATGGTGCTGGGACCTTACTTATTACCATATATTTGGTTTTGTTGATATTCACTAAGAGACCATATTCTTTACTAGAGGCTACTACATCCGACATCAACCGCTGAAGACCCTCGAGACTATCCGCGAAGACTACCGTATCATCGGCATATCTGATGTTATTAATTATTTTATTATTAACCACGACCCCCTCGTTGATATTTAAGACTGTTTCTTTACATATTTCTTCAGAGTAGATGCTAAATAGCAGAGGTGATAAAATACATCTTTGCCTTACTCCTCTTCTAATCTCAATATTGTCGGTGGTCTGGTCCTCTACATTTATCACAGCAGTCTGGTTCCAATATAAGTTGGCTATTACGCGAATATCTTTTTAATCTAGTCCAATCTTCTGAAGTTTGTTGATAACTTAATCGTGGTGTATTTTATCGAATGCTTTTTGATAATCTATGAAACAAGCGTATATATTATAATTCACATCCCTGCATCTCTGAAAAAGTACTTGGATGCAAAACATTGCTTCTCTTGTTCCTAGTGCGTTTCGGAATCCAAACTGCGTGCTGCAGATGTTTTCATCGCATTTGATATAGATTCTACCATGAATAATCTTCAGGAATAGTTTTAAGATATGGCTCATTAGGCTTATAGTTCGATAATCTTCGCATTTTTTCGCATTTGGTTTTTTTGGCAGTGTCACAAAGGTAGATTTTAGCCAATCCCTTAGTATCACTCCGCTGTTGTAAATTCTATTAAATAGAGAAGTTATTACCGATATACTTTCATCGTCCAGCAGCTTCAAAACTTCTGCATGCGTGTTATCTGGACCCACTGCTGGTCCCCAGATCGACCCACTTTAATTGTCGATCATCTTTAAATAAAGTATTTATGTATTCTTTTAATATTGCAAGCTTCTCCGTGACATTTGATGCTATGGTTCCGTTTTTGTCTACTAATTGACCATATACCCGTTTTCTAAGCCAGTTACCAGTTTCACCTTTCTATGTACGTTGAAGACATCGTGTTTCTTTTCTCACTCCTCTATTTCCAAACATTCTTCATGGATTATTTTCTCTTTTGCTTTTCTTATTAGTTGTCTAATGGTTTTGTTTAAATCCTTGTATTTGTCTGTATTTTTGTGTCGTCTTCTTTCTTCCATTAGCCTTAGGATATCGTCAGTCATCCAGCACTTTCTACGTTTTTTCGTTATTTCTGGCTTTAGAAATTTTTCACTCGTTTTAACTATGCTCTTCTTTACCATTTCCCATTCGCTCTGAACTTCATGGTCGGAGTTTTTCTTTATTTTTCTGAATTTTGTCGTTATCGCGGATCGTATTTGGTCTCTTATATCATCCTTCTTGAGTTGGGAAATATCTACTCTGTTACTATTGTTAGGTTTAAGGCTACTTCTCATTTTCAGCTTTAACGTTCCGACGAGGGGGTTGTAGTCTGATGATGCATCTGCGCCAGGGTACGTCTTGACCGAAATCTCCCATAATGATATTAATCTCGTTTTTCTTTAGACTACATTGTTTTTAGCAAATCGCTGTAAAACTTTTCGTTCTCTAAGTCAGGTGTGTCAGAAGTTGGTGCATAAACCTGTGTTAAGTTGATGTTTATTGCGATGTTGTTAGTTGTACCAACATTATTCGGTCAGAAACTGGTGTAAAGTTGCGTACCGCTTTTGCAATTTTCTGATTAAGAATTATACCTACGCCGTATTGCTGCCGATTCTCATCTAACCCTGAGCAGTACACTGTGTGATCATCTACTATACATTTTCCCACTCCTTTCCATCTCATTTCACTGATCCCCATGATACTTTCATGCCCTTCATTTCTGTAATCGTGTTTTGTATCTTACCCGCTGCGAACATACTTCTCACGTTCCAAGTACTAATAATTATAGTGGCTGACCCGGAGTTCTTAGCAGCCTCTGACCATTTAAGGTCTGCCGGGAACTAAGGCCCATTATTTGATTGTTTTCACCCATATTGATGATTATACTAGGAAATTGATACATGGCAGTTTTCCGTTGCTTTCCATGCGCTGTGACCAGAAAGCAACGGAAAACTACCTGTATCAATTTCCTATTATAATCATTAATATGGCTATATAAATATATATATATATATATATATATATATATATATATATATATATATATATATATATATATATATATATATATATATATATTATATATATATATATATATATATATATATATATATATATATATATATATATGTATATATATATATATATATATATATACGTTCCTCTGGTGCTCTCTACCTGTCTATTTGGCCTTGGATTATAAGTTGTAATAAGCGATACTTATCGTGTCACAGGACGTGTCCATGTTTTCGTTTTTTCACTTCCCTCTCTGTACCTATTAGCGTTTTCGCGTACCCGACTTTTCTTAATACCCGGGTATAGGGTATTATTTTTTCATATACCTGGGTATACCCGGGTATTGGCAATTTTTGCAGAAAAAGAGACAATTTTCTTATAATAACGTTTTATTTTATTACGAAAGAGTGAAGTATGTCAATAATCCTTATAATTAACTTAATAATATAACATAATATACATTAACATACAATAACATAATAAGTTAATCCTTAACTTATAGTACAATCAGTCACACAGTTAAAACAGTCTTGTTCTCATTAACTAATTTGGAACTAAAATGACTTTTTACTACAATAAATTCTGTTATAAAATAACAAAAATATAACTAAATATAGTTTCTTCTCTGTTCCGTTTTGCTATCTTTATTTTATGTACTTTATCTAAATGTTAATAAAACATTTGTTGAAGAGCTTTTATAGGATAATATTTTTTGGCATATTGAACATTGTATTGATTCCTTATTCTGTATTTTATTTTTATTGTGTCTTTCCATTTTGCCTACGAAAAGTGATCCATCGTTTAGTAAAATTTTATTGGTTATCCACTAGCTACAATTTTTTATTTTTTATTAATAATTTTTAATTCAATTAATCACCGTTCACCGAACAATATTTTAATCAAACTCCAACGAAATAAAAATTGTCATTAAAGCCAGTTTTTCTGAGCGCTTCCATGAGTTTGTCGTGCCTAATGTTGTCGAAAGCCCTGGAAAAGTTTATAAAGCATAGGTGTACGTCTTTTTTCATGTCTCTGCATCGTAAATGGAATTTTTATTTTATTGAAATATTATTATTTTTAAAAATAAAGTTAATATATATTGAGAGCCTGTAATATATATTCAACCTGACAGAATTGGAAAAAATTATAACGGAATAAGCATATTTAACGGCAGAATAAATGGGTGAAATAGTCTTTTTATGTCTTTCAATTGTGTTGAGTTAAATACATATTTTATAGTTTATGTGAACAATATGTGACGAATGCGTAACATTTTAGTCAAACATTGAAATTGTTTTTTTTTTCATTACGTTCATATTTGAAGCTTTTAGTACATATTTAATCTTGCTATATTTGTCGTTGTTTATAACCAATTTCATCGCGACCGCAACTTTTAATAATTCACAACACGTGAATTCAGGGCAAATATTTTAAACAACGACAAAATATATTTTCTAATGACAAGATAATTAAGTGACGGATAAAATAAATGATGGTACATTAATTTATATTTACAATTACTTTCAGTATAAAATGTAAAATATTAATTAATTTGAAATGTATTATAATAAGCTTATTCTGTCATTTTGAACTGCAGTTCTCTAAAAAAACTCTATCATATAACTAAACCTCAATTGAAATCTGAAGACTTAACAGTCAAATGTTTGCGTGTCTTAATATTTCAATGTTTATAAATTGTTGGCAAATGAAATAGATATATTATTCTGAAATGCGTGGTTATTTTAGTTCCATTTAATATCATTGCAGCTTTCATGCACTCTAACGGTTATGATGTCTTCTTCTTCCATATATTTTTTGTACTTGGTGGAACATGGTAATGATACCTGTTTTGTGTATTCATATTTTCATGTAGGAAAATGTTACTTTTTATGACTTCATTCCTTCTTTTGTAAATTGGAAAATTACTGATAATAGTTATTTGTTTTTCTAATCTGCTGTACCTGTTGTATCTCAAGTCTCCCATGGAGCGCTCTAGTATTTTTGCTAATTTAGGTTTCTTAAATATTATTTAGATTTTTAGCAAAGTCCGTTTATACTTCTAGTTCCCAATAAGAGGGTACGTATACCAGATTATATGACAAATTATGCATTTTTACTCATAAAGTAGCAAATTTTGTTTAATTTAGGGAACGTATGTAATTAATTAATTTAATTTATAGACTATTAGTAACCTTAAATATTTACAGCATTTACAGCATAGTTATTTCAATTTTTGGACATTTAAATTAATCCGTTAATGGTAATTAAGAATTGATCAATGTAACTATTTGCAGAGAGTAGGTATTATATATATATATATATATATATATATATATATATATAAATACATATTATTGTATATAATTACGTATTATGATATGTTGTTCTTTATAGCCCACTTACATATAATTTCTTCGTAAATTTCTCCACTGTTCCATTTATGTGTTAGGTAAATGTACATAGCTACGTAAATGTAGAGATTTTCCGATAAATGTGTGACTACTACCAGTTTTATTTGTAAATAGAAGTACAACAAACATTTACCTATAATTTCTTGATAATGTGGACATTTACCTAATGATGTTGGTAAATGTATATACTCTTGCGTTAACTGAGAGCAAACCCACTATTATTTACAATTTAAATTGACTATTTAGTGGGAAATATGAACACCTAGAATTTTATTACTTAATTGTATTGAATACTCATTGGTTTTTCTTTTTAATTCCAATTCACCTTTCTAGTACTACTCCACTCAATGTCTCGTAAAGATTTTCGTCTCTAAAGAATTAATATACGAACGAAATAATTTGAAGTTGTCTACGACATCTATTTCATATTACGAAATCTACTCTCTCTCTCTCTCTCTCTATATATATATATATATATATATATATATATATATATATATATATATATATATATATATATATATAGAGAGAGAGAGAGAGAGAGAGAAAGAGAGTAGATTTCGTAATATAAAATAGATGTCGTAGACAACTTCAAATTATTTCGTTCGTATATTAATTAAACAACGGAGATTTAGTTTAATCCATGTTCTTTCTATTGCCGATTGTATAAACAAGATTGAATATATGTTAGAGGATAATCCACACTGTCAGTGATTTGCAATGACTGAACACTGAAAATGTGCAGATCAATTACAACTATACAAAATTAAACATTTTAGTCTGACCTCTCATTTTTGCAGAGAAGAGATGACCTCTCATTTTTTTGTAAAGAAACTCTATACCAAAATATCAGGGACGATCTAAACATCTAGAAGCAGCAGTTGTATTTGAATGCGCAGCAACGGAGATGCTCATCGACGCCATCTCCATAATCATAATAACTAATTATAGATCGCCTCCCTCGTCACATAAACCTTTTATGGATAGACTGCATAACCTCCTACTGAAATTTAATAACGAAAAAAAGGAATTTTTCATTGCAGGGAATTTTAATATAAATATTTCAAAAACGACAAAAATTAATCGGCTATCATCAGCTAAAAACTAATATCCCTCCTGGACTCCTTTCATTGCACTTTGGCATTCAAAAATACGAGTCACCCATTAACAGGAACCTGCATCGATAATTTTATAATAAAATCTGGTTCAATATTTCAAACCGAAACTATCATATCTCCGACCTCAACGCTCAACTGATTACGTTTGAAAGGTTGAAATAACCTTCAACATCTAAATTTATACGACTCTTCTCGCAAGCCAATGTAGCAGCTTTTATACAACGTCTACGTGAGGAAACATAGACAGAAATTCTGCAATGAAGAATGAAGAATTAGATATCAACAACCAGTGGAATACATTCATGAACGTTTTCATTTTATATTTTAAAAAACGTTTTCCTCGAGTCCCCAAAGACACAATGAAGAGAAATCATGGTAACTTCAACACTCTCCAAATATAAACGGCAAGAAAACGTCTGGATATTTTACAAATTGTATCAAATTTCAAGCCTACGTACAAAAAAGCCTACAATAAATTGCGTAGAGATTATAATGCTCTGCTGGCAACGCAGAAGAAAGTGTAATTTTAAAACCAACTAAAACATACTGACAACATCAGCGGAACAACTTGGTACGGAATTAAAAGTCACGCAAACAAAAGCACAACAATTTCTTCACAGATAACGCTGAAGAAATAAAACAAATCTTCCATCTGTCCCTTTCCAAAGTTACATCCCGGAAACAAACAGGTCAATGGTGGTAGACCCTCTGACGGCAACGGAGCTTTACAATATCACCATGAATATGAAAAACAAAAATTGTGCCGGAAGCGAAACCCATTCGAGCTATCAGAGTTTTTGAGAAATAGCAGACCCACTACTGAATATAGCGAACAACTCCATATTATCTGGTATTTTCCCAGAACTCTTTAAAATCTCAAGAATTTATTTTTTTTATTCCAATATTTAAGAAGGGTTTGAAATGGCAAACTATATATTATCTTCTATTGCAAAGTTTGTAGAGAAGATTTTTCAAGAAATAGGATCCTTTCTACATAAATATAATACCATTAGCGTCTGCCAGCATGGTTTTATCAAAGGGAAAAGTGTAGAAACGGCATATTTCCATTATATTGATAATGTCTACAAGCAACTTGATAACCAAAACATCCCTTCCGGTATTCTGGTCGATTTATTGAAGGCTAAAGATACTGTTGACCACAATGTTCTTCTATATAAAATGGAAAAGTATGGAATCGGTGGAACAGCCCTAGAATGGGTGAAGTCCTACTTATCCAATCGTAAGCAGATCATGAAAATTGAAACAACTTATAGCTTTGTAAAATCTACGACGAGAACAGCCAGGACGGGGTACCCCAAGGGAGAATTTTGGGCCTTACCCTATTTATACCCCCCAAATAAGTTGACGTTTAGCGAGAAAAACCCTACATGTTCCGGTATAAAACTCTTCAATGCATTGCTTAAATATATCAGATTCATAATGGGGTTAAGAAATTATAAACATAAATTATTTCAAAATATACTCTTTTATTTCAATAAACCTCTTTTCCGTATGTCGCAAAATCGTTCATACAACAACCTTCCCTTTTTGGCCAAATACTTAAGTCCGCTATACCCGCATTGGTACCAATCATGTCATGTCATCTCTAAATTGGGTTGGGTCTAGCGCTGTTCCTCTGATTCCATACTTGTCCATTTTATATAGAAGAACATTGTGGTCAACAGTATCATAAGCTTTCAATAAATCGACCAGAATACTGGAAGGGATGTCTTGGTTATCAAGTTAAATAAAAAAAAAATCGATTTTTTATTTATTTTAAAACCTTATTATAAATAATTCGGATGTGCGATGCGAAAAAGTTCAATTATTGAAAAAAAATCAATTAATTATAAACAATTTTAAAGTGATAAAATTTTGAAAATAATCACGTGACTCCAAACGCGCCATAATTTGTTTGTGACATTGAAAGGGTGAAACTTCATGCTAAGGCCTGCTCCAGACTCTCGCGGAGTAACTTCGGCGAGGATCCTCGCCGAAGTTGTGCGAGGCGAGGAACTACACGGAGTAGGCATCCACACTCTCGCCTTACTTCGAGGACCTCAGTGCCATGACCGACACCGAACAGGTAGTAGCTGCTGCTGCAGCTAATTGTGCTTTAAATTATTATAATTATGTTCATATATTTTTGTAGAAAAAAATTAATAAACCGTGCAGAAAGAAGAGATGGTGGATTTTTCCTATACATAGAAATAGAACAAGGTAAGGTACATACGCTATGACGTAATTTTTTTATAGGATTAAAAGATTATTAAATCAAAAGATAATTATATTTTATCTACTTTTTAAGGGAATTGATGGACAGACAAAGTATTGAACTACTTATTAATGCAATTTATAACTATATTTCGGCTACCGTTAACAGCGGAGCAATGGTTGGACCTAGAAAAGGGATTTCAACGCAAGTTCCCACATGCAGTCGGCGCAATAGATGGAAAACATGTACAAGTACAATGTCCACGTAAATCAGAATCAGATTACTACAATTACAAGCGATGTTTTAGTATTGTTCTTCTTGCTTTGGTCGACAGTGACTACCGCTTTATTTTGGCTGATATTGGGGCAAAAGGAAGAATAAGTCACTGCGGTGTTTTCAGAAATTCTTTGTTATGGAAAAAATAGTTGCAGAAGATCTGAATTTCCCTACCCCTTGTCCTCTGCCAGGTACTAACGGTCCAAATGTTCCATACGTTTTTCTAGGCGACGGTGCTTTCGCATTAGGTACAAATTTAATGAAACCTTATCCTGGAAAACACTTGTGTGCTGCTACACAATTTTTTGAGAAATAGTTCTACTTCTAGAAATACCCCCCTGGTACGACAGATATTTATGATTATAATGGTATACTGGTCGAAAGTAGCTCATGGAGACAAGAGGTAGTTGATAGCTGTGCTATAAGAAGTTTACCAGGAATGGGACGACGAACAAGTCCACTATGTGTGAAGATAAGGGATACTTTTCGTGATTATTTTGATTCTAATGAGTAATATCTAACTTATCTTTCATAAAGTACTTTTATAATTTTATATTTTTAATAAAAATAAAATTCATTAAAAAATATTGCTATTTTATACTTAGTTCCTCTGTATTAATTGTGGCTCCACAGTTGTAAACAGAACCCAAAAACTGGTCCATTACTTCAAAGGCAAACCATATTGGTTTACAAAACATCCCCCGACGCTCCAGATTTAATAGTACCCGCTATTTTCCTACAGTATCCCCGATATGTGGCCATTAATGAATCTTTTTTCGATTTCAATTCTTTGACTGGTTTGCCAATTTCAGATTCAATTCTACTCCAGGAGTCGTGAATATTTTTTTTATCCTTGTGGCTACCATGTTTGGGATCCCAAATAACTGGTTCCCTTTGAAAAGCCTCAAGGAATTTTAATTGGAGTTCTTGGGACCAATCGCTCATAATTTACTATTTAAATTACTATTAGTAATTTATTTTTGATATTTTAATTACTATTATAAAATTTAATAAAATCAAATAAAAATATTTTGTTTGTTGTGACGGTTGAAACGTCACAACCGTTTCAACCGTGCTGAGCCACCTGCAAACAGTTGACTAAATTAAAGGACGAGAAACACGAGAGTATAGACGTGATACTCCCCCTTCCTCGTACTACCGCCTCGTGTCCTTTTGACTCGGGCACGAAAAACCGCTTCATGAAGCGAAGTTGGTCAAGGCGAGGCGAGTAACCTGACCACACTCTCGTTCCTCGCCCAACTCCGTGCTACTTCGCGAGAGTCTGGAGCCAGCATAACATTCAAACATAAACATTCTTTATAAAATCTTCGTTTTAGGATTTTTTCGGCGCAGTGTTTAAAACCATTGGTTTCGACGTTTAACAATGTGGGACATTTAAAAACACTTTTTGAGGAGTTCTTTTTGTAGTACTCCTACACGATGGTACGAAACAAGCACTATAACTTTTAATATTTGACTTTTAATATGTGACATATGTTTACTACAGCTACTGTATCAACAAATTCAGGCGCGGGTAGAAATTACCCATTTTACGTCACAACGCGACCTTTTTTCTTTCCAATTAATACACCAACATTTTGTCCCTTTTCTAATACCTCTTCAAGCTCGATAGAGTCTTTTAGAGCAGTGGTCCGCAACCTTTTATCTTCCACGGCACACTAACGTATGTTCAAAAATTTCGCGGCACACCACAAGTAAAGGCTTTAAAAATACAGCAAATACAGTAATACATCGACCTACGCTACTCCGACTTACGCGAACTCGGAGTTACGCGATTTCAAATTTTCTCGATTCGTCTTTTGTTTGAGCGTCACACAACTTTTGATTATCGATTATAGACTTACTGCCCCCACACTATTGGGAACTAACATAGTGGCGTGGCTAAAAATACATGTGTTAAAACGTAACTGTATTATATTTCAACTACACTGAATTTTCGAAAATGACTCCAACGAAGAACGCATTTCTTCCACAAAACGAGTAATAAATAAATTATTAGCATGCTATGAGGAAATTTTTCGGGAGAAAAAAAAATCTTTGAGTCGTCAAACTACTTTCTTAGATTTTAATAAGCTTTCTATATCAAAATAACTTCGGTAGGCAATTTTATATTTCTATAATCTAAGATTTTATAAAACATTTTTTGTCTAAATTATTATTTTCTTTCGCTTCCGGCCCCAATTAAAAATAATTTATAGGTATTTAATTGCGAAATTATAACCCGACTTCGGTCCGACCTATCGCGTAAGTTCGGGGTATTACTGAATTAAATAACAATAATAGGTGGTACGTATATGTTTTTATTAGATAATAATATAAAATTAAAATTTTTAAATAACCCCCGGACAAATTTAAAATCAATCGGATCAGTAAAAGTTATTAAAACCCGTTTTTCAAGTAGGAAATGAGCTGATGATCATCCAGCGCCTGAACAGATCTTCATAAATTATAGCTCGATCATGTCAGCTTTCAAACAAACAAAAAACGCATCAAATTCGGTCCATTCCTTTAGCAGCTATACACAGTCGGAAACACAGATACACAGACAGACACGTCAAACTTATAACACCCCTCTTTTGCGTCGGGGGTTAAAAATACAATAATTTTTTTATACAATTTGAATTTTACACCAACACAAAAACACATATATTTTTTTATACAGGGTGATTCGGGAGGGAATGGAAGTATTTTAAAGACATGTCCAGGAAGCAAAAATAAGCAAAATAAGCTCATATGTTCAAGTCCGATTTTAATTCGTTTCATAGATATTTTGAACAATAGTAATTTATAAAATTAAAGGAAAATGTACTACTGAACTTATAAATTTTCAAAAACTCCACCACCCATTTCGATACATTTATTTGCGCGTTTATAAATGGACCTGGTAGCGAGTTTCAGTGAACGATGATTCGCTCTAATGAACGCCACAGCATTAAGAATGCGATATAGTAGCGCATCCCTTGTGTCCACTTTTATAGAATAAACTAATGACTTCATCCATCTCCAAAGACAAAAATCTAGGGGAGTGAGATCCGGTGATCTCGGTGGCCAAGGGTGCGGGCCTCCTCCGCCAATCCAGCGATCGCCGAAATGAATATTTAGAAAATTTCTCACAATATTTGCATAATGAGGAGGTGATCCATTATGTTGGGTAAATATTTCCTTTAAAAGGTCTTCAAAAAAATATAAATAACCTTCCCGTAAAGACGGCCATCCAATACAAAAGGACCAAACAATTGATCATTTAGAATTCCGCACCATACATTAATACTAAACCGATATTGGAAATTGTGTTCTTGAGTGGCATGGGGGTTTTCGTCCGACCATCGATGATTATTATGGGAATTGTTAATTCCATCTCGAGTAAAATGAGCTTCATCAGTAAATAAAATACATTTGAGTAATCTTCTGTTTTCACGAATCCATTGCCAAAATTGTAGTCTTAATGGATAATCGCAGATTTTGTACTTTCTGCAGATGAAAAGCGTTTAAACTTTGCCGTTTAAACGTTTTCCATACCATTGTTTGTGAAATTTCAAATTGGATTACAATGCGCCTTGTACTTATCCCAGGATTAGTTTCTACAACATCCAGAATATCTTCTCCAAAGTTCCAAACCGATCCCTTGCTGTTTTTCAGAAACAATACGTGCACTTGGGAATATTCCAGTTTCGCTAGCATGTGTAAAAACAGTTTGAAACACTTGCCTATTAGGAATTCTTCGATTAGGAAAACGACGCCGATACTCTTCTAAACCTATTTATCTCTGTAACAAATGAAAATCGGACGTGAACATATTAGCTTATTTTGCTTATTTTTGCTTCATGGACATGTCTTTAAAATACTTCCATTTCCTCCCGAATCACCCTGTAGATTAGACATGTAAAAAAATGTCTTTTAATTTAACTATGAAGTTTGTTGTTATTTACTTATGCCTAATTAATCTGTGCTAGCTGATCCATACTTACTTTGAATTGAAAAATTCACTATGTTTTTACCATTATTAATTTGTAAAAATATTATATGACTTGTGAACACAGTTATATAACACTGAATTGGAAAATTCACTATGTTTCTACCACAATTAATATATAGAAATATTAGATAACTTATTACTTTATAATATATATTATATAATATTTTTACAAATCAATTATGGTAAAAACATAGTGAATTTTGCAATTCAGAGTAATCAATGCTAATTTGAACAGTATTTAAACATAATAACTAATTTATTAATGTGATATTTGTGCTTGTTTTGATGAACATATACGTCGTATATTTGGCTCTATATTAGAAAGTGCTACTCGGAGTTCATGGTCAAGACCTTTTAAACACGATCGTTTTTCATTTTTAATTAGAACCAATGTAGAAAAACTTTGTTCACATATGTATGTCGTAGAAAAAGGTAGCAAAATTGCAATAGCCTTTGCAGAAATTTGAGGATACTCATGCTGAATGGAAATCCAGAAATCAGCCAATTTCATTTCACTGAAGTTGAGTTTCAGCGTCCCATCGTTCCTCAATTCTATAAATTCCTCTCGAATTTGAAGGAAAAGTGCTTCTGTTGAATTTTCTGCATCTGCTATAAAAGGATTTCTAATCCAATTATATTGCTCCGCATTAATTGTGAAAAAATAATGATTAAATTTGTCTTGCAACAAATTTAAATGTTGTTGAGTCAGATCCAGAATTATCTTTTTGTTTTCAATCATTGACTTGTGAGTCCTTTGGAACATTTCTAATGATCCTTTTTGTATCTCTTTCTGCCAAAGTTCAAGCTTATTTTTCAAGCCCACTAACTTGTCGGAACACGTCAGATTATTTTCGGTTCGACCTTGCATTCTTTTATTCAGTTCGTTCAGGTGCTCAAAGATATCAGCCATGTACGTCAGTTTGGACATCCAGTAATTATCATCAAAAAGTTGAAAAAGTTCGGGCATATCTTGTTTTAACAAAAACTCGCGAACCTCGTTGCGAAGCTCAAACAATCTAGAAAAAACTTTTCCACGGGATAGCCAACGTACCTCGGTGTAAAACAATAAGGATTTATAATCCGATCCCATTTCTTCAATCATCTGTTACTTTGAAAATTTCCTCGCGCCGGTAGTTCGCTCTGGAAGTTCGTTGCAAAATAAATAGTTTTCTATTATGGTGCCCTCGTCAACGAAACGTACAATAGCTATGAGTTGTGCTCGGTTTCTAATATCCGTCGATTCATCAATTTGTAGTGCAAACTTCTGGGCCGTTTTTAGTTTTGCAATTAGTATTCCTAAAATATCGTTTGACATATCGTTGATACGTTTTTTAACAGTATCAGCTGACAACGGTACTTTTTTTACTTCATTAACTTCTCTAGGCCCAAGCATGGATTTAACAATGTCTATGCATGCTGGTTTAATGAGTGTCTCACCAATAGTATGTGGTTTTTTGTGACGTGCAATTAATCTTGCAATATGGTAACTAGCTTCTAAGGCGTTATCAGAAACTGTGACTAACGATAACAGTGATTGCTTTTGTTTTCGCCTTTGATCGAACAGTCTAAGAAAAAATGATTTGTCTTTCTTAACGTAACTAGGATGGTTTGAATTTAAATGGCGAAGCAGTTTACTGGGTACCATTGCTTCGTTAGATAGCATTTCTCCGCAAATGATGAGTTCTGGTTTGGGTGGCGTTTCTTTATCACAACACGAAAATCCATATCGAATGTAGTCTTCGTTATACTTTCTTTCCCACATCTTCTGTTTTTTTACATCACCACTTGTGCTTGGTTCATTTTGGTTTGTCGGTGAATTCGAAAATCTTTTTAAAAACTTGTCCATATTTTTTAGAGGTATAACAGCAAAATAACCTAAAAATGTGGTATTTGATGGGAGTTCTTCTCGTTCGGATGCAGACTGACTAACATGATCATCAGTTAGATAGATAGAACAAAATACGTCGAGACTCATTGTCAGACACAAAGTGCCGACGATCGATTCGATTTTATTATACGTCGATCTCTTAAAGCCAATTTTTTGTCAGCCAGATCGATCTTAAAATCGCCACGAAATGAAGAGATCGAAAATCGATCACTACTAGTACATTTATAACGATTCATTTTAATATTTCTAACCAACGACAGAATTTTGTTAAGTCAAGAACGATTTATTCGATTCGTGTTTCTAAAATCTTTAGAAGATTGGGATAATAATTAATATTAGCTTAAAGCTATGCTTAAATAAAAAATAACATATTGGCGAAACACTCAGTTGGAACGACTTAAATGTTTTATTATCGATACGCAAGATTATAAATTTGACTTTCCCGAAATAAATGCACTACTGCCGATTATTTAATAAGAAAATGCTTAGAAAAGCATAACAGCAAGCTGCTTTACTAATGTAATAATAATATCACATTAAACGACGTACATCTCACGTATGGCATTTTTTACATATTAATTATTCTTGAGAAAACCGCGGCACAGCTAAGATCACCTCGCGGCACAGTAGTGTGCCGCGGCACAGCGGTTGCGGAGCACTGTTCTAGAGTATCATAAATTTCTTTGACTGTGGCTTTAATAGATATAGTAATAATTGTGATATGAGATGACATCAGATAGATTTTTCTAGCGTAGGGTTGCTTTAGTAACTGCATCGATAAAATGTTTATGAGAAGCGTTGGCGACCATTTAGATTTTTTATTTTATTATTATCAATTGTTAATTTCTCCGTATTTTTCGTTGCTTCTTGTTCAGTATTTTGTTTTTATTATTGTAAAATCACACAGCTTTTAAGTGAATTACTTTCAATTAATTGTGTTTCATCTTGTGACTTTCTTTTGTAATGGTTTCAATTTATTTTTATATTCAATATTGTTGGGGTACAATTTGTCACGTTCCCTTATTTTATGGTATATGCTCGTAAACAACCCTTGCCCTGTCTCATTTGTAAATTTCCTTGCCTTATGGATACACGCTACGAATATTTTTAAAATGATACTTTTTAACTTTTCAGTTTCTTTTTTAACGTTCAGAGACAATGTAAACAACTTAAATTAGAATTAGTATTTATATTATAAAACGCATGAGAAATTATGACATTTCTGAAAGAAAAATAAGTCAAATAAGTTGTTGTCACCGAGGTTTCTAACAAAATTTTGAAAGTAATTTATCCGATAATTTTATTCATTTGCACAAAAAAGTTTTCGTACTCTTGGCGCTCCGAGAATAATTTAGAATAAATTTATTCCTATCCATATATTGAAAATTATTATTACTTACCAAAACATTTTATTAAAATTCAAACTCCAATTTATATCTGGGTAAGTGAATATCAATATCTACCATTTCAACAAATTATAGTGACTTGTTATATAGAACTTATATTCTTTCAAATTTTTAATAATTATATTCTAATATATTTTTTAGATGTAGCAAATATAGGGGTCTAGATATAGATAGTACTTAGTTATAGTATATTACGTAACGAGAGTTGTAAGAAGCATATTACGTACGAGCGGAACAGTCAAACCGTTATTCCGCGATTACGTAATTGCCTTACAACTCGAGTTATGTACTATACTTTATCTACGACCACACTAATTTGTTTCTGTTTAATAAGAAAAATATGTTTGGTGTAACAAATTAATTTCTTATTTGGTTATGTTTATTTTATTATCATTATTTAACATTATAATAAACAAACAGTTGTATTTTCATATACATAACATAACTGTTACTTGACATTATTTAACTTGAAAGAAATGAAATGAAATACAATCTTAATGGTTACATACCTTATTATATAGTACTTATTTGGGTTTAACTGGAATAAGAGTGCTCATAGATATAGGCAACCCAATGTACGCAATGTCAATTTCCGTTACTTTGAATTGTGGCACGGGGGGCGCTGAACGTATGGACATGTAGTAGCAGCTCTCAACCAATCAACGAATCGTAAACCAAATGCAAGTGTGTGTTACCAATCCTAACTTATCATTAATCGCGGACTGTTACATACGTGTATGTTATGATGTAGAGATGAGCATGGACGAGTTTCTAGTCCAAGGTCCCATCCCGTGGGACGTATCCCTGTCACTGTCCCATCCCATCACATTTTCGTCCCATTGTCCCATCCCACAAACTTAAAATTTTCGTCCCGTCCCATCCCACTCATCCCATACCATCCCGGTCGCGCGGCCCATCCCATTGATCCCATTTTTCCCATACAGCAGACTTTCTTTTCGGTTTTTCGACAATGAGTAATTTTTTTTGTCACAAACGGATCGGAAGATTTTTCAGGAACTACTTTGTTTTCCCAGAAATCTCTAGAACTTTTGTTTTTCACAAAAGAAAAATTCCAGCGTAACTACGTAAGCGCAATTCGGTAACCGACAAACTGCAGCGCCGAGTCGTGAGAAACTTAACTAAACCCTACACAAAAAAAAACAATGTCTAGAAATAGCTAACAAAAATACAGTGATTTGTATTCGGAAGCCTACTTTTGTCTATAAAGAAATGAAAATAAAGATTCTTATATGAAAGCAATTATTTATACACGAACTAGATTTACTAGATCAAAACCCGTCCCACTCCGTACCGTACAAAATTGTCATCCAATTCCATCCCATCCCACGCGACCTTCATACCACTCATCTCATACCATGGGACGATGAGATGGGATGGGATGGGACGATGGGATCCCATGCTCATCTCTATTATGATGTATTTACATAGTCCACGAACTGTACAATAATGGGCATTTACAATAGTGGTCGTAGATAAATTCATTTATCTACGACCACTATTATAATTGCCCAATATTGTACAGTTCGTGGATTATGTAAATACATCTTACAACACACGTATGTAACAGTCCGCTATTATTGTTATTTAATGATTCAATAACACACTAGTGTGTTTGGTTTACGATTCATTGATTAGTTGAGAGCTGCTACACTATGGTTTAATATAGGCAACCCAATACATTCCGTTATTTGTCAAAAAAATATTAAACGTCAAACTAATATATAAACACTATATATTTTTAACAATTAAAACAATGAAAATAATCTCCAGTAAAAGCGAAATAGAAAATTCTACTCCGCCCGAAATTGTTGAAAAAGCGAAACAAGCTGGCCATAATTTGCTACCGATTAAATCTCGGGATCTTATAATTCTCTCTAATGGGCATAACGACATATTTTTTATATAATTTTAAGTTATTCTTATCATTGGCATTAGTGGTGCTTGCAGAAAAAAAGAACTACGAAATATCAAACCCTGCCAAATAGAAGAAACCGGAACATCTCTGATCTTTAAAATTCCTGATTCTAAAACAAAAACTGAAAGATCTACAAACAAACAACTGGACTGCCAATGGGAAACCCCTTAAGCCCACTATGGATAATATATGGATAATATGTTCTAACCACACTTAATAAGTAAAAATATTGACTTCAATGCAAATCTTCGCATACAAAAATAAGGTTTCCAGCTTGGGCAGGTTTTCACGATTGGACGAACAAGACTAGATGGACAAAATTATGCGATCAATACTAGGCATACTAGACTAGACGGACGGTACTAGACTTACAAGACTAAACTAACAAGACTAGACTAACAAGACTAGACTGACAAAACTAGATTGACAAGATTGGACTGTCAAAACTAAACTTACAAGACTAGACTAAAAAAACTAAACTTTTTTTTTTTTTTGCACGTGCTGGAGGTGAAAATCTGCAAACAGACACCGTGTCAGAGAACGTGATGGAATCCAAAATTTGGCATAACTTCACCACGTTCCTCCCCCTTTCATATCCAAAGCATTCATCCATTCATTCGTTGTGCCGGGCGCGTCGTTAATCGCCGTGCCCCCCCTCACATCAGAGTTTACAATAAATTTGTGCGCCCCCTTCGCACTAAGGGGGGCCCGGCGATTGCACGCTCGGCTCGCGCGTAGCAACCCCTCGACCCGCCTTACGCTCGTCCCTTTCATCCTTCTCCTTTCTCCTCATTATATAACCTATCATTCCAGTCAGCACGCCCCATTCATACTCACTGCGGAGCATGATTCTCACCATACTCTCCTTGTTCACATTCTCTCCCACCTTGCATTCTGCGGCGCTCCTCATTCTCTCCCATCTCGTACACTCGAAGATGGTATGCTCCGAAGTGTCCTCAGTCGCTCCACAGTACCTACAGTGCGCCTCAACCAGTTTCCCGATGCGCACCAGGTAAGACCCAAAGCATCCATGCCCCGTAAGCGCCTGGGTGAGGTGATAATTCACCTCCCCGTGCCCACGGTTGACCCATTCATCGATAGTCGGAATCAGTTGCCTGGTCCAGGCTTCCTTTTCCGACCCCTGCCATAGCTCTTGCCATGCACGCATTGTTTTTTCCCTTTCATTTCTAGGGTCATTACCTCCCCAAACTCTCACCCTTTCATGCGCCAGAAGGTCTAACGGGATAACTCCAGCAACGACCGCCACGGCGTCGCCAGAAACAGTCCTGTATGCGCTGCACACACGCAGCAGCATACACCTTTGCACTCTCATCAGTCTCGCTCTATAACATTCAATCCTGAACGCATTTATCCATGCCGGCACCCCATACAGGAGAATGGAGTGCACGACCGCATTCATAACCCTCCTCTTGGAGGCCAACGGCCCTCCTATGTTGGGCATCAGCCGTCCAAGGGCTCTCACACATGCTGTAGCCTTGCTCACCACCCGGGTGACCTGATCGGACACCCTGAGATTTCGCTGGAGCTCTACCCCAAGGTATCTTACAGATTCCCGAGCCGGTACGTCAACTGTCCTCATTCGCGCGGTCAATTCGCGCAGCTTTCTTCTCCCAATTAGCAGGACCGCCTCGGTATTGTGGGGAGCCAGAGTAAGCCCTTTTTCCCCCATCCACCGATCAATCCTACCAATTACCTCATTTATTATCGCTTTCAGACTTTCTTCCGTTCTTGCGACAGCGACCACCGCTAAGTCATCAGCGTACCCTACGAGTGTAACCCCGTCTGGCAGCCTCAATCTCAAAACCTCATCATAAAATATGTTCCACAGTATCGGCCCAAGAACCGAACCCTGTGGAACACCCGCACTCATTTTGAAGATTTTACCTTCCACAGTCACTATCTCCCTATCATTCAAGTAGCTCCCCACCATCTTTCGAAGGTAGGGAGCTATCCCCTTTAGTTCCAGAGCCTCCATGATTCCGCCCCATGGGACCGAATTGAAGGCATTTTTCACGTCCAGGGTTGCAAGCACGCAGTAGCTACGGGTACGCCATGGACCCGTATTTGCTAACCTTGCTCTCTCTATCACACGCATCATTGCGTTCACCGTAGTGTGGCCGCCTCTGAACCCATACTATTCCTCTGAAAGACCCCCTGCCCTCTCGAGATCCTCATTTATCCTAGCTCCGATCATACTCTCAAACATCTTCGCTATCCCATTCAGTAGGCAGATTGGCCTGTAATTAGCTTCCTCTCCTTCTTTTCGCTCTTTTTCAATCATCACTAGTCTCGCTCTCTTCCACTCTTTGGGGAAACTGCCATTCATCAACAATTCATTCATCATGCTCAAGCACATGTCCTCACACACATGCCCAAACACCTTGCACGCTTCCGGTGGAACACCATCAGGACCCGGCGCTTTTCCCTCCTTCATCCGGCCAACTGCACTCTGCAGCTCGGCCGGGGTGAAAAGGGGCGCCGATCTCCATCCCACGGGTCCCAGCCAGTTCATTCGCTCATGTACTGGGAACAGCTTCTTGACTTCCGTCATTAGGCTATCCCCCCGGAGAGTATTAACCCTGTGCGCAATTTTTCTGGTGACGATCTTATAGCCGTCACCCCAGATGTTATTATTCACTTCTTCGCAGAGCACTCTCCAAGCTTCTTGTTTGGAGTTCGCGATGGCTCTGCAAAGTTCCCTGCGCGCCAAGTTATACCTCCTTCTGCACTCCTCACGCACTTCCTCATTTACTCGCCTATTACTCTTCACCATGCATCTCCTTTCACGCAAACAGGTTTTACGCTTTTCAGCTACCTGCTCATTCCACCAGTAAACTGGCTTCCTGCCTCTGACGCCCCTCCGTTTTCTCCGAAACACCGCATCACAGGCCCCGTGAAAAACTACTTCGCAGGAGCTCTGCAATCCATTTTCGGGCCCTGTCCTTTCAGCCAGCTCTTTCATGACGTCTCCCAATCTTTTTAGTAGACTCTTGTCCACTCTCCATCCACTCGTTCCGCAAGCAACCGGTCCTTTAGAAACATCCTTTCGTACGTCGAAGAGAATATCCTGGTGATCACTCAGATTCTCTCCCTCTTTGACACGCCACCCTTTCACTCTGCCTGCAATCCGTGAGGTGCTAAAAGTGATGTCTATGAAAGACATACTTTCACCCCGCACGAAGGTTGGCACATTCCCACTGTTGTGAACCACCAGGTCCCCCTCTGCCAGCCACTCTTCCATCATTCTCCCTTTCTCATCCTCTTTAGGGGATCCCCACCAAGCGGACTTGGCGTTGAAATCCCCCCCGACAACAATCTCTTTGGACCAGCTTTTCATACTGGCCCTTAGCTCATCCATAAAATCTACAAACTGCTCTAACATTATGTTAGGCGAGATGTAGCACCCATACAGGACCCAGTTTTCCCATTCGACCCACACATATCCATTTCCACATCCACACTTAACCATAGGATTTTCCGATTGGAAAATCCTCACAGCAACATTCTTACACTGGTCCATGTGCCAGCCTCCGTTACCAATAGTCCGAAGATTTGGTTCGGAGACAATGGCCACATCCACTCTCTCATCATGCACCGTCTTCCATACCAGCTCCATTGCAGCCGCACTCCTATTTCAGTTCGTCTGCAATACTAGCATAATCTGTTTCTTTGGGACGTCCCTTTCATACTTTCCCTGCACAGTTTCCTGTACGCAGGACAGTTCATGGATTCCGCCCTATTCCCACTCACTTCGCACACGAAGCACTTAGCCTCTTTGGCCGTGCACTCGTGTGCTTTGTGCCCACTTTCATTGCATCGCAAACACGCATTCTTTCTCTCTATTCCCTTGCATGCTGCCGCCAGCTGCCCGAAGCCAAGGCATCTGTAGCACCTAATCGGCTTATTGTCTTCGGTCACTCGGCACATGATCCATCCAACTTTCATTCTTCCTTTCTCCAGTATGGTTTGTGCCGCTCTTACTGGAAGAGTGACAACTGAAATACTGGCCCCTCCGCGCACTGTGCGGAGAGACTTTACCACACACTCCTTACATTCAGCCGCCTTCTGAATGGCTCCTTTCACCTCATCAGTGGTGGTAGCCTCATCCATGCCCCTAACAAGGACACTTCTGAGCCCCACCTCCGTCCTGACATCCCTTACAGCCTCAGTCACTAGGGCCATTTGCTCTGCCAGTCGCTTCTTTTCCCCATCATCATTCACTCTGACGATGAGGTCCCCAGCGTGGGTTTTCCTCATCGCCCTTACATTTATATCCTCCATGTCTACTTCCTTCTTAAGGACATTCACCATATGGGCGTAAGAAACACCCTCTGCCCTCCTAACCAGTAAGGTTTCTGCCTTTCTGGTGCCTCCGGCCCCTTCCACTCTGGGCTTTTGGCCCTCCGCATTCATCCAGCACAGGGTTAGCTCAACTCCTGTGCCATGCCACACGCATTCAGCCATCTTTCGTACCAGCCACATATTAAGGTTACCAGCTACACCGATAGCGAACCTCTTTCTCTCAGTCTTCTCACAAAGACCTTTCATCCTTAATAAGGTCTCGAACGCCTTTTCTTCGGCGCCCTCGACCTTATTATCATCCAGCCGGGCGATGAAGTGGTACTTCCTCTCGGAGTCCAACGACTCATCGCCTCCCATACACACCACATTCTCGCTCTTGATGTAGGCCACGGAACCTACATTCAAGCCTTCAGGCACTCGCTTGGCCTGGGGAGCTGGTCGAGCATCCCCCAGCCCAGCTGTCCACAGTTATCCCCTTTCTCTCCTGCAACTAACAGGAGTACATCCTCGTCCCTGGCCAGAGGAGAGCCCTTGGCCATCTTCACCACGGTGAAGGCGTCCTCGGACCACCTCTCCCTCGCCAGGGACATGTACTCCTGTACATTCATCCCCGGCTTTAGCGCACTGGTGATTCTACATTCAGCCTCCGTTTGGGTGCTGACTTCCTTACACACCGTACCTACCGTTTGTACCTCAACGTCGTACAGTACCTTCTCAATCGGCTGGAAGCGATGCTCCTCGAGCCAACTGGTCACGGAGTGGCGCGAGAAAACATTTGTTGTCCTCCTGACTCGCGCTGCTGCTTCCTTGATGTCACGCTTCGTGCTGCTTCCTCCAGCGATGGCCCTCTCCAGCTCCTCCACCTGTCTATTGAGTGCCCCAATCGCCTCCACGATCGTAAAGACAATCGAGCACTCAGTTTTTTTGTAAGCGTCGACGTCATCCGTCGACCGATCCGCCACTTTTCTTTTCTTCGGGGTTTCTCCAATGGACTGGTTCCTCGCCCGGCTTTCCATATCCCCTGTACCCCTGCTTACTTTCTGCTTCAGGAAAAATTCCATACTGGACGGACTCTCCCCAAAACTAAAAATAAATTAAAGAAACACTCCCCTACTGGGGGGTGAAAAAATTGGCCGCAGATATCATGCTACAGTAACTGAAGCAAGAAAATCCGCGGCGTTGGATTATTCTTATCTCAAAAGATAAGATAAGAAAGGGAGGCAAAAAATATGAATTTAAGGCGATAAAACTCACGCCGCGTGCTGGGACACAAATTAAACTGAAATGAAACACTTTTATAAAATCAAAGAAAGAAAACTCTAAACCGCAAATAGAAAAATAGCTAAATACACTAATTAACAACCAACCAGTTAATTAATTATAGTAGCTAGGCAATATAACTAAATATTTTACTTAGTAATAATATTACAAAATATTATTGAGCCACCCAGATGCGGAGCACAAAGCTACACATCCACTCACTTCGGCGTCTACTCAGAGACTCCTAAAAAACTAGACTAACAAGACTAGATTAACAAGAGTGTGTTATACTTATTTAACTTAAAAAAAATAATTAAAAAAAACATCCACGAAATAGGCTATAAATTCTTGAACGTGTCGTGGTTAGAAATTTTTGTTATCTTATACTTCCGCAGGCATAAATATTTCAGGTCTACTAAGTCTTCCACGTTTTCAATTACCCATGAATCCATCAAACTCTTAATCTATAGTTCGGATTTATAAATGGAGACTTAATCCATAATCTAATCAATTTGTCAAATTAATTAATAAGAATAGGAATAATTACAATAAAATCAAACGAAATTATTTAAAATAATATAAATAATAATAAATTTTATAAAATAATTAAAAAAAAAAAACTAAACTAGACGGACTAGACTAGACGGACAAAACTAGACGGACAGGATTAGACAGACAAGACTTGACGGACAACACTAGATGAACTAGACTAGACATATAAGACCAGACGGACAAAACTAGACGGACAAGACTAGACTAGACATTTTTTTAGTTTTCTTCCCACTTATAATAGATGACGCTTTCTGTCTTATTCAGCCCAAGTTTTGGATTATTTGTCCTTCGTTTTCTTCCTAAGGATGTTGTTGCTTGAATTGATTTTTCTCTTATCCCTTCTGCTTCGCGATCTCTTATCACCAATGCTGTGTCATTAGGGAAACCGATCATCTCTACATCTTCCGGCATTTCAATTTTTAATATGCTGTTATAGAATATGTTCCATAGCCTTGGTACCAGAACGGACCCTTGTGGCACCCCACATGATATTTTTATCATATTTTTAGCTCCAATTTTGATATATCTGTCCGTGAGATAACTTGCTATAATTTCATGGTTGTACTTCCATTTTTTCGAGTTTTATCCCCTTCCAGTTTGGGCTATTGAAAGCGTTATCGATATCTAGTGTTATTAGTAATGTGTACTTCCTACGTTAGACTAGACGGACGAGACTAGATGGACAAGACTTTTTTTATATGGTTTGTAGATGGCACCTTAGGTTAACCATACATATGAACTTCGTGAAACTTACCCAAGAACGGACAAGACTAGTTAGACAAGGCTAGACGGACGAAATTAAATGAACAAGACTGGTCGGACAAGGCTAGACGGACAAGGCTAGACCGACAAGACTAGTCGAACAGGACTAGACGACCAAGACGGACTACACTAGATGGATTATATTAGATGGACTAGACTAGACGGACAAGACTAGATGGACAAGACTAGAAGGACAAGAAATGTATACAACAATCAAGATGCCAATGGAAAAACGATGGAATTCTTAAAAACTCTGAGAAATCATTTTGAACTATGTTTCCCGTTGGTAAATCTAAATAATCAAAGAAAACCATGGGTAAATTCGGGGTTAAGATGCTCTAGTAATAAATTAAAAGATCTCTTTGTTCTACAAAAAAAGTTTCCATTTCTTAAGGATAAATATATGCAGGAAAAGAAAAAACACCAAAGACTGATACGGGAAACAAAAAGGAAGTACTATTGTGGGCTTATTGTAAATTCACCAAATAAACAAAAAACTATGTGGCGAATAATAAATCAGTTATCCAACAAAGAAGAACGCACGAGTACCATTGAATTAAAAGAAAACACCAAGATATTAGACAGGCCTAGCAGGATAACTGACACCTTCAACATTTTTTTCATAACTGCCCCAAAGATTGTTGCAACAATGATTAAAGGAACAACTTTAAGAGATGTGCACATGCAGCACAACGACAATAGCATGTACTTACAAGAATTTACATCGCAGCAAATGAGTATAGTATTACTAAAATTAAAAAACAAAAGAAGTAGCGGACCTGACGGCCTGCCATGCAATTTGATTAGACAATTTAGTATGGAATTAGTGAAACCAATAACCGACATAGTGAATTTCTCTTTTGATACCGAAACGTTTCCGGACATTTTAAAAATGTCCTCAATAATTCCGATATATAAAAAAGGAGATAGAAACAATATCAACAATTACCGACCGGTAGCTCTTATCTCAGTCTTAGCGAAAATAATCGAATACTGCATGGAAGACAGACTTACACCATTTCTCGAAAAATATAAAGTGATTCAACCTCAACAACATGGGTTTCGTAAAAATAAATCCACTATCACAGCTTTTCAAGAACTGCATGAAAAAATAATATCGGAAGTGGATAATGGAAAATGCCCACTGGTTATCTTTTGCGACCTCACCAAGGCATTTGACTGTGTGTCGCACTCCAAATTACTAGGAAACTTTATACTTATGGAGTTCGAGGAAAAGCTGGGAGATGGTTTCAATCGAACCTTCATAGTAGAAATCAGTATGTGAGGGTTGGGAATAGCAGATCCAAAATACTGCCAACTTTCATTGGTGTGCCACAGGGGAGTGTCCTGGCCCCTATACTATTCTCACTGTATACATGTGATTTAATTAAATATATTGGAGAAGATCGGATCACACTATATGCCGACGATGCTAGTGTTTTCATATCCAAAGCATCCATGGAAGAACTACAATCTGAAGCAAGTGAAGTTATATCGAATTTACACAATTGGTTTTCGGGAAATAACCTACGCTTAAACTGTGATAAAACAAAGTACATTAGTTTTCAAACTAACAGAAGAAAACCAACCGAGGATATTATTTTAGGAATCGAAGGAAACATAATTCAAAGAACAGGGTGTCTAAAATTCCTAGGTTTGTTCCTGGAAGAGCATCTCACCTGGAATATCATGGCAGACTACATTATTAAAAAAAGTAAATATAAAAACATACCTCATAAGAAGGATTAGACAACTCCTACCCAAATAATACCCGCATATTAGACATATACCACGCGGAAATATAATCAGTGATATCCTATGGGATTCTAATATGGGGAGCTTCCACACAGCTGAAGAGGGTATTTATAGCCCAGAAAAGGGTAGTAAGAGCCATATCCGGGAAAACAAGAAGGCAATCTTGCAAACCTTCCTTTAAAGAGCTGGAATTGTTAACACTATCGGCATTATATATATATATATATATATATATATATATATATATATATATATATATATATATATATGGGAGGTTGCGTGCTATATGCATACGAACGCAAAGCACTTCAAGTTAAATATAGACCAGCATATGTACAATACCAGAAGCTGCCTAAATCTATATACACCGAAGAGCAACCTAACTCTATGCTCTAAAACAGTTAACAGACTAGGAATTAAAATATACCAATCACATACCAGATGACATAAAAAACGAAAAAATATACAAAGTTTTCAGAAGAAAATTAAAAATACATTTAATTGAAATGTGCGACTATGACATTAATGAGTTTTTATACATTAATAAATTCTAAAAATTTATTATGAATTACTTAATAATCTATTAAGTAATTTATATATATATATATAATTATATATATAATTTATATATATATTACTTAATAAATTATTAAGCTATATATACTTTATTTATTTTGTGTCTGTAGATATATTTTAATTGTAGATATTATATTGTGATGCTTTTTTTCTGTGTTAGTTTTTGTGTCTTGCACGAGCACGCTTTTTTCTTTGACGTATCAAATATGCATTGCACTGTACATCCAAAAGATAAATAAATATTTTGATTTGAAAAAATATTTTGATTTGACTAGACGGACAAGACTAGACCGAGTAGACTAGTCGGACAAGGCTAGACGGACAAGACTAGATGGAAAAGACTAGACTGACAAGACTAGACGGATATGACTGGACGGACATGACTAGACGCACATGACTAGACGGCAAGACTAGACGGACTAGACTAGACTGACAAGAGTAGACGGACTTGACTTTGTTTTAAATCCATCTACATCTACAGCCATCTACACCCCAATGGCACCTTTCGGTTAACCTATTTAAACTGAACCGAATTCAACTGTGCCCCCTGAAATTAACCCAAACACTCCGGAACCGCTTATCGGTTTTTCTCATTTCTTCAGAGTCTTGGTTGACATGTTGCTACAGTTGTACTCTCTACGTCCCCCTTCCACAGTGCTTACGATTATACGTTTGATATTTTAGGATTTGTTTTTCTCTCGTCGCTTTCTTTTTATGTAATTATTGTCTTGACTAATTTGTGGATAGTGTTTATTTCTTCCTGCGATTTTAGTAGGTGCGCCATTATATTTTGTAGATCGAGTTTGTCGTTCTCAAACATTTCCTTCTCGTTATCCCATCTAGAGCATTAGAATATGGCATTGGTGACATTATCGACCAAAAAATAATATACGCAATCTACGTCGGATGGTCTCCCAATGTTGTGGAGGTAATCTCGAAAACATTTGTGGCCCGTGAGGATTTTGGTGAGATAATATTTTACTTCCCGGTGTTGTCGAGTAATCTATGTTTCAATGTCCGGGATGAGCATGCTCATCCACTGACCTTTAGTGCAGTTATTCTGCTTTTCCTGCCACTCCAAAGTGAGTTTGGTACCGGCCTCGTTTTTGGAAGTTTTATTTTTGCCTGCCTCATCGACCATTCCTATATTTTTCCTGTAGTTCGATGGGTGGGATACCTACAATGACTAAAGCTGCATCGCGAGATACTGTTCGGAAAGCACTGCAGACTCGTAGGGCCATTTTTCTCAGGTCTACATCTAATTGGTTGATGTTTACCCGATAAAGGGCCTCTACCCATATGGTAGCTCAATAAAGCATCGCAGAGTAAGCCACAGTGATTAGAAGTTTCTTAGATTAGTGTTTACTGCCTCTGGATCACCCCACATTAGGCATTAGTTTTTCCAGTGCAACAGTTGTTTTCATACCAGTTTCTGCTTTTTACCCACTACCGTGAGTACCAAATCGTTCGCAAAACCTATGCTGTTATCTCCTTGGGGTAACTTCAGCCTGAAGACTACGTCGTAGAGTACGTTCCATAGGATCGGTTCCATTACAGAGCCCTGTGGAACAACTCTGGTGAGGCCACTGGTTTGAACTTTGTTTTCAGCATGGAGGATGGTGCTGCAGTCATATAGATAGCTACGAACGGACAAGACTAGACAGACACAAGACTTGACGGACAAGACGAGACTGACAAGGCTACAGGGACAAGACTACACAGATACTCCTAGACGGTCAAGACTAGACAGACAAGTTTAAGACCAGACGGACGAGGGTAGACGGACAAGACTAGACCGACAAGAATAATCTGTTAGGACAAGACTGACAGCAGTAGACTGTCTGGACTGGACTGCCAGCACTAGGCTGACAAAACTAAACTGACAGGACTAGAATGAGGTACAGGACTGTCGGGTCCTGAGGGACGGGACATGCGCTTATTGTTATAAAATTCTGAATTAAAAAAAAATATTTAAATGCCTATTTAATGTAAGCTTTGTAATTGCTGGAAATTAAATTACATATCGAATTTAATACTGTTCTCATCTATAATCAAGAACACACACACACATATATATATATATATATATATATATATATATATATATATATATATATATATATATATATATATATATATATATATATATATATATATATATACATGAGCTTTTATACCTCATTAATTTGAATAACAATCTTTTTATATGTTCTAGATGCATTAAATCGGTATTAAATTCGATCTGTAATTTAATTTCCAGCAACTACAAAGCTTACACGAAATAAGCATTTAAATAGATTTTTTTTCATGCAGAATTTTATAACAATAAGCGCATAATATATAAACATCTTAGCTATTATTTCGTGTCAACAAAATTATGAAATGTTACAATTTATGAGATCTAACAAATTAATACACCAATTAACAAATTGGCCAATTACCTAAGCTTAAGGACTTGTGATGATATGCAATTATTTTATCGAGCAGATGCAATTTAAGTTTGTGATTCATTATCTTTTAGGAGACTGGCGGAATAATTTAGCTAGTGATATTTGAAAAGAAAATGGAAAAATATTTTATTTACGACCACTATTGTAAATGCCCATTATTGTACAGTTCGTGGACTAAGTAAATACATCATAACACACACGTATGTAACAGTCCGCGAATAATGATAAGTAATGATTGATAACACTCACGTGTGTTTGGTTTACGATTCGTTGATTGGTTGAGAGCTGATATAACATGCTCACACGTTCAGCGTCCCCCATGCCATAATTCAAACTAACGGAAATTGATATTGCGTACATAGGGTTGCCTATATATATGAGCACTCTTATTCCAGTTTAATCCAAATAAGTACCAAATAATAAGGTATGTAACCATTAAGAATGTATTTTTTTCTATCAAGTTAAATTATGTCGAGTAACAGTTATATATAAAAATACAGCTGTTTCTTTATTAAAATGTTAAATAATATACCTAATAAGAAATAAATTTGTTACATCTAACATATTTTTCCAATGAAACAGAAACAAATTAATGTGATTGTAGATAAAGTATAGTACATGACTCGAGTTGTATGGCAATTACGTACTAGCGGATTTACGCACTCTCCGCTACGCGGGTCGTGCGTAATATGCTTCTTACATCTCTCGTTACATAATATACTATAAAATAACTAGTACAAAATGATCGCTGTGTATTTTTTATTTAGAATTCTTTGGGTAAAATGTTGGTAAGGCATGGCCTAAGAGTGAAAATATTTTTTTAAATGTTTTTTTGTTTAAATGTTTAACACCACACGTTTTAAATATTTTTTTGCTTTTATTGCTGTTATGTTATTACCACTCTCATCTCATCAGTTTAATAGTCTTTATTAATTTTTTTAATCTTGTTAATAAATTGATTAATTCAAACAATTTATTTAATATAGTAAATCTAAAATTTACATTGGAAAATATCTAGATGAACAACTCTAGACTTGTAAAACTGTACTCAACTAATAGGACAAAACAAACCTAAACTGTATCTAATTAGTGTTAGAACACTAGGCAAATTATTGTAGACAAATTCTTTTTAACATTTAAAGTCAAGAAAGGAAAGGGGTTGTACATATATATTAGGAAGAATTTTAACCTTAAGAATTTTAACCTTAACACTTATGTCAATACCCAGTCACTACTACGTTGTTCAATACCCGGGTACCCGTGTACCCGCATGGGTTTTTCATTCAATAAAATAATTTGAATACCCGGAGACTTTCACATTTCAACTCGGGATTACCCATGGAGTATTCCACTACCCGAAAAACCCTATTTCTATAAATAAAACTGCCGGATGGGCAAAGTATGGGATCAAAATATGGTGGATAAGTTTCAAATTCAAATGCATTGAAAGGTCAAATTTACACTGGAAAAATAACAACTGGCCTTGAAATAAATCAAGGTGAAAGAGTGAAAGAGAGTAAAAGATTTAGCTGAAAAATATGCAAAGGATCCGGAAGAAATATTACAATGGATAATTTGTTTACTACTTTACCTTTAGCAAAGCATTTGTTGTATGGAACCTAACAATTGTAGGAACATTAAAAAAAAATAGGAAATACATTCTAGTAGACATGCTTTGATCTAAAGATCGCGAAGAATTCTTTTCTCTATTTGGGTTTCATGAAAAAGTTACTCTATGCTCTTATGTTCCTAAAAAAAAGAAAGTTGTTATACTTCTATCTACGATGCACTCAGATTTGCAGCGAGGACAAAAAAAGAAACCAGAAATTGTTCAGTATTATAATAAACCAAAAATTGTTGTGGATATAATGGATAAGATGTTGGGCCATTACACAATCCACAGACGGACTATTTTTAATATTTTGGATATCGCCAGTCTTGCCAGTTATATCATTTATCATCTAAATAACGTATTTTTACGAAAATTAAGTGAAGAATTATATATGACAGCTATTCAAGAACGATCTCAAAATATGCAAATTATGATAAATAAATGCAAATATGAGAAAACACTAGGATTGCCATAGAAAGCATATATTGAAACCAATAGATCCTACAAGCAGGGCAACAACATCAAGTGAGCCAGGCGGGTCTACTGAACAGACAGATTCCACTGAACGAAAAATTGTTGTAGGATCATGTCATATTTGTTTCCAGGATGTTAAAAAAAAACGGGAAAAAACGAAAATCGTGTAAAGAATGTAATAAACCAGTTGAACGATGAACATTCAAAAGCAATTGTAAAATGTGACGCATGTTGCCAATAATAAATTGAATATAAAAATATTTTATGTATAATTTATAATAAGTTTTACAATAAAATTAATTAAAAGTTAAATAAATCCGTTTATTTATATATTAAGTAATATTTTTTATCCCTAGAAATAAGTTTAATTATATATTTATATATGGGTACCCGGGTACCCCGGGTATTGAACAACGGGGTATTTGACTTTAAGTCCAAAAAATTTGATATATTTTTTGGCCTTATTTTATTATTTATGTATATGAATCGATGTCAATAGACTCAAATAACGAGAATCTGAAAGGATTTGATGATTTTTTGTTAAATAAAAAAGATATGTAAGTAAGAACATGCAAAAGGGTACCCGGGTACTGACATGAGTGTTAAAAAAGCTTTTAAATATAGAAAAATCATGAATATATTTGAAAAAAGAAACGACGAAAAGGTTAAATAAACATAAGCAATTTCCTGTTGCCGCTACATAATAATTTACCGGGACGTATGTGAAAGACATTTTTATTACAGTCGATCAAAATAAAATGTGTAGCCAAATAAAATTAGAACAAGGAAAACCGTCGACGAAAGAAAAACAAGCAAAAATGAATTATCCCCTCGAAAACAGTTTCCTTATTGATTATTCGATATTTTATAATATTAAACTTTTGGAGCTAGAAACTTTTACAAGCTGGGCCGTCTGGAGACTGTTAATGTTAATAACAAGTTGTACATGTTTAATAGACGTCTATAATATGGCAGTCGGTTTTAACAGCGGCCTTCTGATCCGTATATACATTCCATCAAAACTAATTTATAAACCAAGTAACAAAAAGTTAAACTCTAAATTAAAGTTGATTGGTTCATGGAGACCAATTTCACTTTTAACTTTTATGTACTTTATATCAAAGGATTAACTTCTTGAAAAGAAAATATATCATTATTTTACATTTTGTATTATTGTATTATTTTCGAACAGTGTTACTTATTATTTTTTATGTTAATCTTTCGCGGTATATAATTATTTCGCAATTCAAATAATTCGTATTAACTTATTCGCTATTTAGCCTGAATATATAAATATATTCAACCTGTTCGTAGCTCTATAATATTAAGTCTTATTAAGACTACAAAAAAACCCATGTTGAAACAACTACTTCCCTGGCTAATGCCGCGCAGGATATTGAATTATACAACTGGTATTTGTATATTATTATCAGCCCCCAGTACATTTTGATGTCACTAAACGAGTACTAGATAAATAACATTGTTTTTAAGATCATTTATTTGTATTTAACTTAAATGAATAGCCATCTACAGACGCGTTTCGAGATTGATGTCACATCAGTGCAGCTTTGCTAAATTGGAGTACACTTACTTGAACACCTCATGACTGGCGACTTTTATTTGACGTTTGTGTAGAAAGATATGAAGTTAGTAGCAAGTTATTGATTTAAATGATAATTTAATATTGGTGAAACCATACTAATTATATATACGATCATATAAACTTTTAAGGGCAAAAAGAAACCTAAATATATAAATATATTTAACCTGTTCGTAGCTCTATAATATTAAGTTTTATTAAGATTACAAAATAAATATCATGTTGACTAGATCCCGGATTAGACTAACAGCACTAGACTGAGAAGACTAGACTGACAGAACTAGACTGACATGAATTGACTGAAGTTATGCACTGACAAGTCAAATCTGTTAGTCACAAAACTAGACTGACAAGAGTAGACTGAAAAATTTAGACTAACAAGACTAAGTGGATAAGATTGAAGAAGCACCTTGAGTTATTACAAACTTTATCGCACTATAATCGTGATTATAAGCTACCGTACAATAGACTACATAGAATCTACAATAGTTTACTTAGAGAAGAAAAAAAAAACAACTTTAAGAGACAACTTGAGAATGCAACAGATATACAAAAGACATCTTGGAACATTGTTCGGCAAATCACCGGGACTAAAAAGAATAACAATTTGTTATTTGAAAAATCTAATCAACATTCCATCGCCACTACTGTCAACAATTTCTTTGCTGATAAAGCAGAAAGCCTATCCAGCGCTCAACCAAGGGTGAGGTATGTTAACAATATAGTGAGCAATAGTCACACGATTTTCCTTAAACCTGTAACCGAGGAAGAACTATATAACACTATAATGAGCTTGAAAAATAAAAAAAGTGCGGGTAAAGATGAAATCCCCAGTATTGTTATAAAAAATGTTGTTTCCAGTTTGCTTAAACCCTTGCTGTATATAATCAATAACTTTGGTGTATTCCCGGATTTATTAAAAGTGGCGTTAATTACTCCTGTTTATAAAAATGGTGATAAAACGGACATTAATAATTACAGGCCGATAAGTATCTTGTCATCGTTCTCAAAAATCTTTGAAAAACTGGTATGCGTCAGATTACTCTCTTTTTTGAATAAGCATGGAATTATAGCCCAGCAACAGCATGGTTTTGTAAAGGGTAAAAGCATAGATACAGCATGCTACGAAATCATATCAGGAATAACAGATAGTCTGGAATTAAAAAACATACCGTGTGGTTTACTAGTCGACCTTAGTAAGCCTTATGACCTAGTGCAGGGGTCTCCAAACTACGGCCCGAGGGCCACATCCGGCCCGCGGACAGATTTTGTCCGGCCCGCGGAGAGCTAGCATACATGAAAACTCCTTTTAGAGAAAATATTTTTTAGAGCAAATTAAATTTAGTTTACTGAAGTATTCTAATTTTATGTTGAATAATTATTAATATGACATCTACATTGATATGGTCATGGGCTAACTAGTCATAACATTGTTGTAGGCTTATTGTTATTGTTTTTGTGATAAGTTGGATAAAGAAACACAGAATTGCAATGAGTAAAGACATGTATAATATGCAGAAAATTTAACTTCAGTATATAATAACTAACAAATTATTGAAATGAATCCAACTAACATTTTATACATTTTAAATAAAAACATAACTTATAACAAGCATAATGACATGAAATACTAATGAGATTTAGGTAATTGAGATTTTCCACTGACAATAGTTTGTAGTTGTGGACTAATTTTACTTGTACCAATTATTAAAGAGATTTAAGATGCTCATCAGTTAATTTAGATCTGTAAACATTTTTGTGTACTTCATTTTGGAGAAGGTCTTCTCACACAAATAAGTAGTACCAAAAACAGAAAACAGCCCACGAGCAAATTTATGCAAATTATCAAATTATGTCAGTGGAAGACTCTTATAAAATTCCAACAAAGATGAGTTTTGATATTTGTTCTTAATTATATCACTGCACTGTAGATCAATCATTTCCATTTGAAGTTCCAGGGCTAGGTTTTCAATGTCAGTATCAAAAGGATTCTGAAAAATCTTAATTTGATTCGCAATGGCATCAAAGTCCGAGAAACGAGTATCAAAATTTATTTTCAAAGCACTCAAAGTTTCGATTGCAAAATCGATAGGAAACTCAGTCTCAGTGGTGTGGCTGAATATTTCACATGTTTTAAAATGTGAAAAACATTTACTTCGTAGTTGTGATTGAAACAGTATCAATTTCTTCCGGAATGATTTGTTATTAGTGTATAAATCAGGAAGATGCTGGTTTTCTCCTTGCAATCTCAAATTCAGTTCATTCACATGTTTTGTCAAATCAACATAGAATGCTAACTTCCACAGCCATGCGTTGTTTTGTAATTCAGTAAGAGGGCGATGCTTTTCATTCAAAATAATTTCGATCAGTGCTCGAAGTTCAAAAAAGCGCTGAAGGACTTTCCCACAACTAAGCCAACGTACGACAGTATGATAAGGTAAGTCATTTTCTCCAATCTCTTCAATAAATTGTCGGAATTGTCGGTGAATCAGCCCAAAATATCTGATAAAATTAACAATTGATATGACTGGTTTCAGAACTTCAGACATATCCAAACATTTTCCGCACAAAGACTGTTGATGAATGATACAATGTAAGACTAATGGTTTTGAACCACCGTCATTTCCTACAGCCTTTGACACAAGAGCGACCATTCCTTTATCTTTCCCACTCATGTTTTTGCCTCCATCAGTTGTAATACATTTCAAGTTTTTCCATCGAAGGTTCTTTTGATTAAAGGCCATTTCAACTTCTTTAAAAATATCTGTACCAGTAGTTGTGCCATGAATACTATACATATCAAGAAGTTCTTCATGTACTTCATAAGCTTTTATCTACTCCTCGAATATAAATCAACACCTGAGCAGTCCACACATCCGTTGACTCATCCAAGGCCAAAGAAAACCACTCAACATGTCCATTTTTGTCGAACAGTTGAGAGGATATATTTTCAGCGATGTTTTCTACCCTTCGAGCCACAGTGTTTGCTGACATACTGACAGTTTTTAATAAATTTACCTTTTCAGGGCACATTTCTTCGGCTACTGCAATTATGCATTATTTGATCATTTCTCCATCGGTGAATGGTTTTCCACGTTTTGCAATTTCAAGAGCCACACGAAAGCTGGCACGAGTTGCAGCCTCTTGTTCAGTTTTGAGTTTTGTAAATGAAGATTGCTGCGATTTCAATCCGCGCTTCATAGCTTCGAATATTTCTGTCCGTAAATTTCCTTTATATTTTGAGTAATTTTGAAAATGTTTTGTTTCATAATGACGTTTAATGTTATATTCCTTGAGAACGGCTATGCTTTCATTGCAAATCAAACATAGCGCCTTGTTACTGGACTCAATTACAAAATACTGAATGTTCCACTGATCTTTGAATTTTCTGCATTCACTATCAATTTTTCGCTTCTTTTCCATACTACTAAATCACACAAAAGCAACAATTCAAATCAAAATACTGTTACAAAGATTTTAAACTTAATCACGCACAAACAGGTTTTAAGGAGGTACGTACTATTTTATTTCACAACAGTGTCATAGGAACTGACTTGTGGTTGTGCCACTAGCCTTCTTATATATTCCAATTACTCCAATCTAGAAGTGAGTGGAAGACACCAGAACTTTCTCGAACCAACGAGATTATTCTGTACGTGCTATTAGCGCCATCTGTTAGCGATAGAAGGTACTACCTATTTCCGCTTGTGTCCACAAGATGTCGTGTCACGTTACTCCTCATGGCTCGTACTCTACGACTAATCTAGAAATTACAGATAATGACAGGAAAATGAATGACAGGGAAATGAAAATGAATAGGATAATAATATAATAATATGCAGTGTTGCCGTTTTGCGGACTTTAGTCCGATTTGCAGCCTCTTTTAAACGTTGCGTACTTTTTCGGACTTTTTTTTTCATTAGTGGACTATTTCACTTTTTACCACCGGCAACAATGATAATATGGTCTTGGCCCTCGGAACTTACTGGAGTAATCAGTATGGCCCTAAGGCTGGAAAGTTTGGAGACCCCTGACCTAGTGGATCATGCTTTACTAAAAGATAAACTTTTTAATTATGAGGTTCGTGGAACAGCGTTGAATTGGTTACAATCCTTTTTACAGAATAGAATTCATATCACCAGGCTAGTAACAACATATGGTGCATTGAAGTCCACTCCAAGGTCAATAAACAGGGTCATTCCGCAAGGAAGTACCATTGGTCCCTTACTGTTTACAATTTATATAAATGATTTGTCCCAAGTTCCAATCATTCCGCGACACTCACTGGTAAACTATGCAGATGACACCTCTGTACTAATAATAAACAAGACTATAGAGGATATTACTCTCAATGCGAATCTAGTTATATCCGCATTATTGTCGTGGTTCACTGAGAATAGACTAATCCTAAGTAGCCAGAAAACCAAGGTAATCACTTTTAAAACAAAAAGAACACCTACCCAGAGGAGATATTTATTGAAGGTGATTCAATAAAAATGCAACAGTCGGTCAGGCTTTTGGGCATTCATTTGGACAAAACTCTGGACTGGTCAAGTCATATTAACCAACTTTTAGTAAAGCTAAACAGATCAGTTTACGCGATAAGAGTGCTCAGTCGATATGTAGATCCAAATGTCATGAGAATGGTATACATCGCTAACTTCTATTCACATATCAAATATGGGATAATTTTCTGGGGAAACGGAATCCATTCAGGAAAGGTATTCAGAGTGCAGAAACAGGTTCTACGAATTTTACTTAACTTACCCTTTCGGGAGTCTTGTAGAGGACACTTTAAAAGAGCGAATCTGTTAACATGTTCGGGTATATACATATACGAAAGTGTAATTTTCTTATTTAAACATAAATATTTATTTGAACGTTTTATAAAACCGATAGCACAGAATACCAGATATAATAAAGAGTTGTATGAATATCCAAGACATAAAACCTATCGATGACGGAAAGGAGCCCTCCCTATAGCATCTTGAAAATCTACAACAGACTGCCAAAGGAGATTAAACTAATTAGTAATATCAAGAAGTTAAAAAGAGACCTTTTTAACTATATTAGAGACATATAACCATATAATTTTAAAGAATTTTGGAATTATTAATTATATTTAATATTAAATTTATTGTAAATATTATTAAGTAGTACTAAAGGCGAGCGTGTTTGATTTTATGCTCACACATCAGCGGGGAAATTGGTTCATGTTATGATCTGATTTGCATGTTTGTTTTGTGCACTGCACTGCTGTTCCTATTTTACTTTTTGCAAGCTTGGTGTGGCGCATAATTGATTACGCGACTTATTGGTGTGCTACTTATTTTATTTTAGTTATTTTAATTTTGTTCAATCGCATAATAATATTTAATTTAAAATTTGTAGATAATTACTATATCTGTTTAGATATATTGCTGCTCATAGAAACTTTAACACCGACATGATTCGCTTAGAATTTAAGCTGTTTTGTAATCTTCTTTGCAATCGGTCGTGTTTGGTTTTTGTGCTCACACTGCGTTTATGAAATTGGTTTTGTTATGATTTGTTTTGGTGTGCCAATTTACAATTTCTCAAACGCGGTGTGATGCATAATTGCATATTTTTGTTTTGACATATTTCATTTAGTTAGCATTTCTGTATTGTAACTTAGATAATGAAATAAATATATTTGATTTGATTTGATTATACAGACAAGACGCGATGAATTTAGGACAAGAGTGAATGTCTCAAGACAAGACTGAGTGTCCATATATGAGTGTTAATATACATTTGCTATCATACTTCATATATCGTTCTGTAGTAACCTATGAACCGTATTATAAGATAGATGGATATCGGTGTTAGAATATAGCTATGTAATTATTTTGATCTCAGACATTTTGAACTTTTCACTAAATGATAATTTAATAGTGATGAAATCACTGAAATTATAAATGCAATCATATAAACTTATTAAGGGCGAAATGTAGCCTAAATATACAAAAATATATACAACCTGTTCGTAGCTCTATAGTATTAAGTCATATTAAGATTACAAAACAAACCCCATGTTGAACATTTTGATATCACTAAACGAGTACTAGATTAATAACATTGTTTTTAGGATCATTTCTTAAGATAATTTTCCAATTTATAATTTAAAGCTGCACCAATTTTCCCATATTTTTTGCCTAGGTACCATATCAAAAGCTTTTTCCATATCTATGAATGCTATGTATAGCTTTTTGTCCGTTGTTTTTGCTCTGTTTATTAAAGGTTTAAGTGTAAGGATATGGTCTTGAGTGCTTTTTCCCAGTCAAAACCCAGTTTAGTGGCATGAAAATGTACTGGGGGCTGGTAATAACATGCAAATACCTATTGTATAATTCAATATACTGCGTGGCATTAGACAGGGAAGTAGTTGTTTCAACACGGGATATGTTTTATAGTTTTAATAAAACTTAATATTATAGAACTACGCACTAAGTTTAATATATTTAATTATTCAGGGTACGTTTCGCCCTTAACAAATTTATATGATTGTATCTATAATTAATGTATGGTTTTACCAATATTAAATTATTCACTATTTAATATATTATTTATAAATTGCTTATATCAAACCAATTTGCTTGTATTCTGCAGAGATTGTCGAGTCCATACTAAAACTAAGCTGAGTTTGTGCTAAATTGACACAGCACAAACTTTTAAAACTTGATTTAATCTATTTTAACAAACTCGTATCAAATACTTAGTAACAATTACTAAATTTCCAGCATTGAATATATTTATAAAATGCATTTAACTCGATGTTATATATTTTATTGAAATTACAATATATTTATAAATTGCTTATATCAAACCAACTTGCTTGATTCTGCGGAGATTGTTGAGTCCATACTAAAACTAAGCTGAGTTTGTGCTAAATTGACACAGCACTAACTTTTAAAACTTGATTTAATCTATTTTAGCAAACTCGTATCAAATACTTAGTAACAATTACTAAATTTCCAGCATTTAATATATTTATAAAATGCATTTAACTCAATATTATATATTTTATTGAAAGTGCAATCAATACCTATATATTTTATTGAAAATGCAGGCCAGTGCAAAATACTTTCTACACCAATAAAAATTAAAAATAATGGTTCTATCAAAATATCTGGCACTTACAGGTGTCATGATGTAGATAAGGACTTATTTAATAGCTCAGTAAAGAATTATTTATTTGCAAACAACATGTCTTGAGAGGTGATTTCAAGATAAAAATATTGGAATATAACAATATAGTGACACATTTCTTCGTACTATGTAAAATGAGGGTTATTTACATTTCTTTGGTGATATCACCAGAAAAAATATTAATGAGGGCTTCGAGGGCTTGTTGCATGGACAATACATTTGTCAAGTCAACAATCACTCATATAAAATCGTATACAAACACTAATGTCATTACAGACCATTATACCATTTTCTCTATAGACTCCCAAAGTGAACAGAACATACACAATAATTCTGGTTATGCTCTTAATTATGAAAAATTAAATAAACTAAGCAATAATGTTGACTGGGCCCTTATGCTAAATATGCGTGATCGATACTTACCACGGAATATTACCACGGACTTGTTAATTAATAAAATTAGAAATTTAATTAAAAATGCTAATGTTAAGTAAAAAAGAAATAATACAGTTAATAAAAACTAGTACATGTGGATCGTAATTTTCGGAATGGAATAGTTTTTGTGGATGGAAGAGATACAACTCCTGCTAATCAAAATATTTGCTAATAATTCAATCATTTTAAATGATTTTAATGCTGTCACGTTTGTAAAATAATATAATCAAACACTTTTGAAATGAACTTAATCATATAGTGTTGCCATTTATCTTAAATCAAAGTTACTATAATTAAAGGAGTGATATTAGAAATGAAAAGCTGCCAATGTTCATAAAAAAAGTTACTATATCTAACTATGTGATATTAGTTACAAAGGCTTACATGGACGAAATAAAAATCAGCTGTGGCGTGAAAGTTACTAAAAATCTCACTAAAAATGTCATAACCTTTAAATTAATAAAGTGACATTGATGTAGTCAACTTTGACGTTAAACATAACCAACATATTGTTTTAATCAAGTTGGTATCTTGTGTTGTTGAGTTACCAACATACTTAAATATAATCTCACCAACTATTTGTGGAAGTTACGTTGTTGTTGTCAAGTTTGGCAGATAACATAACCATTCCTCCAATTATAGTACGTTTGCTTTTAGACAATTAGCAACACTTAGCAAAATTATGTTACTAAATTTTGTCTTGATTTATCTGTCCGCTTCGCGGCGGGCAACCTAATCTAATCGGGGATAAACCAACGGTCCTTGTAACACTGTCCTATATTGGATCGAGAATTCCCGCTGCCGAGTGTATGTTGTCTTGATTTATCTGCCCGCTTCGCGGCGGGCAACCTAATCTTACCGGGGTTAAACCAACGGTCCATGCAACACTGTCCTATATTGGATTGAGAGTTCGCGCTGCCGCGCGTATGTTGCCTTGATTTATCTGCCCGCTTCGCGGCGGGCAACCTAATCTAACCGGGGTTAAACCAACGGTCCTTTGAACACTGTCCTATATTGGATCGAGCGCTCGCGCTGCCGCGCGTATGTTGTGTTGATTTATTTGTCCGCTTTGCGGCGGGCAACCTAATCTAACCGGGGTGAAACCCCCGGGTTTCAAACTATAGTTATTTGAATGTCTAGCCTCGTGTGCGACTTTGAGTTTGAGGGGCGGCTACCGCCGCCAGATAAATTATTTTGCAAATCTAACTGAGGGATATCATAGACTGACTAATTCTCTACAAATGTGTGAAATTTTATTGTTCCACATTGTGCGAAACTTACTAAAATAATTTTTTAAACAAATCCAGATATGTCAATCACGAATTTCAACTAAAACCGAACACTAAAATTTCAAAATATTCAAAAATTGCGAAAAAATGTATTAACATTTGAGGGATTTCAATGAAACTTTTACTGAATGTGCGTATGCACTAGAAGTATCAGTTGACAAAATTTGAACGCTCCCACTCCAATGGGGACGTCGTGAGGAATGATTTTTTCTTCAAAGCTTACTTGAAAATATCTCGTGAACGCCTCAAGATACAAAATTATAACCGGGATCCGTATGTCAGATGTCGATGTCTACAAAAAAAGTATGTTTTGCAAATTTTGTAAAAACTTTAGGTTTAGTCGCAAAAGTAAAAAATATAAAATCCAAAAATTTATCCAAGGGTTTACCCCTTTTCTGAATTTCGTTTTTCAATTTTTTGGTTTGCTAAAAGAGATGGATAGGAAAGATGAAAATGACACAATTTTTAGATGAAAATCTGCTCTATAAAACAGTGCTAAATGCATGTTTGGTAGACTTGGAAAAAAATATATAATATATTTGTAAATTTTCAATAAGTATTTCTTTATTAAAAAAATTATGTGCCCAGGCTATCGGCCATGAAAACTCCAAAACGTCAATTTCAGAAAATTTTAGAAAAAATTTATAATCTATATAGATCTGAAAGAAACTTCAATATATCTCTTGCAGTTTTCATTTTATAGTTATTTGAATTTATTAATTTCTGTTATGTTTGAGTTTGAGGGGCGGCGACCCGACTAATAGACCGACTAATTCTCCACAAATGTGTGAAATTTTATTGTTCCACGTTGCGTAAAATTTACAAAAAATATTTTTTTAAACAAATCCAGACATCACGTCAATCACGAATTCCGATCAAAACCGAACACGAAAATTTCAAAATATTTAAAAATTGCAAAAAAATATATTAATCCTTGAAGGATTTCATTGAAACTTTTTGAAACGTTGTGAGGAATGATTTTTTCCACAAAGCCTATTTGCAAATATCTCGTCAAAGCCTCAAGATGGATTATTATAACCAGAATATCCGTATGTAAAACGTCGGTGTCTACAAAAAAGTATTCTTTGCAAATTTTGCAAGAACCTTCGCTTTCGTCACAAAAGTAAAAAATATAAAATCTCAAAATTTATCAAAGGGGTGTGGTGTACACCTTTCTCTGAATTTCGTTTTTCAATTTACACGGGTTTTATTGAGCTCTTCCGCCAAAACGCTTCGCTTTGGAAAAAATGAAAATTACACAACTTTGAGATGAAAATGTGCTCTATAAAATAGCGCTAAATGCATGTTTATTAGACTTCGGAAAATTGGACAAAAACATATATTTGCAAGTATTTCTTTATTAAAAAAAATCCTGTGTCAAGGCATTCGACCACAAATATGTCGATTTCAATAGATACATGTACAATCTATTTAAAACTTATGTAAACTACATAAAACTTAATGCGTTTGTTAAAAGAAAGTGCGCTCTATATATCTGTGTTAAAATTATTTCATGCAAACCCAAGGAACTGAGGCATTTTTAAACGCTCGTCATGTCGTGGCTATCAGCCGCAAAAAGTTTGCACGAAGCACATTTTCAATAAGCAAATTTCAATAGGCCTCAATGAGCACTATTCGATTTTTAAAAGAAAATCCGGATAAATTTCGCTATGGCTTTTCCTTCAGCCGTCAAGTGGTAAAACTGATCGTTTTTCAACAATAACTCTTTTGCTATACACGCTAGGAAGTCGAGGGATACACCTTTAGATTCCAAATTAAATGTGTAATTTTTAACTATTCTTGTAGAAAACTCGTAATTCTCACCGTTTGGAAAATGGATTTTAAATCACTAGATGACCGAAAAACTTACATCGTCCCCCATGTAAAATTAGCCGAATCACGAATCTCCAATCAGAAATTTGTAAAACAATAGTTTTCTTTTATAAAATCAGTAAAAACTCTAAACAAATATGGCCGAGCTTACTTTAACTCACGTAAAAGTGTGAATTTGCTGGAATATGCAATTGTTTCTAATGTAGAATTTTCCAACTTTTACAAATCTGAGAAATAAAATTTTCTCGGACACCATTTACCACGGAAAATGGAAGGAAACTTCTGTGGGGCGGAGATGATTATGCAACCGTTGCTAGCCACCCCGAATCTTGGCAAATCAATTGCATTTACAAAAAATCCTGGTAAGGCGGTTTGCAAAGGAATGATAAAATTTGCTCCGCTGGTAGAGGAAAGTTTACTCTATCGATTCATGCTACAAGAATTTATTAGAAATGTAGGGAAAAGAAAAACGCAAATGTTTGAAAATCAAATAAACAGTTGGAGGGCTGATGTCAAACATTGGCCACGTCTGGACCGTCAGCCGCAGAAAATTCATGCAACATATTTTAATAGAACTTGATGAGTTGTATTCGAATTTGAATCGAAAATGTCAATAAATATTGAAATGGCTGTTCCTTCCGCAATGAAATGGTAAAACTAACAGCTTTTCGCCAATAACTCTGTTGATATACATTCCAGGAAGACGGGTGTTGTACCGTTGGAATCTAAATTCAATTTAAAAGCTCCAATTATTCATAAAAAAAACTCGTAAATATTGCGGATTATGAAATAAATTTTAGAATTCAAATGTGAACGGAAGCAATTGTTTCTGATGTAAAATGATCTGAATTTTAAGAATCTGCTAAGAGAAAAGTGTAAAAACGCTTTCTTGTAGAAATTTGTGAAAAATTGCGAATTTTGACGTTGCTATGTGTTGCTAGTCAAGAGCCAGGGTCGCCGAAATCTGCAATTTAGAGATTTCAAGATATCTCTTTGAATTTGATTTGAATTTCAACCTAACATTGAGCGAAACATCAGAATTTTGATTTAAATTCTTTTCTTTAATTTTTTTTTTCACAAGCACACGAATAATCATAAACGGATAAACTTCAACAATGACATTTCCACATAACCTGAGCGAAAATAGTGTCAAAATGATCAAAATGTAAATTTGCGATTCCGCGGCAAGCAATGGTCTTAGTTTTTTTGACCTGTGCGAAGCCGTTGATGGATTTGAGAAATTCAAACGATATACTGTTGGCCTTTACACCGGGCATGCACTTGTCGGACTAGAAATGTAAATGTTCTTTTACGCGTTTCCGTTTGAAGAGGTGAAAAAAAAGTGACTTTGCGAATTGGGGCCTGCGGAACGTCCCCGGAGCTGTAATGCGCCGAAAGAGGTGTGGTTCGAAATTAGACACGTGGGGCTATAATCCCTAAAAAGAGCAATACAATTCTAAAACATTTCACCGAATATTGAAGGTTTCAATTTGCTCAATTTTGAAAAATTCGTGTCGAGTTTGGACGGGCGTCGAGACCCCAAAATGAGATCTAGCGGTGCGTCGTTACTATCGCCTTATAGACCATTTCGTTCTATATTTATAAACCGCCACCGCGACGCCCTGCTATTTAATTTAGCGAATCCCGGAGGATTCTCCCGTACGTCTGCAAAACATGGTTTTTCTGGCGTCCCGGCGCCATCCAGCGCTCAATAGCAAGTAAACTCCAAAACAAACTTAAAGGCATTATGCCGAATCGATTGGTGCCGGTCCGGTACCGATCCGACTGTTGGGTATCCCAGGAGAGGGATCCCCGCAAATTAGGTGAAAAAAACACCGCGTTTTTCCAATTTTTGTGTTAAAATTGACCCAGAGCGGGAAAAGGATGCCGAAGGTACCAGATTCTTCCACCGCCGGTTGCGGGTAAATATCTCGCATAGAACGGCGTCCACAACAGTGATGGAAAATAACTCTTTTTTTTCGCTTATATTTTCCGCCGCACCGGGTGAACCGACGGTCGCGTACTCTACCGCATGACGTCAAAAAACGTAAAATCGACGCGGCAAGAGGACGCAGTAAAAAAATTGAGCCACGGGCCAAAAAAGGTGCTCAAAGGTGCTAGAAACGATCTCCAGTTTTTGGCACCTGGAGGACGCCGTGTGGTACTTGCGTGGGGCAGACGGACACGGGTTTAAGGCCCGTTCAGTTTTACAACAGAAAATGACAATTTCCCGTTTCGACGCGCAAGAGGAACGGAGTTTTTGAAGAAAAAGTAAAAAAATTAAAATGCACCTACAGCCGCCTCCTGCGGGGGCGGAACTTTGTAAGGCTCGTCTAAAAAAACCTATTTTTTTGTTCAATTCACCTGAAAAAAATCAAGACGTAAACCGCATTTTTACACAATTTTTTTTAATTTTAAAAAATTATGCTTTTTGACCTATTGAGTTCAGGGAAGGTACCTTACTCGATTAGTATATTTCAATCAATAAACAGGCTCCAAAAAAATGGATTACAACTGGCATAAGGACATCTTGTAAAAGTAAAGAAATACTTTATAATCTTTGTAAATCAAACAAAAATAATGACAAACTAAAAACAAAAGTAGCAGAAAAGAGTACAAAAGCTATGTTAAGATTTTGAACAATGTTATTAAACTTGCTAAGAGAGAGTATGATAGAAAACAGATAAATGCTAATACGTATAAATGAAGGTACAAATGATAGTAAAAAACTATGGCTATATATTAATTACAAATTAAGTAGGAATGGTAAGAAAGATCTTGAAATTGGATATTAGCACAGTAACGATAAGAATATTATTGATATTGAAAAGACTGTTGAAAAGATTTGAAAGACTGTCTTGTTAATCAGTTCGGAATATTGGTCTTAAAAAACTAGAAAAAACTATTTTGTTTGAAAATGATACTATACAAATAAGGTTCTAAATAAGAGTTTTATAATAAATGAATTTTTCTTAATCCCGTTACTACATCTGAAATATTTAATAAAATAAATGAACTAAAACCCAAGGCTGGTGGTAAAGATGAGATTACTACCAAAGTAATTAAAAATATAGCTAAACACATGTGTAAGTCTCTTGAACATATTTTTAATCTATGTATTGCAGAAGGTACTTGGCCAAAAGCACTAGAGGCCGGGTTCCGAACCTAGGGGTAATTGCCTCCACGGGGGTAAATCAGCTTTTCTGTGGGAGTATCCAAGAGCTTAATTATTATGTCATACTAATCAATTAGTCTACCATCTAGAATAGACAGTTACTAAAAATTAAAAAAAAAAAACGCGCCGTAGTATTTACACTCTTAGCAGCCGTGTCGCTGTCGCCTTATTTAAGTTGATAATCCTCCTGATAATCCGACACATATGGTACTGGACAACATGGGGCTTTACGCGAGAACGATATTTTTCTGGTCTCGTCTCGTGTCGTATCGTAAAAGCGAGACGAGACCGAAACGAGACCGTATGTGGTGTCACTCTCGCGAGAGCGAGAACGCATGTGGTCTCGCTCTCGCGAGATCGTATGTGGTCTCGCTCTCGCGAGCCAGGAGAGTCGTTTCTGATATCGGTCATACTTCTTCTTCAATCTTTGTCTGTAAGGCCGAGGCCGCATTACGGTTTTTTCCCGCGAGCGGTAACCGCTATAACCGCGAAACCGCTCGAGAAGCACATATATAATACGCGTATATATATATATATATATATATATATATATATATATATATATATATATATATATATATATATATATATATACATAAAATACGCGTATACGTATTAAAATCATCCGCGGGAAAAAACCGCAAGTGAGGCCGCTTGTATTAGCTTACTTGACTCACAAAATCACGCGATTAAAAACCGCGGCGGATTAGCCGTAGTGCGGCCTAGGCCTAATACGGGCAGCCGTAATATTTTCTTGAATAAATTTGAACTGCCCGTAAAAAAAAATTATATAATTATATACGAATTTTGGCACGATATAATTTTATCTAATTATATATATATATATATATATATATATATATATATATATATATATATATATATATATATATATATATATATATATATATATATATATATTTATATTATATAATATCAAAACAAATTGTGAACATACTAATAGTATCTCAGAGGGCCATGGAGAGAAGAATGTTGGGTCTATCACTACGAGATAGAAAGAAAAACGAATACATTCGAAACAAGACCAAAGTGACCGAAATAGTGAACAGAGCATCTCAACTCAAATGAGACTTATGCAGAACATATCGCCCGTATCAAAGACAATAGATGGAATGGGAAATTATTGCGTTGGAGACCATGAACAGGTAGAAGATCAAGAGGAAGACCAATCTTACGATGGTACGATGATTTTAAGAGTGGCAGGACTGCACTGGATGAGAACTGCTCAAGATCGAGACCGATGGAGAAAACTAGGAGAGGCCTATGCTCAATTCAGGGCGCATGACGGCTGAAAGAGAAGAAGAGAATTATATAGAAAATATATAATTTTATTTAATTACATATACTAAAATAGTTTGACACGCCTCTCCGGGAGGGGGCAGGAGAAATGCGTCAAATCGGGTTTGGAGAATGAAAACGGACGTTTTAAGTGATTTTCGAAAGAAATTTTGCCGGGAGAAAGTGTTAAAATGTTTAAAAAACTTCAATCAATTGACTAATCTTTGAGATATGATGGTGCCACCGGCCGCGGCGGGGGTGCGACGCGAAAACGAAATTTCCGTTTTTCGGCCGCCGAGCGGCCGTATTTGGACCGCTCGCGACGCGAGTTGGTGATTAGGAGCGCCGATTTTTTCCGCGCAAAACTGTCATCTCAAATTTTCGAGTCTTCGCCGAAAATTTGGAGAAAAGTGCGAAAAACCGAGAAAAAAATATCGCTTAAAACGATCTTCTTATTGTTAGACGTTCTATTGCGAGCTGACCGCTGAACGGAACGCCTTCTCGTTTGCGGTTCCGGTTTCGTAGGTTCTTCCACTATTGGTCTTAGAAGAAGCCGTGCGATTTTTTTCAAAAATGGCCGTGAGGTAGATGTTTTTGCAAAACCGGACGTTATGGGCTGCCTAACCGGAAGTGGTTGGAATTTTGAAAATTTCTTCTACACCGTTCGATGGAAGTTGACGGTATCTTGAATACGATGTGCCGATTCTCGGAAACCACGAGGTCGCCATGGCCGATAGTAGGAAACCGGTAGGATGTCAATCCGCAATCGAGATCTACAAAAGTACAATGGCACAACTTCCTGCCCAACAATGGCAGATCGAGAACAGACTGAACCACGCCATAGGCTATTAAAAGTTGCAAAAAGTTCTCAACTGGCAAAGTTATTGCAAAAAGGTGAAATTCTCATTTTGTGTCCTAGCTGAGAGGCGCATGCGAATTTTTCAGAAATTTTTGAACGGTGTCCTTCCGCCGGAAACTACCGATATTCTGAAACTATGCTTGCACGTGTCGCTTGTACGGTGCGCCACCCAGAGCCCTGGGAATCGTCGCCCATTTTTCGCGCGTCATATTTCATCCGTCTTTCAACTTTAGCAACTTTTACCGCGGCAATTCGCAAATTTCAACTCTTTTCTGCAAGGGTTGTAATTTTCGCTTTTTCGCCGGCTGCGGTTCGGTGAGGGCGAATTTTCCACAATTCCTCAAATTTCGGGTACGTCAAAATCGGAATTTTCTTACCACGACATTTACGCTGCAAGGAAGAACACCAATCGGTGGTAACACATTTTTGCACTTTTACCTGCAAATCCCGTCGAAAGATGATTCGAATTTTCGATTTTTTTTCCGCACTATCTGAACCAAGAATTCACCAAGAAAACACATCGGTGCTACTGGCGGGACGCAAAAACAAACGTCAACCCAAACATCAGTCAGTTGAAATCTACTGCGACCATTGAAAAATTTGTTTTCGGATAAAACTCTGACTTTTCGAACAAGTCTGACCGAGAAGAGACCCCCAAGCAAGTTTCGCACATAAAAGTTTGTTCTTGAAATCAGTGAAAATCGTTTTGGAACATATATTAGTGGAATATTAGTGGAATTATGTGCCAATATATTTGTGCTTATTTAAACTGTTTTTCCATTCCCAGTTTTAAATGTATTTAGTTTCGTAATAAACATTTTTTTGTAACAAACAAATTAAAGTATTTTATTTATCTTGGGTGAAAAATCTCTGACCACGTTTCTCTTTAAATTGATGGCTGGTTTCATTAAAAAAAATGTTTTAATAGCTTATACACCATGTGGAACAATAAAATTGTACACGTTTCTAGACAAAAAATCGATTTGTCTAACACCTCAATATCTAACACATTATTTTCTAAAAATATTTTATCTGGCGGCGGCTGCCGTAACATATTAGAATTCTTTATTGACGTCTGGATTTATTTACAAAAATATTTTAGTAAGTTTCACACCACGTGGAACAATAATATTGCTTACATTTGTAGAGAATTAGTAACTCTATATCCCTCAGTTATTTTTACAAAATATTTTATCCGGCGGGGACCGCCGCCTCTCAAACTCAACGCAGCACCGAAGGCGGCCCATTCAAATTACTATATTTTGAAAACTGCAACAGATGTATTAAAAAATCTTTCAATTCTACATAGCGCATACATTTATCTATCGAAATTATCATTTTGACACAGGATCTTAAACACACAGGATTTTAAATTCAGAAATTTGTGTTGAAATTCTTCTTCTAAAGTATTTTTTCTGTCCAACTTTCGGAACTCTGCCGAACATGTATTTTACACTGTTCGATAAAGCAGATTTTCTTGTAAATAGTCCGTCATTTTCAACTTTCAAAATTTTTTTTTCAAACTTTTAAAACTTTTTTTTTTTAAACCGCCAACTATTCTTTTTTTTAAATTCTCCATGTAAACTGAAAATCGAAATTCAGAGAAGGGGTACCCCCTTGATTTTTTTTGCATTTTAAATTTTTTACTTTTGTGACTAAACCGAAGGCTTTTACAATTTGCAAAGAATACTTTTTTGTAGACACCTACGTCCTACATAGGGTTATCCCTGTTATGATTTTCTAATTTGAGGCGTTGACGAGATATTTGCAAAAAATCTCTAAAGATAATAATTTTCCACGCGTCCCCACATTGGACGGGGAGCATTAAAATTTTGTCAGCTGATACTTCTGGTAGATACATTCAGTAAAAGTTTCATTGAAATCCTTAAGGCTTACTAGATTTTTTCGCAATTTTTTTAAATTTTAAAATTTTCGTCTTCGGTTTTGATCGGAATTCGTGATTGGCATGTATGAATTTGTTAAAAAAATTATTTTAGAAAGTTTCACACAACGTGGAACAATAAAATTTGACACATTTGTAGACAATTAGTCAGTCTATGATATCCATCAGTTAGTTTTGCAAAATATTTTATCTGGCGGCCGTCGCCGCTCCTCAAACTCGGATATAACCGAAATTAAAAAATTCAAATAACTATAAATTGAAAACTGCAACAGATATATTGAAATTTCTTTCAGATGTATATAGAATATACTTTTTTCTATTGAAATGGATGTTTTGGTATCTTCGTAGCCTTGACACAGGATTTTTTCTAATAAAGAAATAATTATTGAAAACTTGCAAATATATTTTTTGTCCAACTCTCCGTAGTCTATAAAACATGCATTTAACACTATTTTCATCTAAAAATTGTGTCATTTTCATCTTTCCAAAGAGAACCGTTTTGGCAGATGATTTTTTTTGCAAACTTCTAATCGCGTTCTTCATTTCAACCCATGTAAATTGAGAAACAAAATTCAGGGCAGGGATACCCTTTGAAAAATAAATTGCATTTTATATTTTTTACTTTTGTGACTAAACTAAAATTTTACAAAATTTGCAAATAATACTTTTTGTAGACGCCGATGTTCCTACACACGGAGATCCCGTATATCATAATTTTCTATTTTGAGGCGAGATATTTTCAAAAAATCCTCATGGGCAAAAATAATTTCCCACACCGCCTCCATTGGAGGCGGAGCGTTCAAATTTGGCCAGAGGGTACTTCGTGTGGCCACCTACATTCAGTAAAAGTTTCATTGAAATCCTTGAAGGGTTAATACATATTTTGTCGGTTTTTGAATAGTTTGAAATTTTCGTATTCGGATTTGGTAGCAATTCATAATTAACATGTCTGAATCTGTTAAAAAAATTATTTTAATAAGTTTCACACTACGTCGAATAAAATTTTGCAAATATGTAGAGAAAGAATCATTCTATCAAGTCCTCTTATGAATTTTGCACAATATATTCTTAAACATTTTTTTAAATCCATTTTTCATCGTATTTTTAACGCGGACAAGTAATAATTCTCCGCGGACCGGCTGTTAACAATTAGCTAATTTATCGATTTAAACAGATTAATTGATTGACATTATAAATGATTTTTGCGCAAATATACTTTTTTATATTAAAGATAAAAACATAGATTGAATTTAAGTTTCAAATTTATTGAATAAATCCAACATATGTTTCACAAACACCGTGGCTTCTTCAGGTAATGATATAGTATATCATTATATGAAGAAGCCACAGTGTTAGTGAAGCATATGTTCTATTTATACAATAAATTTGAAACTTAAAAACAATCTATGTTTTTATCTTTAATAATGAAATGAAGTTTCAACAAGTAACTCCACAATCAATCAATTATATACTTTTTGCATAATTGCGCACAGTATATTTTTGAAATAAGTTTTTCCGAGATACAATTCCATAAAGACATTTAACTTACAACACTCGCAAGTTGATGTACCACTGTACGTATATGAAGTTGTATATGACAAAATATTTCTTTTTATTATAACATAGAACACAATATGTTCATAATTTTTTATGAGCTACGGTAAAATTAAACATCATTTTGGAAAATGCTCCGCTAAAATTAATAAAAAAAGTAGTAAAAATAACATGCAGGACAGTGCAATTGAGGGTGACTGGTCCTGGATGTGGTGTGTACTTCTGACCATCCGTATTGAATTGCTGATAGTGTCAAATAATAATATTTCGAAATGTCAAATTTATATAGTGTCAAATTTTCTTTTGTGGGACTTAAAAAATACTAATATAATAATATGTGGGATTCAAGAATTTTTTTGTAATAAAGAAGGAGGAGCGGGAGGAGTAACAACCTCGTGAAAAAACCAGGGTTCAGCTGGCCCGGCTGATAGTACCCTGTGAGGTCCCCTGCCTGGGGTTACAGGTGAAAACTGGTCAACGGCCTGGAAAGCGGAAGAGGAAGAAATTCCCAACGGTGGACAGGGAGGAAGAACCCTAAAATCCAGACGCGTCTGTTCTCGTATCGAGCGGCGTTCTGGTCAGCGTCTGTTTTTCCATGTGAGGGGCGGCTGCCTCGATAGCTCTAGGATTTACAATCTTAGTTCTAATCTCTCAAAGTATAAACTCGCCCAGTCTAATGATTAGACAGTTGTTTCGTTATGGAAAGTCTATTCAATACTGAAACTACTCCAGGTGGTAGCTCGATAGGGGAATCCACCGTCACGACCAGTGACACAAGCGGGCCGAAGGGTTCTGGAGAGCCTGCACTACAACGCGAGGGGAAGTCGGAGTCCCCTGGAAAACATAAACTCAAGACAAAACGCCGTTACTGGTTTGGAACTCTAAATGTGCAATAACTTCTTAAAGTGGGGAAGCTCAAAGAGATAACGAAAACTATGGGAGAACGTGATATCAAGGTCATGGCCATTCAGGAAACACGGTACAGTGATGAGGACCAATTTTATAGTGGACAATACAGGATATACAAAGGGAAACCAGCGAACAGAGTAGCTAATACAAAATCCCTACCGCTTCTTGGAACAGCGTTTATAGTAGACAAGTGCTTAATAGAGTCTGTGATAGGCTTTGAAAGTTTATCACCAAGACTATCACTTCTGCACTTAGGGTGTGCAAACAAGCCCTACACTCTCATAAATGCTCACAGCCCGATCAACGAAGATAATCGCAAGAATCCAGCCAAAGTCGAACAATTCTGGAAAGAGCTAGAAGATCAGATGTCTCGGATACCAAAGAAGAGCATCAAGGTACTAATGGGTGACTTCAATGCGCAGATCGGGAAGGAGAGAAAATATCGGAAGATAGTAGGAGAATATCCCGCACATAATCGTACCAATAGAAATGGCGAGAGACTCTTAGAACTTTGTCGAGCCTTTACTCTACAGCTTATGTCAACGACTTTCAAGCATTTACCCGGAAAACAAAAGACATGGCGATCCCCCAATCCTCTATTGGGAGAATTTCAGATCGACCACGTCGCCATTTCTATGATGGGAAAGCGAGAAATCGTGAATGTGAAAGCAGCAATGGGAGCAGAAGTAGACTCCGATCACTACTTTTTTTTTGCACATGCTGGAGGTGAAAATCTGCAAACAGACACCACCCGACCCGTGCCGAGTGGTAGTGTGGGGCTGCTCCCCAAAAGGGGCGACCCACTAAAAAAAACCATCATTCAGACCCCCAGTCAAAACAAGAGAGAACGTGATGGAATCCAAAATTTGGCATAACTTCACCACGTTCCTACCTCTTCCATATCCAAAGCATTCATCCATTCATTCGTTGTGCTGGGCGCGTCGCTAATCGCCGTGCCCCATGTGCACTAAGATGCTACTAATTTGTGTGCCCCCTTTGCACTAAGGGGGGCCCGGCGATGGCACGCTCGGCTCGAGCGTAGCAACCCCTCGTCCCGCCTTACGCCATCCCGCCATCCCGCCTTACGACCGCATTCATAACCCTCCTCTTGGAGGCCAACGGCCCACCTATGTTGGGCATCAGCCGTCCAAGGGCTCTCACACATGCTGTAGCCTTGCTCACCACCCGGGTGACCTGATCGGACACCCTGAGGTTTCGCTCGAGCTCTACCCCAAGGTATCTTACAGATTCCCGAGCCGGTACGTCAACTGTCCCCATTCGCACGGTCAATTCACGCAGCTTTCTTCTCCCAATTAGCAGGACCGCCACGGTTTTGTGGGGAGCCAGAGCAAGCCCTTTTTCCCCCATCCACCGATCAATCCTACCAATTGCCTCATTCATTATCGCTTTCAGACTTTCTTCCTTTCTTGCGACAGCGACCACCGCTAAGTCATCAGCGTACCCTACGAGTGTTACCCCGTCTGGTAGCCTCAATCTCAAAACCTCATCATAAAATATGTTCCACAGTAACGGCCCAAGAACCGAACCCTGTGGAGCACCTGCACTCATTTTGAAAATTTTACCTTCCACAGTCACTATCTCCCTATCATTCAAGTAGCTCCCCACCACCTTTCGAAGGTAGGGAGCTACCCCCTTTAGGTCCAAAGCCTCTATGATTCCGCCCCATGGGACCGAATTGAAGGCATTTTTCACGTCCAGTGCGGCCGCCTCTGAACCCATACTGTTTCTCTGAAAGACCCCTGCCCTCTCGAGATCCTCATTTATCCTAGCTCCGATCATACTCTCAAACATCTTCGCTATCCCATTCAGTAGGCAGATTGGCCTGTAATTAGCTTCCTCTCCTTCCTTTCGCTCTTTTTCAATCATCACCAGTCTCTCTCTCTTCCATTCTTTGGGGAAACTGCCATTCATCAACAATTCATTTATCATGCTCAAGCACATATCCTCACACACATGCCCAAATACCTTGCACGCTTCCGGTGGAACACCATCAGGACCCGGCGCTTTTGCCTCGTTCATCCGGCCAACTGCACTCTGCAGCTCGGCCGGAGTGAAAAGGGGCGCCGATCTCCATCCCGCGGGTTCCAGTCAGTTCATTCGCTCATGTACTGGGAACAGCTTCTTGACTTCCGTCATTAGGCTATCCCCCCGGAGAGTATTAACCCTGTGCGCAATTTTTCTGGTGACGATCTTATAGCCGTCACCCCAGATGTTATTATAAACCTCTTCGCAGAGCACTCTCCAAGCTTCTTGCTTGGAGTTCGCGATGGCTCTGTGAAGTTCCCTGCGCGCCAAGTTATACCTCCTTCTGCACTCCTCACGCACTTCCTCATTTGCTCGCCTATTACTCTTCACCATGCATCTCATTTCACGCAAACAGGTTTTAATGTTTTTGAGCTATCTGCTCATTCCACCAGTAAACTGGTTTCCTGCCTCTGACGCCCCTCCGTTTTCTCCGAAACACAGCATCACAGGCCCCGTGAAGAACTGCTTCGCAGGAGCTCCGCAATCCATTTTCGGGGCCTGTCCTTTCAGCCAGCTCTTTCATGACGTCTCCCAATCTTTCTAGTAGACTCTTGTCCACTCCCCATCCATTCGTTCCACAAGCAACCGGTCCCTCAGAAACATCATTTCGTACGTCGAAGAGAATATCCTGGTGATCACTCAGATTCTCTCCCTCTCTGACACGCCACTCTTTCACTCTGCCTGCAATCCGTGAGGTGCTAAAAGTGATGTCTATGAAAGACATACTTTTGCCCCACACGAAGGTTGGCACATTCCCACTGTTGTGAACCACTAGGTCTTCCTCTGCCAGCCACTCTTCCATCATTCTCCCTCTCTCATCCTCTCAAGGGGATCCCTACCAAGCGGACTTGGCGTTGAAATCCCCCCCCGACAACAATCTCTTGGGACCAGCTTTTAATACTGGTCTTTAGCTCATCCATAAAAGCTACAAACTGCTCTAACGTTATGTTAGGCGAGATGTGGCACCCATACAGGACCCAGTTTTCCCATTCAACCGACACATATCCATTTCCACATCCACACTTAACCATAGGATTTTCCGATTGGAAAATCCTCACAGCAACATTCTTACACTGGTCCACGTGCCAGCCTCCGTTACCAATAGTCCGAAGATTTGGTTCGGAGACAATAGCCACATCCACTCTCTCGTCATGCACCGTCTTCCATACCAGCTCCATTGCAGCCGCACTCCTATTTAAGTTCGTCTGCAATACTAGCATAATCTGTTTCTTTGGGACGTCCCTTTCATACTTCCCCTGCACAGTTTCCTGTACGCAGGACAGTCCATGGAGTCCGCCCTATGCCCACTCACTCCGCACACGAAGCACTTAGCCTCTTTGGCCGCGCCAAAGTGTGCTTTGTGCCCACTTTCATCGCATCGCAAACACGCATTCTTTCTCTCTATTCCCTTGCATGCTGCCGCCAGGTGCCCGAAGCCAAGGCATCTGTAGCACCTGATAGGCTTATTGTCTTCGGTCACTCGGCACATGATCCATCCAACTTTTATTCTTCCTTTCTCTAGTATGATTTGCGCCGCTCTTACTGGAAGAGTGACAACTGCCATACTGGCCCCTTCGCGCACTGTGCGGAGAGACTTTACCACACACTCCTTACATTCAGCCGCATTCTGAATGGCTCTTTTCACCTCATCGGTGGTGGTAGCCTCATCCATGCCCCTAACAAGGACACTTCTGAGCCCCACCTCCGTCCTGACATCCCTTACAGCCTCAGTCACTAGGGCCATTCGCTCTGCCAGTCGCTTCTTTTGCCCATCATCATTCACTCTGACGATGAGGTCCCCAGCGTAGGTTTTCCTCATCGCCCTTACATTTATATCCTCCATGTCAACTTCCTTCTTAAGGACATTCACCATATGGGCGTAAGAAACACCCTCTGTCCTCCTCACCTTCACTACCTGACCAGAATTAAACTGAAGTTTTTACCAACCAGGAAAAGAACACGGAGAGAAAATATCCCGCGATATGATATCGGAAATTGAAATCCAATAATGCGGCAAGGGAAAGTTACCGAGATTAACTGAAGTGCTTTGCCTCAGGAAATTGAGATGTAATCCGAGACAAGATCCAAGATGCTGCTGGAAGAACGATTGCTCAGACAAAGCGAAGAACACAAAATTGGTGGAATGCGGAATGTGACGATGCACTGAAACGCCGGAAAGAGGCATGGAAAAAAATGGAGCTCAACGAAACGAGATGATGATCTATTAATCTTTCGAAATCAGACGAAACATACAGCCCGGACTTTCAGAAGGACAGAGACAATATGAACAGGATCAACTAAAGAAAGCGCAGGAAGATTTCCAAATGAACAATACACGGAACTTTTATCGGACGTTCAAATCGCGCTTAAGGGGTTATCAGGCAACAGGAATGTGCTTCAAGAATGAAGAAGGGACGATAGGAATGACCGATAAGCAAAACTGTGACATCCTTGCCAGATATTTCGACTCACTCCTTAACTGTGATGGTCCGCAAGAAAACCTGAAAATTGAACCACCAGAAGTATCATCTCCCAATTCATTGCCTCCTAACGAAGACGAAATTTTCCAGATTGTTCAAGGACTTAAGGCAAACAAATCTGCTGGTGCAGATGGTCGCTGATCGTCGCTGAACTCCTACAACTCGGATCTGCGGGAGTCCTAGAGGATCCCTGCTGACTGACAAATGGCTTTGATCCATCCCCTTCATAAAAAAGGTGACAAGATGCACGTTAATAATTAAAGAGGCTCTCTTGTTTCAGTTCCTTACAAGATTTTATCGAAAGCGTTACTAACAAGAATAGAAGGGTTATTGGATTCTGAATTGGGTGAATATCAAGCAGGTTTTCGGAAAGGAAGATCTTGCGCGGCTCAAATCTTCAACCTGCGGAATATCATAAAGTTCAGGATGTAGGGACAGAATAAATATATCGCCATCTTTGTGGACTTCTGGAAGGCCTATGACTCCATTGACCGAAAAACCTTATTGGCAATTCTCGAAGAATTTGGAGTGGACAACAAGACGAGGAATCTAATTCAACAGACTATTAGCAATACTTTCTCCAAACTAAAGTTCCGGGGGAGTTCTCAAAGACTTTCAAAATCAAAACTGTCGTACGACAAGGCGATATTCTTTCGCCAATTTTATTCAACTGCGTCTTAGAAAAAGTTATTCTAGAATGGACAAAGGGAATTTCGGATAAAGAGGCTTTCAGGTTAGGGAGAGGTAAAGAAAGTAAAAGAACGGATAGTTTGGCATTCGCCGACGATGTTGTGATACTCAGTACCCTTGTTGAAACAGCGATTAAAAGAACTGAAGAACTCCAGATGATAGCCAAGAAGACTGGGCTTCAAATTTCTTTTGAGAAGACTGTCGTTATGACCAACATCAAAGGAGTTGGAGTTGAGAGAAGCCAAAATAAAGCGAGTTAAGTGTTTGTTTCAAGTATTTGGGAGAAAAAATACAGGACAATGGATTGGATAAGAATGCCATCAAAGAGCGGGCAAGAAGAATGGAAATGGCTTATCAACTTACGAAGGATACATATAACAAAAAGGGTCTATCCTTTGGGGCTAAATTCCGACACCTAGATACTGTTGTCAGACCTGAATGTCTATATCCAGCAGAAACACTAGACATGATTGGTAAGGGTGGACTCGAAGACATCCGGAGGAAAGAATGGAAAATGCTCTGAAAAATCCTAGGCCCAAATATCAAGGATGGAAAGAGGAGACTAAACCCAAACAAAGAATTATACCTGAAGACAGAAGGAATTGTAGCCCAAATGAGAAAAAGGAGAATACAGTTTTATGGGCACTTAGTGAGGATAAGCAGTACCAGACTGACGAAGAGGATTTTTGAATTCTTCAGGAAGAGGAAGACGGAGCCGAAATAGTTTCGGGAAGTGAAATTGGACTTGGATCGTATGGTTTGTGAAAAAAGAAGACATGATGGACAGAGAAATTAGGCGACTAATTAAAAAGTTTACAGGTTTCCAGGAGACAGGGGAATTGTCAGTAAGAAAAGGAAGATCTTACACGGAGGAACAGAAGAAGGAAGTGGGAGAGAGGATGAAGAGATATTGGCAGAGAGTGAACAAAACTACAAATAACAAATATATATATATATATATATATATATATATATATATATATATATATATATATATATATATATATATATATAATAAATATATATAATAACAAATATATATATATATATATATATATATATATATATAAATATATATGTATATATAGATATTTTTTTTTGGTATTTGGTTATTGTGTTCTATTTTTAGGGTTCCGTACCGAAAACGGAACCCTTATAGGATCACTTTGTCAAGACCATTTTTCTCAGGAACGCGTAGAGGTAACAAGTTGAAATTTGTATCAAATACTCGGGTCCGCGGTCTGTTTCAGCTGTGAAAAAATCAAACTTGTAAGTAAAAGCGATCAAAAGATATGACCGTTTATGTCGCATATTTTGCGATTTCACAAGGGAATCAAAACCTGAAGGGTACTTCCCGTTGACCTAGAATCATGAAATTTGGCAAGAAGCGGTGTCTTACAGCACATGTAAAGGGAAAAATATGTTAAAAACCGTAAATATGTAGTTTAATTACAAGAAAAATGCGAATTTACTATTAGAAACTTATGAAAATACACTAATGTTGTCGTAGTGGTATTGTCAGGCTCCAGAAGCATATGGGTTGCATACAGTTAGGTCCTACTTGGTTAGGTCCGAAGGTTAAAAAGAATTTGTTGGCACCAAGCTGTTTATTCTGAATTTTCTTTGTTTATATTCGTTATGCATTTTATCACGTACGCTCTATATACATAATATATACAGGGTATATATTATGTCTAAATTTTGCTTGTTTATAACCGACATGCGACATACTCAAGTCCCGTAACATCCTGTATATATTATATTTCGTCTAATTTTTCTTTATAATCTACATAGGGGGAGGTGGGGCAGATTGATTCATAAAAATTGAAAATCAAATAACATAAGTATAAACGTAATATTTTTTATTTATTTTCAACTCAACGTCTAGCTAAATGTATAAATATTATAATGTCAAGGATCAAAATTGTTTAAGTTGTTATAGAAAAGGAAAATTACGTGTTTTGTAAAAAATGGATTTTGAATCATTCTGCCCCACCAACGGGGTACTTAGATACATCACGTGGGGCACTTTAATACAGAATGGTATGAAATTGTATGAAATGGTTATATTATAACACTAAAAGATAGATAATCCCATTATCACGAGAATAGTTAACAGATTTAGTAGAAATATGTGATTCGTGGTTTGCACAAATAGTAAAAATTGGGTTATCTTTAGTGCAAAGGTGTCACCCACCCGCTCCTGTTTGCTAAATCAAGACTATATATATGATAATTGGGACGAGTTTTGTTTGTTTACTAGCAACGGCTTAACAAGTTAACTGAATGTGCTTGCTACGTCCTCCACAAAAAAAAGATACCTTACTTACAAGTTTGTACGGAACCCTCGGTCGTCCAAATTATGTTTTTCTGTCTGGTCTTCTAACGTAATATTATTAGCTTCTTCTTCATTGGCAAAATTTCTTTGTTCTTCAACTATCATTGGTGGATGATTCACAAAGCTTGCACCAACAGTAAGGACATCGGTTTCTTCTACGTCTTCATCAAATCCAACAGAAGCTGATTCAGTTGTGTCAGAAGAAGCGTTATTATTGTTTTTTTTTTCAATTTTTGAAGTAATTTCCTAAAGTTTTCCTACGAAATACATTGATTTATTTTTTTAAATATTTTTGCAAAATAAGTCATTAATGAAAATAAATATTCTTCAAGTTAACAAATACAAAAGTCTTCAAATTAAAAAATAATAATATCCGAATTATTTATTTTCTTTCTATTGTCGAGCAATATACTAGCACATATATATAAACAAGCATTGAAATAATTAATTTTATATCAATAATTAACAAAATAGATTTACATACCTTGTGCCTTCATCGCTTCTAATTGAAGTTGCATATTCTCTAACAGTTTTTTTAATTTTTTTGTCGGGCTTCTTATTTTTATTCCCCTTTCCGTTTTTTTTAAGATTTATTTTTCGGGTCATCCTTACTATGATCTACACTTTATTGTTTAGTAACACCAGTCTATTACTTTTCAATAATACAAGTTATTAGTAAAATAATCAATATTTCCATTAGATTCTGATGATAGTACTTTTTCACATTAGTTAAAATATAAAAAAAATATTGATTCTAATTAATTGATAAAATTATAGAAGTGTTATTGAATCATATAATACACATATAATACACATTATAAAATATAATTAAACTTTCAAATAATAGGGGAGATAGGGGAGGGATGGGCAGTCGGGAGACATGGGCACCCCCTCGTAATTCCAATTTAATTATAATTTGGAAATTTATTTTGTTCACTAGTAACTCTGTTTATCCATATACTATTTGAGATTTCGTTCAATTGTCGCGTTCAAACCCTCTATAAGATTAGGTGCTCGTCAATGTAAATATTTTGTTGTGGTTTCGCAGTTAATAAACGAAGAACCAGCGAAAGCTACATGATTTTTTTTAATTTTCTTTCTATTGTATATTTACTAACGTATAAATTAACCCGTAAGTTACACCAAAATATCTAAAAAAACTTTAGTTAAGTTGAAAAAGTATGCAGAGGGAGCAATGGGCAGTTATTTTGAGGGAGGTTTGGGCATGCCCAATGCTCCCATTTTTAATTACCTTATTTAATTAGAATGTTATTTGCAAACAATCTTGCCAAATGTATGGTGCACTTGACCTAGGCAATACATATTTGATATATTAAAAAAGTGCTTTTTATTACCTATTATGTGAATAAGTGCCCATCTCTCCCCTTATCTCCCCTATATAATTTACATACTTTATGTTTTTTCTGAATGATATTATCGTCAATGTTTCCATTTGTAGGTGACCTAAATCGTTTGCCTCTGAGAAGTTTGCTAGGAGTATTAGATGTAGTACTTGAAGTAGTCTTGCTTTTTGTTGATATATTTAATTGTCGCAAAGTCTTACCAATTATTTTCATATTATCTGTATATAATTACTAGAGGGCGGAATATGCAAAGTGTATATATTTTATTTTTTGCATATATATAAATATAGTTAATTATGAGGACGAATTACATTGATTAGAGTTAATTAACTCTAATTAGTAATTGCATATATTGCATATTTGGGCATGCTCATGCATATTTCATAAAAAGTTGCATATTCTTGCATATTTAAGTGTTTATTTTTTTTTTCTGGAAACACATACCGACCACCCACAATAGTACATTTTACAACGAGATATGAAAGTGGCGTCACGAGCGCCAGCGAGTGAGCAATCACACCGAACCAAAAAAAACGATTTCATCTCGAGTAATAAATGCAATTTTTTCTACTGATTTCGGTAGCAGAATCCATAATTCGACTTTACTAAATTCAATTCGAAGTGAACTGTCAGAACTGTCAATACAAATTTAATTGTTGGTTAGGTAGTTTCCATGGTAACATATTGCATTCTCATAGGTGATACTTTTCTAGTTAAATGTCCTAATTTTATTTCGGTTTTTTTAATAGTTTCAGGCTCGTTTCACGTTTGTACATAAAATATTCCATTAAAATTTATGTAATTAATAAGAAAGTCCATGCAAATTTGGTTAGTTTAGTGTTTTCTATTTGTCTAGAAACAAAAAAAATATAGGCAGTCAGGCACTGCCGACTGAAGTGAAAACTTTTGAAAAAAAAACAGCTGTAAAACTGGTTGAGGATTTATCAGTATGTTAATTAATCAAATTTGTATTTATTTGTTTTATGTAATTCTGGAACATAACTCACTTCTGAAGGAGAATGACTGTTAATATCATCATAATATGAATTTGAATCCGGAATGTTTGGTTGATTCTGTGTTGATACGTCAGCAAAATGAATTGGTAGGATATATGGCACATTTCTTGTTGATGGGTCTGCAATTTGAGAGTTATGCAAATTTTGACTGTTAGAAACATGCCTTATAACTGCTTTTGAAGATTTATCTGAATGTAAATTAATTTTTGTTTGAAATATTCTTTACGACGTTTATTTTTTTTCTCCTTCTCAGCTGTGATTGTTCGATGTTTAGAAATTTCTGAATTAACTATTGCAAGAGTTTTTTTCTTATTCTTATCTCTATATCGCTGACTATTAATTTTATTTTGGAGTTTCAAAACCTTCCTTTGGAGAGCACATGAGTACATTTGGTTGCCTAAAACTTTGATGAGTCTAATTCGTGATTTACCATTAATTCTTCGATACAATCCAGTAATCTGAACATTCCAATAGTAAGCCACTAGTATATCTACTAGTACATCCGCCAAAAGTACTTACTCTTGTACTGCACACTGATTATAGGGGTTGATATTTCTTTAGAGGCGCTGCGTTCTGTCAACACTGCCAAAAACATTCCAATAATCCGGCACTAGTACATCCGGTAAAAGTACTTACTCTTGTACTGCACACTAATTCTACGGGTTGATATTTCCTTATAAACGCTACGTTCTGTCAACACTGCCAAAAATTTGGACTATTAAGTTTGACGTTCAGAGCCAACTTTAAACATATGCGTATAGATGCGTTCTTTTGAACACATCTTTGAGTAATAGAATTTTTTTCTATAGAACGCAGCTATTGATGATGATGACGCAAATCTATGAGTTTACCCTCTACCCAAATGTCATTCAGCGCGGCTATAGAAGTTTTCACTTCAAAAATATCACTTTCATGTAGGATAAGCCGTGGAAAAAATGCCATTTTCACATATATCAGTAGAAAAAATTATTAATATGCCATTGAAAAAGTTAAATAATGTTTTTTTAAAATCATTTTTACAAAAATATTGTGAACATAATATATACCTTAAGAGAGTATCTTAAGAGAAAATTATTTAAATTCTTATAATATTCAAACAATGTTGGAAATTAGACAACAGAGTACCGACAAATGTGGCCATTATATTGTCCATTTGTTTTTTGGAATTTTTCATGAAGACCATTTTGGGAAATCATATTTAATTTCATCGAAACAACTTGAAAAAACTAATCATTTAATAATTGCCCGATTTGTACAAGAAGGTTTATCAAATTTCCTTTAACCCTGTGAAATTTTTTTACTTATGTTGTTAGACGCTGCACCCTACATGATAAAAGCAGTTCAAATTTGTTTTTATTGTAACATTATTCAAACAACTGTTTAGCTCGTTGCTAAAAGTTGCTCGTTGATGAAATCTGCTAGATTTTCGTTGTTTACGATTTAATTAGTAATGTCAAAAAAATATTTTGAAAACCCCTTTTGAGAGTCCAATTTTATAGGCTGACCGAATGTTCAATTGCCTCCTGAACCTATAATTACCTGAAGGGGTACGTGGTTAGACGTGGTGGTTAGTTATTCCAGCGCAGTTTTCGAAAATTGCAACAAAAATGGTAAAAGTATGAACCCAGAAACTTTATCAGAACTTTACCTCTATCAGAATCAATTGAAATTATAGAAGAATTTATTCGAGAATTTCAAATTATAGAAGAAATCCTAAAAAAGTTAAAGGTAGAGTTAGGGCTTTCAATACCGGAATCCCGGGATCCCGAAAACCGGGATTTTAGTCTACTTTTTCCGGTATTAGAAAATCGGTATTACAAGAAAAATACCGGTATTTCGGTATTTGTGTAAAATATCTTACATTTTATTTATATTAGTTATTTCAATTAGCAGAACAGAATAAGAACAAGAATAATAAATTCGTATTTATACCTCTTAAATGCATAGTGAAGTTAGTCACTGAATTTCGTTAAAATGAAACTTGCTTTCCTGTTTACGCGCCATCTCTCATCTCACAGGCACACGATTAACAACACATACATTTAACGATATAAGCTATATTTCTGAATTTATTATTTGCTGTAAATTGCTGTAATGTTTGTTGTTTGAAACCGTAAGTTTTTTATTTTACAACATCAAATTTTTATAATGATTTTATTAAGTTTTGGATATACATATACGATACGCGGCGTATCGTACGCCATGTCTACGTCCATACAAAAAGAGTTCTTCAAACACAAAAGGGCAACGATGCATCGGTTTGGCAATATTTTTTATATGAAACAAATGTTCATCTAGCCAGGTGTAAAGAGTGTTCAAAGGAAATAAAATGTGGTGGAGGCTCTACTAGTGGAGTACATGCTCATTAAAGACAATGCATGGAATAAAACTAAGAAAAAGCAGTGAGGTAACTTTGAATGATAACAATGATCAAGATCAACCAAGTCAGTCTAAAAAACCTAATTTAATTACAAGTTATTTAAAAAGCAATAAAAACGGAAGCCTAGCTAAGGCACTAACTCGAATGGCAGCTCGAGACGGCTTATTTAATATTTTGAAAACATCTATTGATATTAGAGAAGGATTAATTGCTCGTGGTTTTAAAGATGTTCCAAAGTCAGCAAGTACAATAACAAATATTATACTTGAATATAATAAAACTATTCGAATTACCATGAAAGATGAAATAGCTCAGCTTAAATCTAAAGGCAAACGATTTAGTGTAACATTTGATGAATGGACATCGATTCGCAATCGACGATATCTAAATATAAATATACTTACTGCTGGAGGATTTTTTTTTAATTTTGGACCAGTACGATCATTTGGAAGTCTGCCAGCAGAAAGGTGTTTAATGCTGGTTAGAGAAAAGTTAGAAGAATTTGGCTACTGTATTTCTAAATATATAGTCAGCATAACCACTGATGGGGCATCGGTTGTGGTTAAACTAGGCAAACTTATCGATGCTGAGCATCATATCTGCTTGGTGTAGCTATAACCGATATACTTTATAAGTCATGGTCAGAAGTTCTGACAATTTCATCGTTTGGTTCTGACTCAGAACCAAACGATGAAATTGTTGATAACGGCATGAATGTTGAAGTAGAAGATGATGAGAATGGAGAATATGTTGAGGGCGTCGTTATAGAATCTAATTTAGTAGATACTACGGTCAGTATTAGTCATGCTACTATTTCTCTTCTTGTAACAAAAAATAAGAAAGGTAGTCAAAATATTTATAAATGCACCTACTAAAAATAATAACTTTTTACAGAAATATGTAAAAGAAGATTTTGGTAGAGAAATTGCTTTAAAATTAGACTGTAAAACAAGATGGAATAGCATGTTACTTATCTTAGAAACATTTTACCAATTGAGATATTGTGTTCAAAAAGCCCTTAATGACATAAATTCCGGAATTAATTTTTATGACAGAGACTTTAATTTATTATCTGAAATTATCTTTTCCCTTACTCCTATAAAATTAGCAGTTGATGCATTATGTCACCAAGATTCTAATCTTCTTACAGCAGATGAAACAATAAAATTTATGATGGAACCTCTTCCGAATCAAAATTTTGAAATTGCTAAAGAAGTTTATGACTCTTTAAAAATTCGCATATTACAAAGACGAAATAATTTATCGCAGGTACTTCAGTACTTACATAGTGGAGAACAACATAATAGCCATTTAGTTCAAACTATATTTCTACAGTCACTTAATACGTCAAATAATTCGTTAGATTAAACTTTCGCCCGAAACCGCAGAAGAACATGTTGGATCAGATTCAGATAAAGACGAAAATTCCGAAGAATCCTTGGAAATAAATCTGACCAATACATTAAGGACTGGCTCCAACTTTGCTTTTCATGGCCATGACAAATTAAAACTGGAAATTCAATCAGCAATTGAACAAAAACTTTCAGTTCAGCCTAAAATTACAATAGTGCAAGCAAGGGGTAGAACAAATTATAAAAGACGAAATTGATATTTTTGGAAAAACATGAGTAAGATGAAAATATTTGCCCCTGACGTACGACCAATTAAGTACAATTGCACCAACAAGTGTAGAATCGGAAAGGGCGTTTTCTGCAGCAAGTTACTTATACACAAAGATTCGCTCCAGTCTGAACGACAAAACAATTGATTGTTTATGTTTTTTCGGACATATTTTAATAAAACAAACTCAAATTGCGGAATGTAGTAATCTTTATGATAACTTTGTTCCGAATGTTTGCTATAAATAATTTGTTTTTTTTATATACAGAAGGAGTAAACAAATGTTTAGTTTTTATACTTATTTCATTTAAATATTTTTTTGTATAGTTTATAACTAAATAAATATATTTTTAAGTTTTTCCTTTGTTTTCTTTTTAATAAATCACCATTATCATTAATATTTATAAAAATCTGTCGAAAATATTTTTTCTGGTAATACCGGTATCAATACCGGTATTCCGGTTTTGAAAACGAATAATACCAAAATACCGGTTTTCATTTTTGCTCCGGTATTGAAGGCCCTAGGTAGAGTAGGTGAATCTATACACAAAAAAAATAAAGCGGTAATACAATAAAATGAGGGATTTTTTAATTAAAAAATATCAACAAAATCTTAAAAGGTGCAATAGTTGAGGATATTCATTTTGATTTAGACATAATTGTAAAAATGAAAAATGCACCAATTACATCTGTAGATGTTGAAAGAAATTTTTTGATTTATAAACATATGTTTTCAGACAGGAGACAAAAATTTCTGTTTTAATTTTCAACATTTTATTATAAATTGTTACATAAATATGTTGTAAAAAAACGGTATCGTTTGTGAATTGATTAGTGGCCAAGTTTAGATATAGATTGAATTAAATAGTGTACCTATATTTTTGTTTAGTTAATATTTGTTAATTAGAATTAAGAGAATGTTATGTGAATAAAAATATTAGATGGCCATAATTATTTCTACCTTTTCTTCATCAATTTTTGTCAAAATTTTGCATATTGTACTGCATATATGGTCGAATTGAGTGCATATTTCCTCAAAAATCGATGCATATATATGCGCAAATATTTAGTTTTTTTGGTGCATATAATCCGCCCTCTAATAATTACACACAAAATGTGAATGATTATTCTATTATACTGTTGAATAATAACAATATATAATATGAAAATACATAATCGAAAAACTATAAATAAGTTTTCTTAATTAAAATTGTATTATTTATGATACATTTTTTACGCGGACACAATTTATTTTTACACGCGGTAAAAATTCTCCGTGGACCGGCCGTTAAGAATTAGCTAATTTACCGATTAAAACAGATTATTTTTTATAATAAAGGTAAAAACATATTGTTTAAAATTTATTGTATAAATACACCATATGTTTCACAAACGTGTCAAATATAGATTTAATTTTTTTTAATATTACAAATATATTTCGTAGTCCTTTGTATACCGTGTATACCGCTTGAATTTAAATATCAGAAAATAATGATTTTATGAAAGCTTTAAAGAATACTAAATATTTAAGAATAAAAAATTAGTATTACCTGATTCAATAATGTACCATCGTATTTGGAATTTTGCAAAAAAAAAATTACCGATTCTCCAGGATTAGGAATCATTTCCTCATCATAACACACATCAACATCTTTAACTTTTCAGTATGAATTGTCGGTTTTGCAATGAATAACAAACATTTTAAATATTTCAAATTAAATCTCAGAATAGTATTCCGTTTGATATTTATTTGAAAAATAATTTTCACTGACAAAATTTTGTAGTCTAGGGACGCCGTTTGTAAATATCAGCGTTTGTTTGTTGTTGTCATGGTAAACAATTATATTAAATCAATATACCTATATGATTTTGAAATTACTTTGATGTTAAAACATCTGATGTTAAACAATCTAAACATAAACAATCAAAAACAATCTAAGTAAAACGGTTACAGTAAAACAAAAACAAAATCTGTAGCGGTAACAGTAAAACAAACCCAAAACAAAATTTAACGGTTACAGTAAAATATAGACCAAATAGTGTTCCTGCCACTGTGCACTTTTATTAATTACAATTTGCTGAAGCTTACATGCACATATCTCTGGTTTTAAAATATTTTAAGATAATTATCTTAATTAGATTAGATAAGTGTCACAACTAAATATGGAACAGTCGTCATCTAGGCCTACTAAAAGATATAAATTATATAATGAAGACATTGATGTTCCCGTAAGTGCAAATAACAAAAAAATTATATAAAAAAATAGAAACTTATTTATAACATTTAAAATAAAAATACTTGTATTAAAAGTGTCCTTCGGGATCTTAATTTACACTGTACACTTTGTAAAATTTTTACGATTTTTTTTTTTAATTTCATTTTCCTATAAATTTTAGGTACCTTTAGGCACACCGTATAGATAGGAGAAAACATTTTATTGTTACGAAGTCATAAGTAATAAGAACAATTCTAGTCTTTTTGATTGTGTTATCGATTTATCACATATTGATAGTTCTAATGAAAATAATTTAGATGGAAATTCGGAAAATGATTCTACTACAGGTGATGATATTGCTAATGAAGTTACAGAACATGAACATGCTGATAAAAGGATAATAGAAAGCGATTACTCAACGGATGAAAGTAAGTAAGAAAATTCTTATGAACCAGAATACATTGATTCTGGCAGTGAAATTGATAATAATGACAATGGTCAAAATCAATATCAAGAACCGTTAATCGATGAAAATCGGGTAATTAATAATGTTCCCAATCATAATAATTGTGGAACAGTAATGTGGTATGAAAATTGCTCAGTCTCTGTAGACCGTGCAGTTTATGATTTACTTAATTACTATATTAAACATAAACTAAGTAAAGCTGCTCTTATAGAAGCATTGAGGATGCAACTCAATATATTACCTGAAAACAATGCAATGCCCAAAACAATTTATAAATTATTGCAGTATGCAAAAAAAATTGCTCCTCCATGTATCATTACATCGCATTACTACTGTAATATGTGTTCAGGTAGATCAGTAGTGATATAAACATTTACACATGTTTAACATGCAATATTAACATTAACAAAAATTATTTTTTCTTTGAATTCGACATTCATAATCAAATAAAATATTTATTTGAAAATTATAACGAGTGAAAAATTAAAACCTTTTTTGCCACTTGACAATGTTATTACAGATATTGCTGATGGCTCAGAGTATATTCGAATAAATTCACGGCCGGATAGACAAAAATATGATCTGACACTTATAATAAATACTGATGGACTTTCTCTAATTAAAAGTGCTAAAAGTTATTGCTGGCCACTGCTAGGTACTATAGCTGAACTTCCAGGAAATGTAAGAGAGTAATTTATCATAAATTTGGGCTTGTGCTATGACAAATATTGTAAACCGTTCATGAATACCTTTTTACAGCCTCTCTAGCTAAATTTAAGTAAATGCTTTGAAGAAGGCGTTAAATGGATTCATCCAGTAACGAGGGAATCAATTACATCTAGAATTGTTGCTCCTATAGTCATCGCAGATGCTCCTGCTAGAGCACAACTTCAAAATATACTAAACTTTAACGCCGATACGGTTGCAATATTGGTGAAATTCGAACTAGAAAAAGTCAAAATGCAGTAGCTGGAAAAAAAGCTCGATATTATCCATATAATTTGAATGTTAGACTAAGAGACAGCGATAGGATGATAAACCTTGCTCGAAGGCTACGTAAATAAAAAAAAACATCTGCAAGGAGTGAAAGGATATTCTATATTGTCTTCTTTCCCATTACTGGATTTAGGAACATGTTTCATACCTGAATTTGTGCATTCGGTATTACTTGGAGTTGTAAAACGTTTCTTTAACATTTACATTAACAAGCCAGTTCCTTGGAGTATAAAACCTTTCATGAAAGATATTGATAACTTCAAAACGAATATTCGGCCTCCATTATGTTTTAATCGAATGCCAAGACCACTGACGCAATCTCATTTCTTTAAAGCTTCAGAATTTTACAATTTTCTATTATTTTATTCACTTCCAGCTCTTGAAAATTATTTACCAGAAAAGTATTTCCCACATTCAAACCCATCAAGTTTAGTTATTGAAATGTTTAACATACTTCAAGATCAAATCACAATTGATAATTTAGAGCAAGCAGATAAATTGTTGCAAATATATGTTAAAGAAATTCCGCTTTTATTCAGTGATAATGAGTTGACGTATAATTCCCATCAACTTTTACATCTAGTTTTATCCGTGAAACGATTGGGCCCACTGTCAGGAACATCGGCTTTTTGTTTCGAAAACTATAATGGTTTCATTGCAAAAAGTGTTACTGGAACTAAACATTTGTCACAAGAAATTGCTAACATGTAACAATTGCTCAGAGTGTCGGTATTTTAAAACTACAGATACATATACACAATAAAGATTCTTTTAATATCCAAACAGCAACAAATTATGAAGTTCTTGCTAAAAAAATTGCAAATTACAAATTTAGCGATTTAGAACAACTACTCGCATCGCCAAATATAGATTGGACTGATGTACATGTATATGCTCGATCGAAAATTAATAAGGAAATTTATACTTCAAATATATATAAAAATATCAAAGCTAATAGTCATAATGTTGCAATAATAACTGAAAATAAACTTAAATTTTATGGATCGATAAACTTTTTCTTTGAGTATCAAAATAGATTGTATTTTATATTTCAAAAATATGCAATTGAACATGCGAATATTCATTCATTTCAAAACTAAAATAAAACATAGGCATAATAAACCAGTCAAAGCAACAGATGAAATCATAATAATGTCTCGAAAATTTATTATCTATATCTCAACTGTAAAAGTTGGCGATTTTGTATGTATAAAACCTAATTTACTTGATCGAGTTTGGTAATAATGAAAATTTATGGATTTTTTTAATTATCTTGTATATTTTTTAACTATATATAAATTATTGAATAATAAATCAAAATAAACAGAAACAAAATATCTTGATGAAAATTGTTTCTTTTTTAATAAATATATTTAATAAATATTTAAAAAAGCGTTTGTTTTTTACTTATCAACCTCTACATTTAATTTCTTCAGAATGCTTTTCGAAATGTTAATTATAAGCACTCGCTTTGGCATACTGGTGTCAACCAGTATTATACATTATATCTAGGGCAACCAAAAATATGCTCTTAAAAAACTACTTTAAGAGCTTAAAAAATGCTCTATAAAAATAAAAATATGCTTTTAAAAAAATATATTCTCTTAAATCTGAAATAAATTATATGAAATTTTTTTTAATTCTAGGTACAAAAACATAGATACAAAATAAAAATGCAGCTAAACTTCAAAATAATTTATTTTAAATTTGTATTACAATAAATGACAAACATCTCATTTAAGTTCTCAAAAAGAAAACTATTCCTATTTGATCGTAGAACATTTTTGTACTTTGAAAAACTTCGTTCCACATGAATCGAAGTTATAGGCGCAAATTTAAATGCCATTGCGTCAATAAAACTATATTTATTGTCTATTGTTGTAGAACCTGGAAACACCAGGATTTTTTAAATAACCATTGCAAGTTTTTTTTCACAAAGTTAGCTGCTTCACCGATAATGCCATTAATTACATCCTGAGTATGTTCTATTACCTCAATCTGTTTAGCAAGCAGTAGAGGCCAGACGTTTCAAACGAATTTATTGATGCGCTAAGGAATCCATAATTTGAGGCAATGAAAATTGAATCAAATTTTATTTCACCATCACTTAGTAGCTCTTTTGAAATTTTGATTGATGCGGCCTCTTCTTCGCCCAGTACATTGAACACTTACACAATTATTTCGAAGTTGGTGGCATAGTACCCTGCGGCATCAATCCATGTTCCCCATCTAGTTGGTTGCAGAGAAAGTGCGACACCAGGTGCCAAATCATTAAAAATCGTTACCCTTGACGGTGATTTCAAAAATACTTTTTTTATTTTACATTGGCAATTATACGATCGACGTTAGTATAAATTTCTCGAATTTGTTCACAATCTCGATGAAGTCCATGTGCAACAAGGCAAGTCAGATGTGTCACTTTTGGAGAAAATATTTGTATGGCCTGAGTTGCTTTTACCATGTATGGAGCGGCATCTGATATAGAGGATAAAATCGAATCTCGATTGAAAATTTCACCCAGAATTTTGATTGAATCATCAAAAAGTCTGGCAATAGTGCCATTTTTATTTACTACAAATTTTTGTTGAACGATCAGTTCATCGTAGACCAAAATGACGACGACCAAAATGACCGAAATGTCCAATGACGACGTTTGCTATGTATCTCCGAGTTATATCAGTAGTTTCATCAATTGAGATCCATAAAAAAATATTTTTAGCGCCATTTTTGATAAAGATAATAAAAAACCTACCTTAGCCGACGTCACGGGTCTTCAATTTTTTCCGTCAAAAATCAGATCAATGAATATAATTATTTTAACCAAATTGAGCATAATATGTAGTAAAAATATGCAACCAGTTATCTCAAAATATGTCTTATCACAGCCAATATGCAATTTATGCTCTTATTGGTGAAATATGCAAAAATATGCCCTTACGAATAGGGCTCTAAATTTATATATGAATTTGTGTTTCTGACCAAACTATAGTTTGGTCAGAAACACATTTCAGGTTAGTCCATTCTTTTGTAAGTGGAATAAGAAAATATATGCATTTGCATATTTTTGGTTGCCCTAATTCATCGAAGGTGTCCATCGAAGGAATCAAAATAAAATATATTTTATATATAATAACAAGTATTAGCCATAGTAGGGATATATGTCATGTTCTCGACCCACCACCTCCTTATGGGGATTACATGTAAATCTAGCCCCTTATGGGGGAAATTACATGTAAATCTAGCACGATGCCCCTTATGAGAGTTTTACATGTAAATCTAGCACGAAGCCCCTTATGGGGGGATCCTATATAAAATAGTTCCTAACGCGGCCTAGCGTAGATGTGTAGATTCCAAAACTTTATCTGGTTTATTAGCTGATAACAATTTCTTATATCAACTCGCCTGTAAACGCGTGTGAAACTAATCAATTTCTTGGAAACAATCTGCGTTTTTATTTTGATTTACCGTTAGACGTGACCGAATGTCTGCCGAGATAGCAAACCTTGTCTCTTATCAGCTACATACAAGCGTGGAACCAATAAATTATGTCGGTCTAATTAATTTCTCGATAAATAATCTGCGTCTAGTCTGGTGCTGATAACAATTTGCCCGTCTCAACCTGTCTGTGAACACGTGCAATATCACCGAACTTCTAACGGATTTTTTGCTTATCTGCTGTACGCGATAGCGTGGGGCTAATAAATTATATCGGTCTAATCAATTTCTAAGAAATTCATCTGCGTGTTTATTTTAATAAGCACATTAAAATTTTGATTTACCGTTAGACGTGGCTGAATATCTGCCGTAGATAAGAACCCTGTTATCTTATTAGCGGTGCGCAAGCGGAGAAATTATCAGCTACATAAAAGCGTGGAACCAATAAATTATGTCGGTCTAATTAATTTCTCGGAAATGTATATGCGTCTAGCCTGCTGCTGATAACAATTCGAATTTCTTAGAAATTGTGCGTTTATTTTATAATAAGCAAATTCTAATTTTAATTTACTGCCCGGTTTGTCGATTAGGTGCGACCAGACGTCTAGCGCTGATAACAATTTGCCTGTCTCAACTTGTCCGTGAGCACGTGCAAGATTACTGAACTTCTAACGGTTTTTTGCTTATCTTATCAGCTGCATACAGCGTGGGGATAATAAATTATCTCTATCTAATTAATTTCTCGGAAATTTATCCGCGTCTGGTCTGGTGCTGATAACAATTTGCCCGTCTCAACCTGCCTGGATCACGTGACTCATCCATCGGGTATATAAGAGCGAGCTGAGAGTTCTAAATTATTTCTTAACTAAACCTCACCACGACAAGTCAACAGTTTAAAAATGTTCTCCTGTGCTCAATGCTCTAAAGTGTTTGGAAGGAAGGATGCTCTCTCAAGACATCTGAAAACCTGTGGTGTTTAAAATATATTATAAATATCCAATTCACAAGCTAATTTAATTTAATTTATAGAGGTTAAAACTAACCTCAAATGCGAATTATGTGCTATAGCATTCGCAAGAATGTACGGCTTAAAACGCCATATGAAACAACGGCACAACATCGATGAGCCCGCCACCTCGAAGATGAGCTTAGAAACCCTTAAGAGACCCCTAGAGACGGACGATTCACCGTCGACCTCGAAGAAGATGAAAATGGACTCACCAATTCCATCAACTCATCGCTGCGATATTTGCGACCAAGTCTTCGCAACCAGAGCCAAGTACGCAGGCACATGCGATCACAAAAACATCTCCAAGTAGTCGTGAAGCCATATCACCAAGGCGTCATTGAAGTCTACTCCAGCTTCAAGAAAAGGGTAGCTAGCTATAGAATTAATGGTTCAGGGATAGATATAGATAGCTTTGTAGCCAATTCGAGGGGTACTGTTGCTACCACGATTGAAAACGTTATCAAGTCCTTTAATTCAGGTATCAAGTTTAACATCGTACTCTTTGGTATTTACATAAATGAAAAAAATCCCGCGGGCAAATTAAAGTCATTCAATACAAAGTATCGCGAATTAACCTCTAGCATGAGCAACTTTGTTGAAATTTATGATGACATGAGTGCTAAAATTAAAACCAAATGTAGCGAGTTTCAGGAGAAAGATTCGGGTTGGTCACTAAGGGAGATTTCCCATTTATAAATTAATATCAATAAAATAAACAAACCAATACAAACCAATACGTGGGTCATAATTTATTGAACTACCGAAAGAGATTTGGAACAAGAAAGCATGCGTCAACATTCAGAATGAAGACGAGTTTTGTTTTTTATGGAGTATTGTATCCGCGCTGCACCCTGTAGATGCTAAGACAGATCGCCCGGCATCATATCGCCACTTTTCTCAAATTTTAAAATACGACAGATTAGATTTCCCGCTTAAAATTAAAGACATTTATAAATTTGAACAGATGAATGATATTAGCATTAACGTTTATGGTTTAGAATTTAATTTTAAATCTAAACAACATGACGTAGTAGGACCGATTTTTCATACTAATGACAGTAGGGAAAGACATGTAAATTTACTATATTTAGAAGAAGGGGTTATAGGTCATTATGTATATATTAAAGATATTTCACGACTTGTAAGAAGTCAGATTTCATTAGACTGTAGAAAAAAATATGTATGCGATGGCTGTTTAACCTTCTTCTCAATGGAAACGACCATAAATCAACATAGAACGAATGACTGCAACAAAATATATACTATTATGCCGACAGAAGACCTTGTTAAAGACAAGAGAGGTAATATGATGCCGGGGAATGTATTAAAATTTCGATAGAAAAATGCGTTGTATACGCAGATTTCGAATCATTATTAAAACCTGTTGATACATGTTCGCCGAACCCTGACAATAGCTATATTAATCAGACACATATCCACGTACCGTATAGTTTTGCCTATAATAAAGGGTCCGCCAATTAGCGCGCTCGATCTTTAACAGCTGATGGCGGCCATGTTGTTTGTGGTAGAGTTGTCAAACCTAGTTGTTATTATTCAGTGTATCTTCACAAATTACCATGAACCAATTCAGCCGCGAGCAACATGTGCAAATCATTAAAATGTATTACGAAAATCATTCATCGGTTCGGGCAACGTTCCGCGCGCTCCGCCAATTTTACGGTGCAATTGGTCGTCCTGCTGAGTCGACTATCCGTCGTTTGATAAACAAATTCGAGGCAACCGGTTCGGTGAACAATAAGCCAACACCGACGCGTCGTCGAAACGTCCGATCTGCCGCGAATGTCGCCGCTGTGCGCGATAGTGTGCGTGAAAATCCGCGACAGTCAATTTCACGTCGCGCACAGGAACTCAGCCTTTCGGAAACATCACTTCGCCGAATCTTGCATCTGGATTTGGGCATGCATCCGTACAAGATCCAGCTGACACAAGAGCTCAAAATAAACGACCATAGACAGCGCCGTATCTTCGCTGATTGGGCTTTATAGCAGTTGGAAGTCGACCCCGAGTTTGGTCGCAAAATCATCTTCAGCGATGAGGCACATTTTTGGATAAATGGGAATGTCAACAAGCAGAATTGCCGTTATTGGGCCGAGAACAATCCACAGGAGGTCCACCAGGTCGCAATGCACCCAGCAAAGGTAACTGCTTGGTGTGGATTTTGGGCCGGAGGCATCATCGGGCCGTATTTCTTCGAGAACGACAATGGTGTGGCCATCACGGTAAACGGCGAACGATACAGATCGACAATATGGATGTCGAGGATATGTGGTTTCAGCAGGACGGCGCTACGAGCCACACAGCGCGCGCCACAATGGATCTTCTGCACGAGCGCTTCGGAGGAATGGTTATCTCGCGCGGAGGCGACATCAACTGGCCACCGAGATCGTGCGATTTAACCCCACTAGACTATTTCTTGTGGGGTTTTCTTAAATCACAGGTCTACGCAAACCAACCACAAAACACTGATGACCTCAAAGTCAACATACGCCACGCCATCGATGAAATACAGCCCGATTTGTGCGCCAGAGTCATTGGAAATTGGACTTCTCGTATGCGCGCCACCAAGCAAAGCCGAGGTGGCCATTTGAACGATATTATTTTCCATACATAATGCCTTCGAATACTCTTTCAAACAAAAAATAAATTTCATTTATACCTCTCACACAACTTGCTTTATTTTATTTTAAAGATCGAGCGCGCTTATTGGCGGACCCTTTATAAAATGTTCATTCGATGATTCATTAAGTAAATTTTTCACTTATACCGGAGAAGATTGCCCGAAATTGTTTTGCGAGAACCTCTATGCAGATGTTAAGGAATTATACAGGAAACATTTAAGCGTTGTACTTCCAATGGTTAAAATAACTGAACTTGAGCAAAATACGTACGATACGGCCACTTCTTGTCATATATGTAATACATTTTTACAAGTAACAGACAAAGTCGCCGATCACGATCATTTAACGGACAAATTTCGGGGAGCCGCCCACTCAAATTGCAATTTAAATTATAAAATACCTAAAATGATTCCTGTATTTTTTCATAACATGTCGAATTATGATGCGCATTTGTTTATTAAAGTTTGGTTCCGACGAGGAAAAAATATCAATTTTTGCTAACTTTGCTTTTCCTTATTCCACAAAATAAGGAAAAATATATATCTATCACCAAAAATCTACCGGTCGGGGAATATGTAGATAAAAAAGGGGTAGAAAATAAAATTTATTTAAAATTAAGATTTATAGACTCATTTAAGATTTATGGCTAGTTCTTTGGGAAAACTAGCGACAAATTTGAGTGACGATCAATGCATAGAGGTTCAAAAATTTGTCCCCAAGAATGAACATTTTATGTTATTAAGGCAGAAAGGTGTTTTCCCATACAGGCACATGGACTCATTGGATAGGTTGACAGAGACATCTTTACCGCACATGCTTTAACGACTCTTTAAATAAGTGCATCATCACCGACGAAGAATATAATTTTGCTCAGACCGTTTGGACTACATTTAATTGTCGAAATTTAAAAGATTACTCAGACCTATATTTAATGACTGACGTGCTATTATTGACAGACATTTTGGAACAATTTAGAAACGTATGCATCACGACATATAAGCTCGATCCCATTGAGCCGCCCACTCAAATTGCAATTTGAATTATACAATTCCAAAAATGATTCCTGTTTTCTTCCACAACATTTCAAATTATGACGCGCATATATTTGTTAAAGAGTTTGGCTGCAATGAGGGAAAAATCGAAATCATTGCTCCAAATAAGGATAAATATATTTCAATCACCAAAAATCTATCGGTCGGCGAATATGTAGATAAAAAGGGGTGGAGAATAAAATTTACATAAAACTGAGATTTGTCGATTCATTCAGATTTATGGCTAGCTCTTTGGAGAAACTAGCGAAAAATTTGAGCGATGAACAATGCATAGAGGTTAGAAAATTTTACCCCGACAATGAGCATTTTATGTTATAAGACAAAAAGGTGTTTTCCCATATAAACACTTGGACTATCCCGCAAAAGGACTATTTTAATTACTACCTAAATTATCATATCATCACCGACAAAGAATACAATTTTGCACAGACTGTTTGGGCGACATTTAATTGTAGAAATTTAAAAGATTACTCTGACCTGTATTTAAAGACTGACGTATTGTTATTGACAGATATTTTTGAACAGTTTCGAAACGTATGCATCCCGACATATCAGCTCGATCCGGCCCATTATTATACGGCACCCGGACTGAGCTGGGATGCAATGCTAAAAATGACTGACATAAATTTGGAACTTTTCACGGACATAGACATGCACCATTTCGTTTCCAAAGGCATTAGAGGAGGTATTTGCCAAGCCTTGCTGAGATACGCTAAGGCGAATAATAAATACTTATCAGAGTATAATTCGAACCAACCCAGTACATATTTAGCGTACTGGGATGCGAATAATTTGTATGGATTTTTTTGTCTCAAGTGATGCCTTATGGAGGTTTTAAATGGTTGTCGGAGACTGAAATTTTAGACTTTGACGTAACGAAAATGGGTGATGATTCACCAATTGGCTATTTCATCGAAGCAGACATTGAGTATCTTGAATCGCTACAGGCCCCACATAATGATTTACCATTCCTCGTTGAAAGCATGACTCCACCAGATTCAAAATTTAATAACAGAAAACTTATACCAAATTTAAACGACAAAGAAAAATATATTGTTCATTACAGAAATTTAAAGCATGCAATAAACCATGAAATGCAAATTACAAAAATTCATAGAATTATAAAGTTTGAACAATCTGATTGGCTAAAACAATATATTGACCTAAACACTACTTTTCGACAGACCGCAAAAAATGATTTCGAAAAAAACTTTTTCAAATTAATGAACAACAGTGTATTCGGTAAAGCCATGGAGAATGTGAATAAACGAGTGGATGTAAAACTTGTTAATCATTGGGATAATATTGGTCGTAAACCTGGCGCGGAAACACTTCTCGCTAAACCGAACATGAGAAGTATTTCCACGTTTACAGAAAATTTAGTCGCGATCCAATTTAACAAGTTAGAAGCTTGTTATAACAAACCGATTTATGTGGGGTTTGCTGTTTTGGATTTGTCGAAATTGCTAATGTATGAGTTTTTTTATGATTTTTTGAAGCCTAAGTATGGTGAAAAAGTTGCTCTGTGCTATTGCGACACGGACAGTCTCATTTTATTGGTCGAAACTGATGATATTTATGTAGATATCAAAGAGAACATAGAAAAATTTGATACCGGCAATTTCAGGCCTGATAACGTTTTCAACATGCCGCTGAAAATAAATCTATGCTAGGCCTAATGAAGGACAAGTTGGGAGGCGAGATTATGTTCGAATTTGTTGGGATAAGAGCGAAGATGTATGCTCATTGTACAGATAGGCATAGAGTTAATTGGAATAAAAAGGCCAAAGGTGTGAAAAAAAGTGTGGTAGATAGAGATATTAGTGGTGAGGATTATAGACAATGTATGTTAACCGGGGAAAATATATATCGCAAGCAGCAAATATTTAGAAGCTACAAACACGTCATATATACAATAGAACAGAATAAAATTGCATTGAGTAGCAACAACGATAAACGTTACATTTGTCCGAACGGCGTAAATAATCTCGCATGGGGGAATTCTAAAATACCATAACTGTAAATAAAGCTATCTATATTTATCCCTGAACCACTAAATTCATTCATAATGTTTATATTATATATTTGTCACTGTAATTGTAAATAACTAGCTACCCTTTTCTTAAAACTACTAGAAATGCTGAGATGTTATTCCATAAAGTAATTTTTGTATTGTAACTATTAATAATGTATATATTTATTCTTGAAATTATTAATAATCTATATTTTTGCATTGTAACTATTAATAATGTATATATTGTAAATTATGTTTATATATGTTTTCAACTTAAGCGCTTGAGGGATGTATTATTGATAAGAAAATCTCGATAAGATTGTCTCGACACACACAGGAAATAAGAAACGTAGTCTAATCAATTCATTATTTTTAACCGCAGAATTTTTTTCAATGTGTGACAAGGAGAAAACATGAAGATTTTAAAAATGTATTGAAATAACTTTACTAATACAAACCCTCGAGAATGTTCGGATACTAGCATTGATAATTATAAACCCAAACTCTAAATTCATAATTAGTTTGTAACCAGACTCCACCGTGACAAGTCAACATCAAGCTCTAAATTCATCGTTAGTTGTTAAAATAGTTTACATTAAGATGGTTAAAATACAAGTCGGATTGTTAAAATACAATATAATAATAAATCTTAAAGGTCAACTGATCAACTGATGTGTTTAAACTATCAAATTATATACATTTTATTGATATTAATTCTACAAAACTGTAATAATATGTATATATTCTTTTATTGTAAATGTTTTTTCACATTATTTTTTCCTGCTAATAAATGTCTATATAAAAATATATTTCTATTTTCATTATGTCAACCTCTTTCTACATTTTCAGAAATCCACTTTTCATCTACTTGCATCTACTTTTCATCTACTTGCATCCATTTTTAATCCACTTTTAATTAGCTAATTTACCGATTAAAACAGATTATTTTTTATATTAAAGGTAATAACATAGATTGTTTCAAATTTATTGTATAAATACAACATATGTTTCACAAACACTGTGGCTTATTCAGATAATGGTATACAAGATATACAATGATATAGTATATCATTACATGAAGAAGCCAAAGTGTTGGTGTTCCTATGTTCTATTTATACAATAAATTTGAAACTTAAAAACAAACAATGTTTTTATCTTTAGTAATGAAATGAAGTTTGAACAAGTTACTCCACAATCAACCAATTATATATTTTTTTTGATAATTGTGCACAGCATATTTTTGAAATAATTTTTTACAAATATAGATTTTTTTTTAATATTACACATATATTTCGTAGTCCATTGTATACCGTGTATACCGCTTGAATTTAAATATCAGAAAATAATTTGATTATTTTAAGAAAACTTTAAAGAATACTAAATATTTAAAAATAATACATTAATATTACCTGATTGAATAATGACTGGACCAAAAAAAAATTACCGATTCTCCAGGATTTGGAATAATTTCCCCATCATAACACACATCTTTAACTTTGCAGTATGAATTGTCGGTTTTGCAATGAATAACAAACATTTTAAATTTTTCAAATTAAATCTCAGAATAGAATTCCGTTTGATATTTATTTGAAAAATAATTTTCACTGACAAAAATTTTGTAGTCTAGGGACGCCGTTTGTAAATATCAACGTTTGTTTGTTGTTGTCATGGTAAACAATTATATTAAACCAATATACGTATATGATTTTGAAATTACTTTGATGTAAAAACATAGACAATCTAAACATAAACAATCATAAACAATCTAAGTAAAACGGTTACAGCAAAACATAAACAAAATCGGTAACGGTTACTGTAAAACAAACCCAAAACAAAATTTAACGGTTACAGTAAAATATAGGCGAAATAGTGTTCCTGCCACTATGCAATCTATTAGTTACAATTTGCTGAAGCTTGCATGTAGTTACATATCTCTGGTTTTAAAATATTTTAAAATAATCATCTTAATTAGATTAAATAAGTGTCACAACTAAATATGGAACAGTCGTCATCTAGGCCTACTAAAAGATATAAATTATTTAATGAAAACTATTGATATTCCCGTAAGTGGAAATAACAAGAAAAATATATAAAAAAATAGAAACTTATTTCTAACATTGAAAATAAAAATACTTGTATTAAAAGTGTCCTTCGGGATCTTAATGCACACTTTGTAAAATTTTCCATAAAATTTAGGTACCTTTACGCACACTGTATAGATGGGAGAAAACATTTTCTTGTAACGAAGTCATAAGTAATAAGAACAATAGTCTTTCTTATTGTGTTATCGATTTATCACATATTGATAGTTCTAATGAAAATAATTTAGATGGAAATTCGGAAAATGATTCTACTACAGGATTCGACTATAGTCAATTGTAGAATAGAACGCAGAGTGCAAGTAAACCGCTGTAGTAAATGCTGGACATACGATCATACGACAAAAGACTGTAATGGACCGGACAGAAGGAAACTCTGCCTTAAATGCGGCAAAGAAGGGCATATCAGCAATAAATGCAACGCAGAAAAAGAATTCTGCGTACTATGCGAGGAAAAACACAGAGCAGGAGCAGGCAAGTGCAAATACTTTCAAAAAGCCCTACGCGAGGAAAATAAACTTGAGCGACAAATGTCCAGGCAACTCTCGTCCAAGGCAAAAGGTGGAGGAGGACCCCAATAGAAAAACATTCCAAGACGAAAATCCTACAAACAAATGCAAACAGGAGTACCCCCGTAATGGACATTGCGGTAGCCTATGCAAAAAGAACAACTATGACCTTATAATAATTAGCGAGCCAAACAAGAAAAAAACAAAAGGCAAACACAAGTACCACGATGCAGATATAGACACAGCTATCATAAATGCAAGCCAAGTACCAATATACAGCTTCTCGAAAGGGAAAGGCTTTACCTGTGAGGAACTACAAAGCGCCTTCCTATATTTTGTATACATAAGCCCAAACTGCACAGAAAATACTTTTGAGACACACATTGGTGAACTGAGCGCTGATATAGCAGGTCGAACCAAACCTGTAATAGTGGGCGGAGACTTCAACGCCAAACACAGAAGTCCGAACGCTGTAGATGACCCAAACGCTAAACCTGGTGATCTTAAACGATGGGAAAAAACCCACGCTACGCCGAAAAAATGGTACCTCATACATAGACCTATACTCTATAGTCTATAGTCTCTGAAGTCTCTGAAGACTATAGTCTCTGAAGAAATAATAAAAACTGAATTCACCTGGGAGGTCCTCGTCGAGGAAGAAAACTTGACAACTGAACATGACTTCATTCTGTACCAGACAAAGTTCGGGAAAAGTGGAAACAAACAGAAAAAACTATGGATACGACACGTAATGAATAGTGATAATCTGGTGGAAAGTTTTGCAAGTCAGTCGGGTCAAACAGGCCAACAAAAAGACCCACTATTTCTAACACAATGCCTGAAAAAGGCATACCGCACTACAGCCAAATTCTATAAGGCAGATGAACATGGAAAAATGCCATACTGGTGGACACATGAAATAGCCAAGGAAATAGAAAATTGCAAGGCTTCACGACGCAAATTCCAAAGACTAAAAAAAAAACGAAAAAAGAGAGACATACATTACACAAAATTTAAAAAAACACTAAGGGAAAATATTACAAGCGCTAAACGAAACAAATGGCTGGAACTGTGCAAAAACCTAGACAATGACACATTTCGAGACGCGTACAAGATAGTAAGACAACAAATGCACGTTACCTATCCAAAGATAACTCTAAAAACGGACCAAAAAAAGAAGATCTTTGAAGAACTCTTTATCACAACAGCAGAAAAAATAGACCAAAGACAAAAAACCGAAAACACGGAAGACAACATAGACATAACAGAAGACGAGATGAACTATACAACTATACAACTTATGCAATACACCGCATAAAGACAAAAAAGCACCTGGACCCGACAGAATTCCTCCGGAAGTGGTTAAAACTATAGCTCACTAACTCATAAACGAAATCATGCAGATACTAAACAAGTGTCTACAAGACAGAGTTTTCCCAATATATTGGAAGACTGCAAAACTTGTGCTCATACCAAAACCAAAGAAAAGTGCGGATGACAAACTAAAATACAGGCCAATATGTCTACTAGATGTAATCGGGAAGCTATTCGAAACTATAATAAACGAGAGACTCAAAAAGAACCTGGAGGAAAGAGGAGGACTAAACGAAAAACAATACGGATTCCGAAAAGGACGCTCCACAATCAACGCCATAAAACGTGTAAAAGAGTTCATCGAAAGAGGAAGTTCAAAAAAACAACACTTGCTATCTTTTTCGGTATCAGAAATGCATTCAACAACGCCTCGTGGATAATAACAATAAAGAAACTAATAAACCGAGGAATCGACTCCTACTTAATAGATATAATTAGATCCTACTTCGAAGAAAGGCAAATAGAAATAGAAAAGGGACTTACAAAAACGGTATGCGCCGGTGCCCCACAGGAGTCGGTGCTAGGCCCCACCCTGTGGAATATTTTATATATATATATATATATATATATATATATATATATATATATATATATATATATAAACCTTTATTGGCATTTTAAAAACAAACACTTAACAAACATTAGACCTTACAAGCTAGACAATCAACAAGTCTTTATAGTCATATAAAATATTTTATATGACGACGTACTCGACCTGCCCCAGACGGGCCAGATTAAACTGTATGCGTTTGCAGACGACTTATGCGCATGCATAAAAGGTGAAACAACCGCAGATATTATAAGAAAAGCTGAACGTACTCTGAAATGCATAAGCAAATGGATGGAAACAAACTTGAAGTCGCACCTGAAAAAACCACAGCAGTCGTTATCTCAAACAGCTACAAGAAACGTAGACATATAATAGTTCATTATGGAGACCATGAAATCAACGAACGAATGCAAGTATCTAGGTGTAGTCATAGACTACGGAATGACTTTCGGCAAGCATATAGACAAAGCGGCCACAGCTACAAAAGCACTTTCAGCAGTACTACAAAACCTTGGTGGTCCAAACTACTTCAAAAGAAGAGTACTGGCACTGACAACGCAGTCCATCCTACTATACGCGGCAACTATATGGGAAAAAGGCCTACAAAAAATAAAATATAGAGAAAAGTTAAAAATGTGCCAAAGAAGAACCGTCTTAAGTGTAATATGCGCATACAGAACGATATCGGCAGAAGCAGCAACGGCATGTGCGGGAGTTATACCAGTGGAACTCCTGATCAAAGAAAGATCGCAGATAGAAAAACGAATCACGAAAAACAAACACAAGTTCCACAAGAAATAAAAGCGCACAAAACAGTGATAATGCAAGAGGAGCGCGAAAACACCCTCGAAGCATGGAAAATTAGCTGGAATAGCTCAATGGACCAAGACACTTATACGGAACTTAAAAGCATGGAGAACAAGAAAACACGGAAATATAACATATTACATGACGCAACTCTTCACAGGACACGGCTGATTCATGGCATACCTGAAGAGAATCATTAAAAGACAAACAGACACCTGCATGTACGACAGAGAAGCAAACATAGCAGAGCATACATTGTTTAAATGCCCACGCTTCGAAAGAGAAAGAACGGAGCTCAGAATAATAATAGGAGAAATAAATAGCTAAAACCTTGTCCAAAAAAATATTAGATAGAAAAGAAAATTGGGAAGCAACGAAAACTTTCATGGAAAAAGTCATGAAACAAAAAGAAACAGACGAAAAAGCAGGAGCCAAAGAAAGGACATGAAATAACAACAAAGAAACAGCTGGCGACTACCTGAGAATAATATGGAAAACGGAACCGGGCGGTCGTAGCATTCAAAAGGGTTTTTTTAGTGGGTATGCCAGGCTACTGAAGACTCCCACACTACCAGACACGTATGGTGTGCATAAAGCATTTCCCCCTCCAATACTGAAAAAAAAATATATATAATCATATAACTTTATTATGTTCGGGTCAATCCTGGGAGGAGGTAGCTGCGATAACTATGGTATGGTTGAATAAGATTCATATATGGCTTAGAACTAATCAACTATCACTAAACATTAATAAAACTACTTTTATAACTCTTGGGTGTTATTGCGATAGTATACCTGTTGATATCAAACTATATATTGAGGATATGGAAATTGTGAGAGTCGACTCCTGTAAAAATCTTGGAGTATATCTTGTTTGCTTTATGAGATGGGACTACCATATTAAAGAAATTAAAAAAAAGACTAGATACTTGATCTTTGTGTTTCATAAACTAAGTCATATTCTAGAACTAAAAACTATGAAGGTCACATAACATGCCTTATTTGAAAGTATTGTCAGGTTTATTCAGCTATGGTTTAATAGCTTGGGGTAGTGCCTATGATAATGTAAATAAACCACTTGTAGCTATACAAAATAAATTGATTAGAATAGCAAAGGTTAAATCTGTATTACGTATTAATAAGCTCTATATAGTGAATACTGTGGTTTATTTTTATGATGAATGTAGAAGAATATATATGATGCATCGTTGAAAAACAAGAAACATGTTGATTATTTTGCCTAGAAAAAGAAAATGCGCGTTATACGGCTATTAACAATTTTAATAAATTACTTTGTCTATCATTTGCTGGATAAGAATAAATAAATAAATATAAAATTATATAAAATCATATATATTTACACTTTTTTGAAAAATCACTTTTTTACGCCATTTTATTCATTGAAGCGTTTTACATATTCCATGCGAAAAGAGCACATGTGTATACACCACAAGTCAACTTAAAAAGCAATTAAAAGGGCACGAGTCCTGGACTTATGCCCCTTTCAAGTGAAACGAAACTCATCTGTCAGATATGACATAATATCACTTTATCATGAGCTTGCCGAAAATGCTTTTAAACCTAGAAAAAGAGTATCTGTTGGCAGCAATAGTGAAAACCATAAACATAATTAAATAAAAATTGCTGGAAAATGATGATTAACTAACTAAAATTTTTGGTCAGTTCGAAAAAGGCATAAGTCCAAAAATTTTAATTCAAAATATCTTGATGAAAATTGTTCTTGTTTTAATAAATAAATATTCCAAAAAGCATGTATGTTTTTTACTTAACAATCTCTATATTCAGTTTCTTCAGCATCAATGACTTTTTCAACAAAAAACATTTTTGTTGATTCTGAAAATTTTTAATTCATGGACTCGTGCCCTTTTCGAAATGACAGGTTCAATTATACATAAATTTATATATTTATATATAGTTATATAATTTTTTTTCCGGATGAGGGCTCGGGCATGTTACATTTCATTATATAACAATTAAAAGAGTAGATTTCGTAATATGAAATAGATTTCGTAGACAATTTCAAATTATGTTCGTTTTTATCATGTATTTTAAATAGTCAGCAAAATAGGTTTATATAAACAGACATTTATGGTTTGTTGTTACACATTTTTATGTGGATGGAACAAGACGAATTTCAAATATAGTATACAAATAGAAATTGTATGTAAACAGACATTTATAGTTTCTTATCGCTTCATTTTCATGCGGATGGAACAAGGCGAAATTCGAGGATAGTAATAGTAACAAAACAGAAAATTTATGTAAACAGACATTTATGGTTTCTCATCGCTAGGTACATTTTCAAGCACTAAAATGCATCGGTAATTTTTATGTAAGATATTTTTATAATTATATACACTACATATTTTCACGATTTCTTATAAAGATATTTTGAACTTCAGTTGCAGCAAAAATGTCATTGAGTGAAGGTGCTAGTAGTGAGAACCCTAATAAAAGGCCAAGATTAGATGAAAGGAGGGCTAACTCATTAAGTGAAATTGAACCAGTTAGTCAACAGTGTTGTCAACCTCTGTGACATCAAAAATTATTATTTTTTTTTTAATTTGAAATAATTAAAGATGAGAAAAAAGTGTATATTTATGCAATATGATTAGTATGCAATATTTTTATTATGTGAAAAATCTAGAATGAGAAAAATAATTAGCAGAAAAGACAATAATACGACAGGTATGAAAAGACATTTATTAACTGCTCATCCGAAGGCCTTCGTAGAAGTTTTTGGCACATCTACATCGATTCAAAAATCAGTGTCATTAGCTCAGAAAAAGTTGATTGATATGTTTTCTGAACAGGTAATTTAAGATACAACTCACTATAAATTATTATAAATCCTATAAATTGTCAAATCGTTCAATATATCCTAAATCTGGAAAACTTCGTAAGCCCGCTTTGGTTTTAATTGAAATTATGTGATCAAAATTATCTATATAACAAATAAACACGCATTTATTAAATCATTAATTGTTTTAGCCTTAACTATATGAAACGACATTTTAAATAGGTTTTTAAAAAATTAAACAACTTATGTGATATGTTTCACTTGATATTTTATTGATTACTAGTTTCACCAACACAGTGGCATCTTCAGATCTAATACAAACATTAAACAATTACATATATTTATGATTTTAACATGGGCTTTGCCATATTTTCAAGAGTGGTGATTGGTGCAGAAATTCGGTCTGTTCGTTGAGACAGTTACTAGAACTGTTGTTGATGGTTTTTCCGATTTCTAAAGATTCTAGTAGGTCCATTTTTAATCCTTTTTCCATGCGATGTAATATTGTCGGCTGGTTGTTTGCCGAAATTTGGTGTCCTGTGGTTATTAGGTGATTAGCGAAGGTAGATTTGTTATTTTTCAATCGTAGAGATCGTTTGTGTTCATTAAACCGGGTTTCGAAACTTCTTCCGGTTTGTCCTATGTAGGTGGCATTTATTAATTACAATAAAACTAATAAGTTAAACAATAAGTTCTACCAAGAACGATATTTCACGAGATGAGACGACACGAGACGAGTCGAGACAAACGATTACGAGAGCGAGACCGAGGCGAGACAAACGCTTCCTAGAGCGAGACGAGATTTTTGAAACTCTCGCCCTAACTCGTCTCGTGTGAAGCCCTATAGACAACCACCAGAATATCCAGATATTCCAAATTACCGCGGAGCGCCTAATTACTGAACATGCCGGACTAACCAACCGCCGGATTATCATGATTGTACTGTAGTTGTATAATTTTTTTAATTGCATTTTTTGTTCTATTCAAGTAAACCAAAACACGTGTCTGCTAGTTATCTCGCCCTCTAATTATCTGAATTCCCGCCAATTGGTTACCAATTTTCCCTATATGAAATATTGTAATGTCCACGCCTTTTTTCCCACACTTCCTTGATATTGTAAAATTAATTTAAAATTTTATATTTTACATAATTTTAATAAAAAGTTAGTTAATTTGTAGAAGGCTTAGTGTACAGTCACATAAAGACTTATTACTAGTCTTGCACATATCTTCTTAATACTTGCAATAAACCAATCGCAAGTCTAAGCAGTGACATGACTTCTACATCCGGAAAAAACGCTCCTATAAAGAAGCATTTTTAGGATGGGGCTACACGAATATTGTAAAGAGGAATATTCAAAAGCCTCAGTGTGTTTTATGTAATAAAGTGCTTAATCCAAAGTGCATGAAACCAAGCAAATTAAAAGAACATTTCGAGAAAGTTCACAAAGAGTTCGTAGGAAAAGATATAGATTTTTTTAAGAAAAAAGAGACACTTCTGATGTCTTCGCAGTTGGATTCCACAGAAAATATGCAAAAGGCAAATGAATCGTGTGTTGAAGCTTTAAATCAGATTCCTTATCCCATTGCTATGAACAAAAAACCGCACACTATAGGCGAGATGAGCTTCTCTCCTATAGTGTGCGGTGTTTGTGTAAAACCTTTAACCTTGTTTGTGTGATGCAGTATCGCTCGTTATTGGTGAGCAACATGTGGCTAAAATTAAACAAATATCAGTCTCAAATACAACAGTTCAAAGTCGCATTTTAAACATGAGTAACGATACTTTGGCAACTGTTATTTATGAATTTAATGAAAGTCCTATATTTGCGCTGAATTTAGATGAGTCAACGGATTTAGGTTCGTGTTCATAATTATTGCTATTTACTCGGTATATTAAAGATGACCATGTAAAATAGGAATACTTGTTCTGCAAGTATCTGCTCACCTCTACTCGTGCTGAAGATGTATTCGAAACGCTAATGCAGTTCATTTTAGACAACGGACTGGACTGGTCAAAGTTGGTTGGCGCTTGTTCAAACGGGGCGCCTTCCATGATGGGTTTTCGTTCTGCATTTCAAGCTCTCGTGAAACAAGTTCCTCCTCAAGTTTTATCTTATCATTGCTTGATACACCGCTACGCTTTGGCTGTTAAAACGCTTCCACCAGATTTGCTAAGCACATTGAATGACGCTGTGAAAATTGGGAATCAAATTCGTGGCAGTGATATAAACTCGAGATTAGTTAAAGTTTTATTGGACGAAGTTGGTGCCAAATGTAATTCTTATTTATATCACACAGAGGTACGCTAGGAAATAGGTTATCGCGAGGAAAAGTTCTGAACTGAGTTTACGAGCTCCGTGAAGAAATAGGATTATTTTTGGAAAAACAGAGAACAGAAGAAGAAACAGATTTTTTTTAAAAATCCACGATAAAACATTTATGAAAAAGCTGGTCTATCTTGATGATTTTTTCAGTGAAATTAACAGTCTTAATATCTCACTGCAAGGAAATATTACGAATATTTTGACAGCGCAGGATAAAGTTGCAAGTTTTGTGCGTGAATTAGAACTTAACCAACGAAAAGTGCAAGTTGCCGATGTATCAATGTTCAAACAGCTGTATGAGCAATTGGTAAACGGTAAAAAACCAAACCTAACAAAATTACGTTTCAAATTTCCTTAGATCAGCATTTATCTGCAGCAATGAACTCACTGAAGCAATATTTTCCGGACATGGATACTCGTCAGTTCAACTCTTGGATATTAAGACCATTTTCTACTGATGATGACATTATTACAGACGAAGATGTGGCGGCCAAAGTGGAGTTTCTCGGACTGCGCGAGAATAGTGCTTTAAAAGAAGAATTTAAAAATTATGATCTCGGCACATTTTGGAGTAAAGCAAGTGCCGAATAACCTGTTATAGCTAATAGAGCTTTAAAACTGTTAATACCCTTTGCCACCACCTATAGATGTGAGAGTGGTTTTTCAACTTTAATTTAATTAAAAACAAAGGCCAGAAACCGTCTCAATGTGGAACATGACTTGAGACGTGCTCTAAGTGAAACTAAACCTAACATAAAAAGACTTGTGAATGCAAAGCAATACAACCTTCACACTGATTACTAAAATATGTTAATAAAATTGTAATATTGTAGTATAATTTGTGAATAATAAAGATTACTTATATTTGCTTGTATTGTTTGTTTTGATAACATTTTAAAGTAGGGATAAAATTAGTTTTCTAATAGGTCACAGGAGTGACCATTGTGTGACCATTGTGTACCATTAGAAAATGGTATTGCAAAGGTTAGGAACCTATGCACTAGAGACTGAAATTGTAGTGCGTATATTTAAATCAGGGGATTGTCATCTACCTACCAACTACCGACCATTATATTTAACCTCTAATTTGGCTAAGATTCTCGATAAATTGATTCATAAAAGAACCTATGATTTTATTATAAAGGCTAACTTGATATCGACGAAATAATTATTATGGTTTTCTAAAAAAGAGAAGTACAAGTGATGGATGCACTCATTATAATTTTCATTTATGAAAAACTGAATTCTGATAAACGTACCATTCTTGCTTTTCTATATTTAGCTAAAGCTTTCGACATGGTTAATCATTCCATCCTACTAGAAAAACTAGATAAATATTGAATTAGAGGCATTGCTAACAATTTAACTAGATTTTCTAAATGATCTAACACAGGTAGTTAGATATATAGGTACTGTCTTAGTAATGAAGTGTTGTTTAAAATCGAGATACCTCAAGGTCCTATTCTGGGGCCAATACTCAATGATATTTTTAATATAGTTGAGGATAACTGTTCAGTATCTAATACTGATGATACAGCTATTATCTACTCATGCAATACCTGAATGGAAGTATAAAACAATATGAATGATAGATTGGAAATTGCTAAATGTGCTTCAATGGATAAAACAGTCTACTATATAACTTTTTGTTGTTATAGTGACAGTCTACCAACAAATATTACACTATACATTGGCAATACCAAAATTAATTCTTTTTGAAAGTATTGTATATTACGGTATCATAGCATGGGATGGTGCTTATAAGAAAATAAGAAAACCTCTGGGTACTATTCAAAACAGTTATTAATAAGATATGAACTAAAAACAATAATACGCCTCTAAATATTCGCGAAAATTTTATACTAAGATCAATGCTATACCACTATGAAGAGTGCAATTTATCATATAATAATTATTCTGGCAAATATAGAAATAAAACAGTAATGTTAAAGAGAATAAAAAAAATTATTTATTATAAAAGCTATTGTTTCAAATAACGCATGATGAAAATCTCTCTAAGTAGAACTACTCCAGGAGGTGCAAAGAACGACGCAATCGGGCCATCGAATTCTGGATAGCCCGAAACAACATGAAACCAATCAAAGCTCCAGGAAACAGCAGCGCTCAAACTTAAAACAAAAAGAGCATGCTTCTTTGGAACAGTAAATATAAACTCACTGCTGAAAACGTTAAAACTGAAACAACTAATCAAGGTCCCTTTTTTATCTTTTTTTTTCTTTCTTTTCTTGCTACCGTTATCTTTGCTTTTTTTCTTTTTCTTCTTTCTGTTTCCTTACACTCAGCCCCCTTTTCTCTTTCCTGTTCTCCTGGTATGATTACTTGGCTTTTTGGGGTTTTCGTAGCCCCTTCTGTCGTAGGGCTGCGCTGGAAATTCGACGCTAGCGAACTACCAGCGGTTATACTCGCAACTAAACTTTTTGTCAAACACGCGCACGTCTTACTTACTTGAACTCTCGAATCGAGTTTCTTTATAGTTTGTGTTTATAGTGTAGTTTTTTTTTTAAGTTTGAGTATTTGGGGTATTTTTAGGTCGGGTTATTAGTAAATATGTTCTGTTTTTTGTTCTTTTTTTTATTGTTTCCATGTGTTTTTTTTTGTTTTTTTTTTTGTTTTTTTTTTGATATGTTGAATTGTTTGTCTTATCGTAATTGTTGTAAATATGCCAATAAAGGTAATAATAATAGTAAAAAAACTAATCAAGGTACTTGATGAATTTAAGATTCTAATCCTGGCCCTCCAAGAAAAGAGATTCGCAGACGAAAATATAATGGAATCAGAAGGATATAGAATCTTCAAATGTAAAGGAGGCCTAAACCCTATAGGAAAACCTAGGAATTGGATTTATCGTGAACAAACAAGATAATTAACTCTATAACAGATTTCTACTCACCAAATGAACGGATTGCAATCATGACACTACGATGTGCGAATAAAACCTACACTATCAATCAAGATACAATACCTACACAATCAAGACAAAAATAGTCAAGACGTCAATGGAAATAGCCTCGCCCAAGAGACAAAGAAAACACAGGTGGAGGAATAACCAATGCGAGGAGCCCCTTGAACTTAGAAGTAAAACCTTGAAAAAATGGCACCCAAACAAAAACAACGACGACTATATCTTATTCGAAGAACTGAGAACACAAACTATATATCTAGAAGCAGAAATATGAAAAATCGTAGATACGAAGACAGTCCAAAGACATAAACTAATACAAAAGATTTGGGAAACAGAATAAACAGATTTGGGAAACCGGAAGAGTGGAAAACAGCTATGATCAATACAATACACAAAAAATTGAGAAAACGGATGCAAACAACTATAGAGGAATTTCATTACTATCAGTAACATACAAGATCATATCCAAAGCATTACAAAATTGATAAGAGGTCCAACTGGACCCTAGTAGGTGACTACCAGGAAGTATTCAGGAAAAGCAGACCCTGTTCCGAACAGATACTAAACGTGAAAGTCTTAATAAAGTACAGGAGACTAAGGAGCAAAGACATACATGTGACATTCGTGGACTTCAAGAAAGTGTACTACTCTGTAGATAGAGTCGTACGACTCTATATATAGGGTATTATATAGTATCTTATTCAATACCCTGGAAGAATTCGGAGCCGATGACAAATCAATCGCAATCACAAGAAAAACCCTAACAAACACAAAGTCAATTTTAAAATTTATGGGAGAGATATCAGAACATTTTGAGATCAAAACAGGAGTGAGACAGGGAGATGAGCTCTCCCCATTACTCTTCAACTATGTACTGGAGAAGGTAATGAGAGAATGGAGGAAGAAGGAATTCCTAAATTAAACATAGTAAGAAAGAAGGATAACCTTGAAATAGACTGTCTGGCTCTTGCGGATACATATTGCGGATATGTATATATATATATATATATATATATATATATATATATATATATATATATATATATATATATATATATATATATATAAATATATATATATATATATATATATATGTATATATATATATATATATATACATATATAAATATATATATATATATATATATACAAGACTAAGACACTACAATACAGTTATTAAACCAGAAGGCCTCTATGCCTCAGAATGCCTCACGCTAAACACAGCAAGACAAATAGAGGAGAGAGGAGATAGAAAAAATGAGAGAAAGATTATTCTGGTAAAGAAGAAAACAGAAAAAATAACAGACACAATGAGAAGAAAAAGAGTAACCTTCTATGCAGACATTAAAAGAATGTACGAAGGAAGATTGACGAAGAGAACATTCAACTACTTCGATAACATTGATCTATGAGGTCAAGAAAGGCATGGATGAAGTGGAAATAGATGGAGAAGAGGTAAAGAGAAGAGAAGAATTCGGAAAGAAGATCAGAGGAGTTCAGGGTTTTCAATAAAAGGAAAAAGGAACAAAAAGGACGAAAGATCTTTCTCTCTTCCGTCTATTTTGCTTCTGTTTTATTTTTTGGAGAAAACATGGAGAAGAAATAAAATGGGAGGGAAGAAAGAAGAGAAGAAGTGAAAATCAATCATGAGAAGTTATTTCACGTGGTCCATAGTAGGCCAAAATCGAAGGAAGAACAACAAATGCTCTTGTTATGTAGCCATAAAATACTACAACATGTTACCTCAAGATTTGAAAATTTTTATTTACTTAAATTTCTCTTTTTGAATTTTTATTTTCTTTTTGTTTTTTGTGTCTTTTTTGTTTTCTTCCCGACTTATATATAGATAAGTTTTTATCTCTATAGTATATATACATTGTATATTTTGGGAAATAAATATATAAATAAATAAAAAACAGATCCTCTTAATAAATGTTTATAATTGTGCTTAAGATAATTATTGTTCATAAGTGACTTATATTAAGTGACTTACACATTTAATATGTATAGTTAAAACAATGTAAATCATTTTGTGGATCATTTATATTAAATTTGAATATATTATTTAATAATAATATTGTTCTAAATGAGCCGAGAGGAAGCCATTTCATTCCTACAAGAAATCAAATATAACTTGGACTATCTACAAAGCCATTACACCCAGTTGGGACTAAACGCTAGGGACCGTTTGAATGCAAGTATTTCCGGCTCTAAACACAGCATGATCTCTAGCATAAGCTCTAAACATGAAATGTCATTAGATCACCACTTTCTGTTTTAACAAATATTCAACCCAATTTCATATTAAACTAAACTTGTATGGCCACTTTGAACTTTATGTTAAAGAAACTTTTGGGAAAAGCAGAAAACTATGATTAGATTATAATTAATAATTTATAAAGTTAAGCTTAAACACGAGAAAATATATGTTTCTTTTTTTTCAAATGTTGAAATATCTACCAATAGCCAATTAAACATGTTTTGGTTGCATAATTTTCAATACAAAACTGATTAGTTTAAACTAAACCTTTAATTTGATCTGTATTTTGTTGTGCCTTTAATTTGTTGAAGGTATGTTCTGTTATATTTTAGAAAATATAAAATATTATTATAGTCGTGCGTACGATATAAACAATACAAAATTATTTTTCTTATATTACACAAGCTTTGGCTTCAAATGGGATCTTTATTAGTTTTTTGTGTGCTTGTTAGACTTAAACATATCTTTTACATCACCTGTATTTGGGGAAATAGTCAAATCAGTGTTTAACAATCTGTTTTTATATAGCCATTTCATTTTATATGCCTTTAACCTTCCGTGCACCACGTGGGGTTTAATAAACCCCAGCGAAACAAAAATCGTCGTATCTTTTTAAACGGCTGCGCGAATTCCACGAAACGTCGAGTAGCTGGAGTTGCGACGTTGCCGGGTCGAATAGTAACAGTGATTTAGTAGTAGCGTCGCAGGCGCAGCAGACGGTCGCTCGCAAATTGTGGCAGGGTGTCACAAACCCCACGTAGTTCGGCACGTCGTCTAATAGGTAAGCCGTTTGACATGCAAAATATACCTATTTCTACATAAATATTTATTTATTCTGTTTTTTTAATTACCTTAATCGTTTGTGTATTTGTTTGCAGGTCTCATAATGGCTAGACGTTTAGATCAACATGAAATATTATCGGCACTTTTGGATGATAGTGATGGTGACACAGATAAGCTAAATTGAAGGTGATTCGGACCATTTGAGTACTCAATCAGTGACATCGAAGAGGATGTAGTGGACGTGGACATTTCTTCAGGAGGTGAGTCTTCTAGCTCGCAAGGCTTTTATATTGGTAAAGATGGCAAAACAAAATGGCAAAAAGAGCCGTTGACAAGAAAATATAATTACACAGTTGCCGGGAGTGAAAAAGTCAATATAAAGACAAGAAAACTAGTTTAGAATGCTTTGAAGTATTTATTTCCAATGAGATACTTGAATCGGTTGTGAAACATACGAATGTAAAGATATGTCTTTCGAGACCACAGCCACCAGACGATGAACCGCTAAATGTTCTCTATAAAGAAACAACTGCATATGAAAAGAAAGCAGTTTTTGGGCTTTTGTTTTAAGCAGGATTGTATCGTTCTAGGAGACAAAACCTCAATGACCTCTGGGCTTCAGATGGTACTAAAATCGATATATTTCGATGCACGATGTCTAAAAATCGATTCTCGTACTTACTAAATAATATGAGATTCGATGACGCTACGACTAGAGAAGACATAATAAAGACTGATCGTTTAGCACCAATCCGAGACATATTTGAAACTTTTGTCCAGCTTTGCCAAAATGCGTATACACCATCCGAATACCTAACTCTTGATGAAGAATTGGTTGCCTTTCGAGGGAGGTGCGGATTTCGGCAGTATATCCCATCGAAACCCGCAAAGTATGGAATTAAAATAAATGCATTAGCCGACGCTAAAACATTTTACATCGTACATTTACAAATTTACTGCGGCAAACAGCCAGACAACGGTCCATTTGCGTTGAGCAATAAACCATTTGACTTAGTCAATCGTATGGTAAACTGCGTTTCCGGCTCGTCAAGAAATATTACTATGGACAATTTCTTTACCAGTCATGAAACTGCTGAAAACTTGTTGCAGAAACATAAATTAACGATAGTTGGTACTTTGAGAGCTAATAAAGCTTGCATTCCATTATGTTTCAAGCAATCTCGAGAGGAATATGCATCACGGTTTGGATTTCAAAAAAATATCGCTCTCGTTTCTTATGTTCCAAAGCCTCGAAAGTACGTTTATATGATGTCTTCCCTTCATCATGATAAAGAAATCGATCATGAAACTGGAATCAAGCAGAAGCCATCTATGATTACATTCTATAATGAGACCAAAAGTGGAGTAGACGTGGTCGATAAACTTGGCAGAACATACGACGTTTCTCGCAACAGCAAACGCTGGCCTCTCACTTTATTTTTCTCGATGCTCAATCATGCAGGAATCAACGCTGTGATCCTATGTATGTTCAATAATGGCATTGAAGCAGGAAAATCTAACACTAGAAGAAAGTTTATTCGTGATCTGGGAATGGCTTTGATTGAAGACCACCTGAGAAACCGCACAGATAATCCACGAATTCCAAGGGATTCTCGTAAGCGCATACATGTCTTACTTGGTGAACCAAGTATGGATCCACCAAAGAAGATGCCAAGACGTGTAACAAGATGTTCGGAATGCGATAGAAGAAAAGATCGATAGACCAAGTACGGCTGCGAGCGATGCGAAGTACCTATATGCTTAGAGCACGCATATTTTTTTTGTAAAAATTGTGCAGATTTGAACCAACTGGGATCTCATGAAGACTAATTAAGTTTAGTTATTTTTATTTTATTATTGTTTCTTATCTAATTAGGCCCTGAAATAAAGGGCAATTAGAAGTTTTTAGTTACGTTTTTTTTTTATAAGGCTAAACCAAATAAGATGGTCTTCTTTTAGTTATGAAAAAAGTACTATTTTTGTTACAATGCCTACAGATATTAAAAATGTTTATTTTTCTTAACAAATTTATTTTATTTCTATCTCCTAATAGTCCAAAAACAATATAAATATGTATAAAATAAACTTTAAAAAGATATTCTCTATATATAGATAGAATGACATATGGGGTATAGCAAACCCCACATAGTGCAGGATGCAACTTTTACCCACGTGGTTTACGGAAGGTTAAATAGAGCTATTAGTTCATAGGTACTTAAAATAGTTTCAACTTCTCAAGAACTTTAGTTAATAATTGTTTTACTTGTTAATTTAATATTTCTGCAACCATAGACACCACCATTATAGATTTGACCATATAAACTTATTAAAGGCAAAACATAGACTACATATATAAATATATTCAACCTTTCCGTAGCTCTATAATATTATTAAGTCTTTAATACTACAAAACAAATCTTAAGTTGAAACAGCTTCTTCCTTTGCTAATACCACGCAGGATATTGAATTATACAACTGATATGTGTATGTTATTTACTAGACCCTAGTCCACTTTCGTGGCACTAAACAGGAACTAGATAAATAAAATTGTTTTTAAGATCTTATCTTTTTATTTAACTTAAGTGAATAGCTAGATGGTCTACAGATGATCTTTTGTATATTACCAGGAAACATTTTATGTCACTTGGCTCCAACTCTTGACTCCATAGTGGCACGTTCAGAAAGACGCGGCCTATCAAAACTAAGGAGACTTTAAAAAATTCTCTTCTATGTTTGTAACCTGTATCAATATGAGTAGCATTATAAATCAGTTGGCCGATTCCTGCTATTTTTTCTTTTATTGTCACCCACTTTACAGAATTTTCTTTCAAACGATATTTTGTGACAACAACTGATTCTATCTTTAGCAATGAAGTGATTGTTTTATCATCGTCTTCATTGATGATACAGAGTCATATTCGTTTTCTTCTATGTATTCGTCAGTAGAAGTATCACCATCATCGTCCTGTTTTCTTCTTCCGAATCGGAGTCGCAAATCGCTTGGGCCAGCTCCTCCAATTCCGAAATTTCACTTCTTAATTTTATTTTATTCCCAAAATTTGATGAAAATATTGGAGACTGGACAAAACCCTTTATTCCATAAACAATAGACAACTCTATTCTATCTATATGCAGATGAATGCTAAAACATTATTTTGATTATACTTACATAACTACTCGCGCGGTGTATTTTATACACCAAATTGCAGCGCAGAAACGAAAATACGAAAAAGGGCAGTTCAACGGACCGTTATCAAAACAATATTTCGTGAGCATTTAGTAGATACATTGGGCGTAGGTTACTTGGAGCGGCATATATGGTGGAAACCCCACCGTGATGAGACAGCATTTCTTGGAATATTGGTGTACTTTTGGTGAAGGAAATTCATAGCTCTACCAGCGGCTGAAAAGTAATTTTTGACGCTCAATTATATGAAAATTCAGACTTTATCTGCCAGGTTTACGTAGATCTATATAGTTTTGTTTATTATGTTTGAAGAAAACATAGAAGATAAACTTCTACAATCAGATTTGACCTGAAAACAATATACTTTTACAATCACTAGATATATCAAGTCGAATAGAAAAACACATTTATACACATACATATGTATTTTGAACTATATTTTATCAACTAGTTTTACTCAAAACTAGAAATATACTAAATAGTATTTCTAGAAACATGCTTAATAGTATATTACGTAAAGACATTTGTAAGAAGCATATTACGTACGAGCGGAACAATATAATTCCACGAGTACGTAATTGCCTTACCACTCGAGTTATGTACTATACTTTATCAACGACCATACTAATTTGTTTCTGTTTAATAAGAAAAATATGTTAGATGTAACAAATTTACTTCTTATTAGGTACATTATTTAAAATTATAATAAACAAACAGTTGTATTTTCATATAGAACTGTCACTCGACATTATTTAACTTGATGATGATCTTAATGATTACATACCTTATTATTTGGTACTTATTTGGGTTAAACTGCAATAAGAGTGCTTATAGATATATACACAACCCAATTTACGCAATGTCAATTTCCGTTATTTTGAATTGTGGCACGGGGGGCGCTGAACGTATAAGCACGTAGTAGCAGCTCTCAACCAATCAACGAATCGCAAACCAAACGCACGTGTGTGTTATCAATCATGCGTGTGTGTTATTATGTATTTACATAGTCCACGAACTGTATAATCATGGGCATTTACAATAGTGGTCGTAGATAAATATTTTAACACATTTGTTTATGATTATTTGCTAGTACCTACAAATCTGCTAAATATAAGTACTCAGTTCAATATTACAAAACGAACTATAAGTCTTCTTCCTGTTGTATGCTTTCCTAATAAACTTTTCTTGGGCACCAACGAATATTGATTTTAATTGCATATTTCATATTTATTTATTCTTCCGTGTGTGTGGGTGTGGTTTATTTCTACATCTGAAGAATGTTCTTTAAATTAGTAATTAGTTTAAAATATACTGATGAAGTTTCAAATATACTAACTCAGTTTACGTTGAACTGAAAGTCTGTTTATAAATAATAAATTAGAACAAATTGGATTCATGAATATTTTCTGTTCGCATTGAAAATTTAATGGTTTTGCAAAGTAGAGGATATATTTAGGTTCAGGCAGAAAATGTTAAAAATGTGCAAAGTAAATCCAGCACTTAATCCTAACGCGATTTACCTGCCACTCTTTCTACATGGATCGCAAGTGGCACAAAATCGAAACTGCTGGTTCGGTCCTTGTAATCTGGGCTTAGCGCGCTTTATTAAACTTCGATTATACATTCGAACTATCTGGAAAAACAAGATACAATAATTGAAAATGCCAGAATACATTGGTAAAGATGTCAGAAAACAATGTATTTTCCAATCATTCTAATGTCGTTAGCAGAATAACCCTCATTACGTGTCTGATCAGGCACTAAAATTCCCATAAACGTTGTATTTGAGATTTTCGCGGATAGAAACAAATGTTGATATATGTTTGATAGGATTGGTTCTGAAAACCATCAAACCATCGAACTGACATCCACATACAACACGCATGAAAAATATTCAGCGACACGCCGGCGAGCGCTCAGAATACGTATGACGCTTAATGGAGTCGGATGTATACATCATATATATATATATATATATATATATATATATATATATATATATATATATATATATATATATATCCTCCTGCCCATGTGTCGCAGCAACTATATTGTCTTGCTGAATACATTCAGAACATGAATCAGTTGCTGGGGATCGAAAGCTAAGTTTGAAGTCTGCATTAAAAATGTGGTTGAAGTAGTAATTAACCCTCATTGCTGGCTCTGCTAAATTATTGTACGCATTCCATAATTGTTTTGTATTTACATCACTAGGTAGGTACTGCATCTTGGTTTTTTCTCTTGAATAGTGGGAGTCTACGCATTTTAAAGTTTTAATAAAGTTTATTACCGCATCTTTTCTTGCAGCATACTTTAAAGATCTTGCGTCACCCCCCCCCCCCCCCCCCCCCCTTCTCTCCGTGGGAGATTTTCCAGTTAAAAGATGTTGAAAAAGAAGTTGTTTGCAGATATTTTGTATTCTATATTTTGATATTCCAAGAATACTTGTAAAAGCATTCCAGCAAACTTGTTTCAGCCCATCTTGCCTTGTTCGTACATAATACTGAATACTTACAGTTTTTTTAAGTGCTCTTGTTAACTTGTGTTCTTTTGTATATTTATGGAGAAAGGAATCTTGGTAAGCTTTATTTTTATTTGCATAAAACATTTCGTGGAACCGACGGACGTCCTGCATTGATACATCATTGCATTGCAGTGCGTTTTTTTTCTTATGCATACAGTTTAATTTCTGAGGCAAACATTTTGATTTTCTTCTGAAATTTAAAAGAAATTTTTTTTAAATTAATTGCTTTTAATAAACAACAATAATTTAGAATCATGTTACAATCTACACAAGAGTTACCTTTCAACCTTTGCTTTTTCTTTGGCCCAATTCTTTTTGTTTCTGATTTTTTTGGTTCCTTTTTTATTAATTAAATGGTGTAAAATGAATTCAAATCAAATTTACAAAGCACTGTTAATATTTTGTAAGCACATAAACTAGGAAAGAGGAGGATAACAAACTAACCTTATTTTCCTCACAGCATGATATGGCAAGTTTTGAAACATATGACGGATAAGGCTAGTTTTGGAAACAACTGGTAATTTCTTATGAGAAAACACTATCTATGTGACCATTTTTTGAAGAAACAGAAGAGATCATTAGGACCAGGGTAAAAAACTGAACAGCAAAAAATAAAAAACAATCTGAATCTCTGAATCTCGAAATTAAAGAATCCATCAATCGTATACAAATATTGACTAGAAAAATCAGAAGAAAAAGAAAGAATCTACTAATGGGTATAAGTTGCATATAAATGTAACTAAATGGGTACTGCATAGAACAGAATGAATAAATAAATATATCTTTCATATTTTATTTTATTTTGTTTCCGTAATTTCTCGGTTTGTTTACAGTTTCCGGTGTAATTCGTTGCAGAAAGCACAAGCCCGAATAGAACATGATATTTTATAGTGACTTTAGAATTTCAAATGCAATAAAAGAGCGCTGCTGGTAATGTTTATGATACGCTTAAGAATATGAGAGTATTTAAATAGAACGAGAGAAATACCGATTCATAATAATTTGTCTCGGTTTTACTCAACCTTCGTATATTTTTTCATAATAAGAACCATAAAAATAAAAATAACTGCAACGTGAAAAGTTATATTTAATGAAAATAAATGTGTATGTAGTGTGCTGTGTATTTATATTTTACGTCTTCTGGAGAAATTAATGTAATTATCTTTTCATTAAATTTTGACAAAACCTAAAAAACTCCAGAATTTACTAGTAGCTAACGAACTAAAACTACAACAGAGAAGTAGCAGTGTAAATTGACCACCAAATCTATTAGAAACAAAATACTTGGCAGATTATACAAATTAACAGGATTAAACAAATTTACAAGAATATTCAAATTAATAAAATTATACAAACAAGCAAATATAATCATCAGACAAAAACGTCGATTTCACATAGACATTAGAGTCACAAAGAATCTAAAAAAATCTATTTGAGTAAATTAAAGACATTTGAATGTAGAAGGTAGTTCATATTTGGATTATCTATGCGGCAGTGCTATGTTATTATAATAAAATGGAGATAAGTTAATTAAAAGAAAAAAACAGAAATTTACTTATTTAAATAAAATGGAAAAAGAACACTGCCTTACATCCCGTTGCAATAGCAACCACAACATCCCTAAATACCTAAAACGTCCTAGAGCTGGAGAAAATAATGTAATTACGGGAAGCATTGTTAAAAACAGGAACAATTTGTTTTGTTTTTCAACGATAAATTTTTTTACGTTCTTTTTAAGCACTCCTTTGCACATTTTACATAGATATAACCATAATTAAACTAAATTCCTTCGTAAGTCTATTACATTTAGAAAATAATAAATATGATATTTCCAATGTCTTTCAAGTCCTTATGAATTGAGACAATTCGGGAAAATTGCCATCTTTATTACGAATCGAAAGCCATATTACCATCTTTAATCGAAAGTATTGAATACATAATTCAATTCATCCAGACTAAACCTCCGCCTACGCCGTCGCTACCTCCACCGCATCCGCGCTGCGCCACGCTGCACCGTTTTGCAGTATCATTGTTCATAGCAAAGTAATACAGATATTAGACAAGAGCATACAAAAGCTGACAAGACCAGACCAGACAAACCAGACAAGGCCAGGCAAGACCAGATAAAACCGCACCGGATCAGACAAGACCAAACCAGAACAGACAAGACCAGACAAGGCCAGACAAAATCAAACAATAGCAGATAAAAACAGACAAGACCTGACAAGACGAGACAAGACCAGACAAGTTCAAACAAGACCAGACAAGACCAGACCAGTCCAGACCAGATGAGAGCAGACCAAACCACACCACACCAGACCAGACCAGATATGACGACACAAGACCAGACAAAACCAGACATCACCAGACAAGACCAGACAAGACGAGAGAAGACCAGACAAGTTCAAACAAGAGCAGGCAAGACCAGACCAGTCCAGACCAGATAAGACCAGATCAAACCTAACCACACCAGACCAGATATGACGAGACAAGACCAGACAAAACCCGACAAAACCAGACAAGACCAGGCAGCACCAGACAAGACCAGATAAGACCAGACAAGACCATACAAGACCAGGCAGAACCAATCAAGACAAGAGCAGCCAAAAACCAGATAAAACCAGACAAGACCAGACAGGACGAGACAAGACCAGAGAAGTTCAGACAAGACCAGACAAGACCAGACAATATCAGACATGACCATACGAGACCAGAAAAGACCAAACAAGACCAGACAAGTCCATACAAGACCGTCTGGTCTGGTCTTGTATGGACTTGTTTGGCCTTTTCTGGTCTCGTTTGGTCATGTCTGATCTTTTCTGGTCTTGCCTGAACTTCTCTGGTCTTGTCTCGTCCTGTTGTCTCGCACCAGACCAGACCAGACCTGACCAGACAAAACCAGACAAGATCAGAAGAGACCAGGCAAAACCAGAATAGACTAAACCAGACCAGAAAAGGCCAGACAAAACCAAACAAGACCAGGCAAGATCAGACGATACGAGACAAGACCAGACAAATTCAGACAAGACCATAGAAGACCATACAAAACGAGACAGGAAGAGACGAGACAAGACAAGACCAAGCAGGACCAGGCAAGACAAGAGTAGCCAAAATCAGATAAAACTAGACAAGACCAGACAGGACGAAACAAGACCAGAGAAGTTCAGACAAGAGCAGACATAACCATACGAGACCAGACAAGGCCAAACAAGACGAGACAAGACCACACATGTCCAGACTAGAACAGACCAGACTAGACATAACCAGACCAGACCGTAAAAAACCAGGCAAGTCCAGACAAGATCTGAAAATTCCAGACAATAGCAGACAAATCCAGACAAGTCCAAACAAAACGAGACAGGAGGATACGAGACAAGACCAGACCTGACAAGTCCAGACAATACAAGACAATGCCAGACAAATCCAAACCGGACCAGATAGAACTAGACAGGAATAGACAGGACCAGGCAGGACCACAGAAGACCATACAAAATCATATAAAACTAGGCAGAAACACACACAACCAAACAAGTCCAAAAAAAAGTAGACTAATACCATCTTCATTATCTCAAGGAAAAAGGACGTCTTCATGAAGGTTTCCTTGAATCTCTGAGTCGTTCTTGTTTCGTAGTCACAACTCGGCTCGGCCTTCCAGAAGGAATTTTATTTTGGGATATGTAATTGCTTATGGTGGTGAATCCAAAAATAGGAGCTCCACTGGGCAATATTATTATAAACTTACTAAAAGCGCCAAGACTTACAAAATCGATATTCATTATGCCGAGTAATTATATGCAAAACCTCTGTGCGAATTTCCACGTGGTTTTAATTGTTTATTGACGTTACGCCGTACACTGATATACTTCGATACGTTTTACGTACTTCCAGTTGCTTTTCGATAGGATTCTGAAAGTCCCGAATGTACCTTTTGGCGAGCCGCCATCGAAATCTATTTTCATTTCCCATTGAAATTTCCTCAGAACCATCATCAAACTCACTATCAGAATTGTTTAAAAAATCGTTGTTCACTATGCTTATTAATAGTTTCTGAAGTTAACCAAAATAAAAATTACGTTCGGGATCGAACCCGTTCGGAAACGGGCCACAAGTAATTGTTCTATTTCTATTCAAAATTGTATATTTAATAATTAACAAGAACATCAATGCAAAAACATAAATAAACATAATAAACGAAAAATAGCTTGAATATAAAATATTTAATCTGTTCGTTAATCTACTAAAATTTAGTCCTATTAGAACTTAGACAAATGTCATTGAAACAACTACTTCTCTGGCTAATACCACGCTGGATATTGAAATACACAAGACATTTGTTTGTTATTACTAGTACTACTAGTTAAATAACATTAAGATTTATTTCTACATAAATTAGGTTACTAGCCATGTGCAGACGCGTTTCGAGGTTTACCTTTCATCAGTGCAAATTTAATTAACTTGCTATTATTTAATTAACAATTAAAAAAATAATTAAGAACACTTACTTGGTCTTTTTCTAAATTAAGAGGTTAAGTCTGAATTTATAGTTATTGTGTAGAAAGGGTTGCGGCCAAAACCGATTGGCGGTTAAGCAATAATTGAAAATTGAAGGGGCGTCGCTATTTGTAGTTATAATTAAATAAAGATAATAAACGAAAAATATAAAGAACAAAGATAACGGTTAAAATGTGCTATAAAACATCACTTGAGATGACATGTATAGGCAATCCACTGTACGCATTATGCGCATGCGCATAGGGGGCAAAACAGAAAAACGTAGGGAAAATAAATTTTAAGGGGGTATATAAAAACTTTAAAATGATAATAAACCCCAACAACTCTAACCTAACCAGTGTTAAACCAACGGTCCTTGCCGCTTTGTCCCATATTGAATCGAGTGTTCGGCCTACCGCGCGTATGTTGTCTTGATTTATCTTCCCGCTTCGCGGTAGGCAACCTAATCTAACCAAGGTAAAACCAACGGTCCTTGCCACATTGTCCTATATTGGATCGAGAGTTCGCGCTGCCGCGCGTATGTTGTCTTGATTTATCTTCCCGCTTCGCGGCGGACAACCTAATCTAACCAAGGAAAAACCAACGGTCCTTGCCACTTTGTCCTACATTGGACCGAGAGTTCGCGCTGCCGCGCGTATGTTGTCTTGATTTATCTTCCCGCTTCGCGGCGGACAACCTAATTTAACCAAGGTAAAACCAACGTTCCTTGCCACTTTGTCCTACATTGGACCGAGAGTTCGCGCTGCCGCGCGTATGTTCTCTTGATTTATCTTCCCGCTTCGCGGCGGACAACCTAATCTAACCAAGGTAAAACCAACGGTCCTTGCCACTTTGTCCTATATTGGACCGAGAGTTCTAAATTTTGATGGGAGATCAGCAAACCGTCACTAACTTATCACTCTTTTTTCAAATTTAGTACTAAATTTCGGATTCGGAATTTCGGGTCAAAATAATATATTATGTTGTACTAAAAATATCAAAAGTAAACAGAGATATTTGCTCTAGGTTAACCTTTAGGCTGATCTGTGGTACATGTCAAAACTGCATCCGCGCCAAGCGCAAGCGTCATAGAAATGCAACAGCCAATCACAGTGCTAAAGGTTTCCTTACGGAGACTCTAGATCTTCCTTGAAATATGGAGCCCAACAAGGTTCCTTATTCTAGCAAGGAAAGTCTATGAAACGCGAAATGAGTAAAAAGGAATCCTTGTTCCTCAAGGAAGCACTATGAATACGGGTATAAATCAGAATAGACCAGATATGACCAGACAAGACCAGGCAAAGTCAGACAGCACACAGAACAAGACATGACTGGAGAGAAACAGACAAGACCAGACATAATCAGTCAAGGCTAGGGATATCAACTGTGAATTATCAAAACAGAGAAAATTTTATAAACAAAAAATAACTCGTCCCTCTTTAGTTTCTCCTTTCAGACTTATGTATCTAATACTAGGTAGCTAAAATAACATCATACAACATGCCTAGTCTATAACTTTGATTCTAAATTAAAAGCCCTAAAAAACGTTTTCTTAAATTTAGAATTTGGTGTCATAAAGTTTCCATAATTATTCGCCACAAACCTAACCTAACCTTCAATCTAATTGAGGCAGATATAGTTCTTTATATTGTACTTTTCGTGACATTGTTGAGAATTAACATTTGATCATTTAACATTGTAGAGATTTCAATAAATTTGACAAACTTACTTAATGGGGTTGGTTTTCTCTATTTAACTAACATTTCAAATATTCACTATCTAAATAAATGGGTCGTTAGTTTTCAATATTTAGGATAGCAATACTACTCTGCTAGCTAAGTAATAAAACTGACCTTTCGACAGAATATTGCAAATCGAATCAAGATCGTTCCGTCACATTCCCTCAAACATATATTATTAAATTTGTTTAAATATAAAACTAAAAATTTTATAACTATTCATAAATAATTGCCTTTGATAAAATTTAAAAAAGATACAATTTCAGGTTTATTTAAAAAAGATAGAGAACAAAAAATAATTATAAGAATAGAGAAATTCTCTTTAAAAGAACATTCTTTTTAAAAGAGACCTGTTGGCAACCCTAGCCAAGGTCAAACAAGATCAGACAGCACCAGACCAAATCAAACAACTCCAGAAAATACCACACAAGACAGGCCAACATCAGACAAAATCAAACAAGACCAGACTATGAGGCAAAACTGAAGGATTCAGACATAGTTTGCTGGCAAATGTTTCCAGTTTTAGTATAAAACCGATATAATTTGCTTTTCCATTAGCCATGACCTTAGTGTAAAACAGGTTTCGAGTCAAACCATATCCAACAAAAAGCTTACAGTTTCGTCTCATAACGTTCTTGCCTGGTCTTGTGGTATTGTTTGGTCTTGTAAAGACTATTACCCTAACTTTCTTATATATTCTTGTCTAAAATTTCTCCATACTTTTCTCCAGCACCAAGTTTCTAATTAATTAGAAAGAGCATCCCATTTATGTAATAATAGACTATTACTTACGGGAAGCACGGAATTATTTGCCAGATTCTAGACAAAATAGACTACTAATATGAACGTTCAAATGTAATATTATTTTTTAAAAGATTTGTTTTAAATAAAATTTAAATACAATTATTTCATTGTATTTGATTTTGTAAAAATAGCAGAATATTGTATTTACCGTTTTGTAGGGCAATAAACAAGTACTAAATCGTGTTCGATTTTATCGGAGATTTTGAATTATTGCCCGCGCTTAACAACAATTTAAATTCCCAGAACAATTTCTCATAAATATCACAACTCGACAAATTATCACGAGCATCTATTCTTACGCGAAAACATATTTCATAAATTAAAATTTGCTCACTTTTTTAAAACGCTTTTATTTTTTGTAAGCTGAGAAGGGTAATCAAATTAAGTGCGACCGTTAATGACCGACCATAACATATTCGGCCAGGAAAGGATTAAAGTATAATTCAGTTAGTAATTACCATTTTATTCCGGCAGGATAATAATAATGAAGCCAAGCTGAAAGTGCAGCAGCCCGAACTGAAGAACAACTTCGATTTGAATAGATTCCGGCAGCAAATTAAGAAGAACGACCAGGATTACAAAAAAAGGTGAGGTATCATACCTTTCCCATTATCATATTATATTTTAATTAAGCAATAGTGGTTTTCATACCCCTATTATATGAAATCACTAATATATGATATATATATATATATATATATATATATATATATATATATATATTTATGTTGTTTTCTTTCTCGGGGATTCCGCGTTGATGTTGAGGGTTGGTTCTGAAAAGAACATTCGCCATTTTCAAGAGATAAATGCGTCCGTGCGGGTTAACCGTTAGACGCATACAAGTATACTTGTATCTAAATATTAACATATGAAGCTGAAAGGCCAAAAAGCGACTTTGCTCTGTGACTTGGCCTTCTTACGACGGTTCAAGTACACAAACATGCTTGTCCCAACATGCTGCAAAGTATCGTCCCATATCAAGACACCAAAAATCAACAACATTTTGTACAGAACCAGCCAAGCTATTCTAAGAGAAAGAGTACAAAACACAAGGCGTAGTTTGCACACCACGGATGAAGAGTTAATCAGGTTGCATCTCCAACTAAGCAACCAAATCCACTCTCTTCTATGGAATACGATCAGCATGCTAGCTGAGCACAATTCCGAAAACATAACCTTTTATAAAACCGAAAAACAAAAAAAGAAAATAGAGCATCTGCAACAACCATTGAAACGCGACACAACAACAAACATGTTTCACATAAACTAGTGCACAACTTATCAGATTCACAGTTCGGCGCAGCCACTATCAGTGTTCTGAGGAAAGGATTTAATTTTGCAATAGCACCAATGCGAATTCCAACAGAGAACATAATCTGCAACATAGAAAAAGCAATAAAAAACCTGGACCCGGATTCAGCAGAGACAATACGTCAAGATATTACGAACATATTACGCAAAGCCAGACCTCCAAAGAAAAATATCACACGAGAACCAACAACAGCGCTCAAGAACCTTAACCAGAACACGAACGTTATTGCGCTTCCAGCAGATAAAGGAAATACCACTGTTATCATGAACACCACGGATTACAAACAAAAAATGACATCATTATTGCAAGACGAAACATACAAACCAATCTCAACAGATCCGACAACATATCTGGAAAAAACAACAAAAGCCTTAATCAAACGAACACCAATAGATCCACAAACAGGTTACAATTATACCCAAAGAGAAATCATCAAAATGCCCGAAGATGTACGGTATTCCCAAGATCCACAAAAACAGCGTTCCACTGAGACCAATACTCAGTTCCACCGGCTCACCACTTCAAGATCTAGCGAGGTACTTAGCCAGAATACTACAACCATACAGCGAGGACATGGAGTCTTACGTAAAAAATTCCACCCATTTCGTTGATATCATCAAAAAAGAGAAACTAGAACATAATGACATCCTAGTAAGCTTTGATATAACTTCGTTATTCACACAAATACCAACGGAAGAAACCTTAACCATAATTAAAGAAAAGTACAAACCAGCAAAGCACATAATTGACCTAGTTAAGCATTGTCTTGCAAACACTTACTTCGTATACGTAGGACAGCGATACAGACAAACACAAGGAGCACCCATGGGATCATCTCTATCACCTGTGCTAGCCAATCTTTTCATGGAAGATCTCGAAACACGAGCATTGAAAACAACCACCAAAAACCGAAGCTCTGGTTAAGATACGTCGATGACACATTCGTCATCTGGCAACATGGAAATGAAGAACTATACAAGTTCTTGAACCACTTAAACAGCTTACACCAAAGGATCAAGTGGACAATGGAAATAGAACAAAATAGCACGTTGCCATTTTTAGACGTGCTAGTAATCCAAAAGAAAGATGGAACTCTAAGTCACACTGTTTATAGAAAAGTGACACATACCAACAGATACCTAAATGCAAACTCTCACCATCACACAGCACAAGTCAATGGGGTGTTAAAAACACTTATACATAGATCCACTAAATTAGCAGATGCAGAACACCAAATTGAAGAAACATCCAAACTCCGCAGTGCTCTGTTATCAAATAGATAGCCAAAAATACAAATAAACACCATCATGAATCAATGTAAACAACCAAAAGCTAACGATAGGAACGAACTAGAGAATACCAAAAGAGCCTTTTTACCATACGTCAAAGGAACAACAGACAAAATCAGCATAGTACTGGGTAGGTACGATATCAAGACCGTTTACAACACAGACAGAAAAATTTCACAAATCTTACGGAACCCCAAGGATAAAATTCCGTTAGAAGAACAAGGAGTGTACGAAATACCTTGCGGATCATCCAATCTTTCATACATCGGACAATCAAATAGGCGAATAACTATTAGACGAGACGAACACTAAAAATCAGTAAGCCGGCAAGACAAGACATCATCTCTTGCCCAACATGTAGCAGCCACTGGACATACCATTAATTTCGACAACACCAGAACAATAAGTAAAATGGAAGATTACCACAAACGGATCATCATGGAGGCCATAGAGATAGAAAAAAGACCTAACAACTTAAAAACAAACGAGATGATGCTCAACGTTTACCACACACATGGAGATCATGGAGAACAGTGCATGTATATATATATATATATATATATATATATATATATATATATATATATATATATATATATATACATATACATATATATATATATATATATATATATATATATATATATATATATATATATATATCTATATATATATATATATATATATATATATATATGAATTCTTAGGTTCTCGGGGTTGCATCCGCGTTCTATTTGAAAATTTATTTTACAAGCTTTCGGCAATCTCGCTGTTGCCAACTTCACTGTTTCATCTTCGATGTTCACCATCTTCGCTGTGTTGCGCTCTGCTTGACAGTTCAGGCAGTTCTAACAGTTCAATTTTTGCTGACGACCATGTCACTTGATCTTTGTGGGGCTGCTCTTCTTATTCCATGCACTGTTGATCTCCATGTATGTGGTAAACGTTGAGGATCATCTCGTTTGTTTATATATATATATATATATATATATATATATATATATATATATATATATATATATATATATACATATAGGGGTGATGTTAAAAAACGCGGGATTTAAATCAAGGAAAAAGTACTTTATATTTTATTAATTAGCTTCTCCTTCTTCTTCCTATTGTGTCTTCTCCCTTCCTCTTTCTCCCTTCTACCTATGCTTCTCCTGCCCACTATCTTTCCCTATATAATTAACTGCAACAGTTGATATATTTGGCCTATGAAGATATGTTCAAAATATTCTAGCTTTCTAGATTTGATCGTGATAGAGACTTCCCTCTCCTTACCCATTCATCTCAAGACTTTTTCGTTGGTGATCTTGTATTTCCATGATATTCTCATACTTCTGCGGTATGACCACGTCTCAAAGATTTCCAGTTACGTATGTGGTATTTTATGAGTGTAGTTTTTTCTTTCCCGAATAGCAGGATAGGGAATATATAGCACCGTAGCATTCGTATTTTCAAGGTGTTGTTGAAGTCTCTACTCGTTTCATTTTATTTCATTTTGACAAATGTGGCTCGAGCGTTTTCTATCCTGCTATTTATCTCGAATGAGTGGTCATCTATTTCATTGACCCATAGCCATGGGCGTTTTTTTCACTCTGTACTTCTAGTTATTTTTTCTGCTTTCCAAGAAAAATTTATCATGTGTCCTACCTACCGCGCCGGTCAATATGACCGACCGTCGATATGAGACAATACTTTGCAGTTAAACTGCTCGCTCAAAGAGTGAAACTTTGGGAGCGAAATGCAACAAAACCAGATACATTTATTGCTTTGTTATATACTCGCGGCGCATATGAGACAAAAAAATTGGATGTCTGATATTTATGGAATAAAAATTGGGGACACGCTTTTTTTTCTAAAACAATGAGCAGAAACGACTTTATCGAAATTATGAAGTGCATACGATTTGAAAACAGCGAAAGAAGCCAGCGTTTACTAACCAATAAGTTTGCTATGATATCTACAATATGGGATCAATTTATTGAGAATTCAAAAAAATTTTATAAACCTGGTGCATATATTGCTGTTCCTGAGCTGTTTCCGCCGAAGACTAGGTGTAAATTTACACAGTAGATGCCAAACAAACCAGACAAATTTGGAATAAAGTTCTGGTTGGGGTGTGACGCCAATAGCAAGTATATAATGAATGGGTTTCCCTATTTGGGAAAGGATGCAAGGAGAGAATGTTCAACTCCACTTGGGGAGTTCATAGTTCTAAAACTGATGGAACCTTTCACAGGGTGCGGAAGGATGAACGTAACAAATGATAATTTTTTCACGAGTCTACCATTAGTCAAGAATTTACATAAAAAAAATTGCTATTGTTGGAACAATTCGTGGGAACAAAAGAGAGTTACCAAAGCTATCCAAATATAGGAAAGATAGAATGGCTAGATTTTCAAGCAAATTGTACAAATAAAATTACATTACTCTTACAGTGTATAAAAGTAAGCCAAAAAAAGTGCTTGTCATAAGTTCCAATCATGAATCCATAGAAATAGAAAAAAGCAACAAACGTTTACCGGAAACTACTAGATTTTATAATAGTACAAAATTTGGTGTAGATGTGGCAGATCAGATGCCAAGGATATACAGTGTAAAGTCAAAAAGTTGTAGGTGGCCACTTCAGGTATTTTTCAACAATTTGGACCTAGCTGGAATAAATGCCTGAGTTTTGTACAAAGAAACGACAGGTGAAAATATTTCGAGGCAGGAATTTCTATTCCAGTTAGCTTCAGAGCTCGACGAAACGTATGAAAAATCTGGAGAAAAAATACTTTTACCAACAGTGACCATAAGTTCATATTACAAAAACTCAAGAAAAACTTGTTGTTGAAAAATGAGCTTTTATAAAGATTATTAAACTAAATAAAAATCTGAAGTGCGAAAAATATGTTTGCAGCAAATGTACATTTCAGACTAAAATGATTTGTAAACATTGTAAAGAAGCCGAATAAAGTATGTACATGTAGTACTATAGTATACAGGGTATCCCAACGAAAATTTGACCCACCTCCCCCCCCCTTTAATTGGAAAACCGAATAATATTTCAAAATTCGCCGAGACCCGTCGATTTTTGTTCTTGGGGGGAGCTTTTTTGACAGTCAAGCCAACTCGATATGTTCATCCCCCTAATGCCTAGCAACCCCAACTTAAAAATTTCAAATGCCACTACCCCACTTGTGGCACATCATTTTAAAACCCTTTTCATTGCGAATACAGTGACGTACCGTTTTTAGAAATCGGTTAAGATCTGACATAATTATTGGTTACAAACGAAAAGATGACAAACCAACTTACGCGTAGTAATTTCTACACAAATGCCCACCACTAATAAGTTTTTCATCTACTACACATGACCGCATTACCTAATTATTATTGATGTGTCTATCAGTTTACAAAAAAGTCAGAAATTAAATAAAAAAGCTGAAGCAAATAAAACTAGATACGACAATAGTTATTAGTAGAAGATACTTAAGTTTATAGGAATTCAGACCTTTTCAAAATAACAAAAAATCAGTACTACAAGAAAAGTAGGTGTTTTTTGCTTGTGACCAAGAAATCGTTAGTTTCAGCCGTTATTGAAAGTATTAACGTGTGTTCGAAATGGTTTATTCTATCGCGGAAAGAGTAGAAATTGTTGCAATTTATTATCGAAATCACGATTGCGCTAAAGCTACAGCACGAATTTTTAATGCCAATCATCCTGAAAAAAATGTAAACCACCAGTACGTTAAACACCTGATTGACAAATTTGTTGCAACATGTTCGCTTTTAAACAAGAAACGTGAAGTAATTGGGCCAGTTCGAAATGAAGCAGTTGAAGTGGCAGTTTTGGGTCATGTACAGATGGATAATAAGCCATCGATTACAACTGTGTCTCAAGCTTCTGGCGTATCCCGTTCCAGTGTTCATCGAATTTTGAAAAAACACAAGTTTCATCCATTTAAGATGACGCTGGTTCAAGAGTTACATGAAGATGACTTTGATCGCCGTAACCAATTTTGCGAATACTTTAGTGAACAACTTCTACTGAATCCATATCTTCTCTACAATACATGTTTCTCCGACGAATGCACATTTATGTTGAATGGCGAATTGAATAGACACAATTGTCGTTATTGGAGTGATACTAATCCGCATTTAATCAGGGAATTTCAAACTCAGACACCTCAAAAATTGAATGTTTGGGCAGGCATTTTGGGCGACCATCTTGTTGGACCATTTTTCATCCAAGGTAATCTCGATGGAGACACCTATCTAGAATTATTGGAAAGTATAATTGATCCTAGGATAACAGAGATTTTAGAAAGTGACGACAATTTACTAAAAAATGAAATAACCTTCCAACAAGATGGTGCGCCCCCGCACTATGCTGCTGCTGTGCGACAATTTTTGGATGACCATTTCCCGGGGCATTGGATTGGCAGAAGAGGTCCCGTCGAATGGCCACCAAGATCTCCGGATCTGTCCCCTTTGGACTTTTTTCTGTGGGGTCATTTAAAATCACGAGTGTACGCCACTCAGCCGGAAACATTGCAAGTGCTACGTCAGAGAATTGTAGAAGAATGCCGATTAATAACTGCGGATGTCTTTAATAATGTTCGAACAGAATTTTAAAACAGACTGTATTATTGTTTGGAAGTTAACGGGGGTCATTTGTGGTGTTCATTTGTGTAGAAATTACTAGGCGTAAGTTGGTTTGTCATCTTTTCGTTTGTAACCAATAATTGTGTCAAATCTCAACCGATTTCTAAAAACGGTACGTCACTGTATTCGCAATGAAAAGGGCTTTAAAATGACGTGCCACAAGCGGGGTAGTTGCATTTGAAATTTTTAAGTTGGGGTTGCTAGGCATTAGGGGGATGAACATATCGAGTTGGCTTGACTGTCAAAAAAGCTTCCCCCAAGAACAAAAATCGACGGGTCTCGGCGAATTTTGAAATATTATTCGGTTTTCCAATTATAGGGGGGGGTCAAATTTTCGTTGGGATACCCTGTATAAGTAAGTATGTATGCATAACATTACATATAAATGTTTATTTTTGTGAATAATTTGAAATTTCGACAAAATTTCATGAAAATTCTTCATTTTATATACATTTAGCAATAAATCAACCATTATCTGCATTGGATACTAAAATCGATAACTTCTTCAATTACCGGTCAATTTGACCGAGCGCGGTAGGAATAGGTTTACAAGAACTGTCGGTAGGTTTAGTGTTAAAATATCCCCTACATGACTCACTGTACTTCAAATTGTTAATGATGCGCAGGACCTGTTTTTGTATCCTAAACACATTTCTTGTGTGGAAACCATTCCCCCAAAGCATACTTCCATATCTAAGAAGAGAGTGGAAGTTTGCGTTCCGATACTTGAAATATGCTAACAGTAAGACATTTGTATCTACATTTGAATGTGAGGACCTTATTGCAAAAGTAGCTTTGTTAAGCTTCTTGGTTAAATGGCTGACGTGTTTAAGCCTAATAATTTCACTGAATGTTGTAGTTGAATTACTTCCTTTTCTATTTCAATTTCTTGTGGATAAAACAAGGTATTTTTCTTTGTTTTAAAAGTAATAACAAAATTAAATATAAATAAAAATAAATTAGTTTTGTCTTTATTAATTATTAACCTATTCCTTAAAAGCCAATAAATGATTAATGACATAGCTAAAATAGCATTCGGTTCTATGACGTTTACTGTATTATTATTTAGTAAAATGGTAAAATGGCATCTGAATAATTTAGAATTAAATATTTCCGTTAGATGGATAAGTCGATACGTGTCGATATCGATGGTGCGATAAATCATTTATGAACATTGTGAATAGAAGTGGACCTATGGTACTTCCTTGTGGAATAATGAATAGTCTTATCTGTTTAGTCTGGTCTGGCCAGTCTAGTTTATCAGTACAGTCTTGTCAGTCTAGTTTTGTCCAGTCTGGTCTGTAGAGTCTTGTCTGTTCAGTCTTGTCTCTCCAGGCATGTCTGTGCAGTCTGTGTCCTGTGTTTTGGTTTCCTAAAATTAGGATTGTTACTACACGTTTCCTTGGAATTTTTAAAATTAAATTCTTCGGAAAGATTTTTTGTTTTTGCTAAAAATAATATCTATTCGTCGGCGTAAGTTCCCGTCGCAGTCAGCATCCTGGCTGTTCTAAAGTTTCCTCTGCGTGATTCTCCATAGTTCAGGAAAAATATAGTTCTTATGGCATCTTTCTTCCTCTTGAACACATCAATTGCTTGTACTCTCCTCCCCAAGAACATTATGCCAGTCCTAAGGTGGATGTGGAAGTTTGCGTAATACACTGTTTTCAGTGGCTCAATATTCAGTAATTGCTTTATGATTCTCAAGACATACACATCTTTATTTAGTTTTTTAGTTAGTTGTTCTACATGAGTTGTCCATCATACAGTGTCGTCGAAATGGATACCAAGCAGTTTTACGCTCTTCAGCAGTTTTAATATTTAGATTTAAATCATCTTTGTTCTATGTTCTTTTATCCCGTTTGATTTTAAGTATTATGATCATTGTCTTTTGATTATTTAGGATCAGTCTGTTCTCGTTGCACCAGCTTTTCATTGTCTTTATTCAGGTATCGACTTTGATCCATATAACATCTTCTGACCTATTTCCGATAATAATAGTACTACTTGTAACAATAATACTTGTGTCATCTGCACAGTGTTTTAGATAGTTTTAATTCAGTATGGTAATTAATGTACAGTGTGACGGTGTTTTCATATGTATAGTCCTTGGTGTCGATCTCTCCTTTCACTGTGTGTCTCTATTTCTGTTTGGGTTCTATTTTCTAGGTAGTGTGTAATTAGCTCTAGAGCAGTATTTCCCAAACTTTTTTATTCGCGGCCCGGTACGAAGTTTTAAAATTTTTCGCGACCTACCTTATGAAAAAAACCCTTACAATCTACTCTCTAATAACTCGATAATAATCTACTTGCACACCAAAATGAACATATTAATATGGTAGGTTATGATACAAGTGCACAGAACTCTTGCACACACGTGTATTGTAAATAAATAAATAGTTTATGATACAAGTGTGTGAAGAAGGGCTTTTGTGCATGAGTTGCGACGTTTAAACCACGAGACGAATGCGAGCTTCTCACGAATAAGTTGTGAGAAAAGGCATTCAAAATCAAGTTTTCGCTTAAGCTTGGATACTCCTTTTGACAGTGCAACCACAAATTAATTAGTTGTATAGTTCCAAACAATTTTTTAAGATTAATTAATTACTAACTTCTTTTTCAGTAAGATTAAACACTTCTTTCTTCCTTTTCAAATTCGACAGAAAAATTTTCTTTCATCCATATATTGAAGGAATAGCCGGAAACTATTTATCAGCTCTGAAAGATGTTCTTGAATTGAAACTGATAGTGGTTTTAGATGTAAATATTCTTCATCGTAGTTTGCATGGATTTTAATAAATTCATGTAGTTTCAAAAGATTTAAAATTTCCTTTTGAAAGTCGTTTCCACAGAGTATTTTTTTTAATTATTGCAACGACTTTTTCCGATACTTAAAATATTTAAACCAAAGCCTTGCAAATTTAAATTCATTTCATTGAATGTCACAAATATGGCGCTTAAATAAGCTACTTTTATTAACTAACTCGAAATCGTGGAATCTATCCTTAAATGGAAAAATTGAATAATGTCAAAAACAGACGTTTTAAAACGTTTCCTTTTAAAAGCCATCGTGAATTGCAATACAAAAGGAGTTGTTTATGATCACTCGTAACTTCCTTGCGGTAAAAAGTCTGCTATTTAATGAACATCTACATCTCCATTATGAAGTTGACACATTCTACCAGTCATGTTTAAATATAAAGGAAAGGACAGTCTCTTGGTCCGCCGTGCACCAACTTTCCTTCATCGACCAACAAGTCTCACCAGTTTCGGCTTTCTACGCGGAACACTGCAACAATTGGATCACGTTCAACGCCTACATTTACACCAAGTCCTTCGATTCCTTCGATCTGCGTGTACAACATCGATCAGGGTATCGTTTCCCTGCTGATTCACGATGAATACTACATTGTGACGTTCCCCAATATTTACGGCAGCTCAATCCTGACGGTGCCGTGGATCGAACTCGGCGGGCCGGTGACGATCGTCTGCCCGAAGACCGGCTATTACAGTAACTGTCAGCGCCCTCTTTCCCACAGGGCACTCGGGGCACGTGCCTATAGGGGCCTATAGTTTATGCCAGATCACCAAACGATAACCGATATTTATTACCGAAAATAGTATATTAAAGGACGAGTTCAGTAAGCGCGATTTTACAGCACGCGTCCAAGTTTGGAAAACGACGAGCGTAGCGAAAAACTGCTGAAAAACGTACGAGTTTTTTATAGTATTTTTTTCTATTTTGCGCCCTTTTATGCCATTTCTAAATAAAAAAAATCGCCGATACCTATTGAGAAAATTGTATCGCATTCAGCGAGCATAACCGCACGCATATAAGTGCTGCTATGAGTCCATTACAGATGCAAAATAGAAAAACATATTTATTTCGAAAGAACCAAACGATAATTAATCTAACTACATGGACCTATCTCAAAGAAGAAGCGCTGTGAATGGGAAAGAGAAATTCAATGTCTCAACCTTTCTTCCCATAATTGATTGCTGAGCATTCATCTACAACTGCGTTTAAGTCCATATAAGCACATTAGTCAACGTTTTGGTTTATGTTTTGCTTGAAAACTCGGAATTCCGACGAATTGAGACAAACTTGACAAAAGAATTTGCTGAAATCTATTAAGTAGAAATAAATGGAAAGTCTAAAAAGTTGTGGGAAATGGAATATCTGCATTTAACAGAATACTTGAAAATTGTTAATATTGAAAATAATATTGAAAATAATATTGAAGGAACTAATAGTATATTGGAAATATATCATCTATTGAATGAAAACAAAATTGAAGATTTATTATATTTCCAAATGTAGGAATCGCATTGAGAATCTTTTTAAGCATGATGGTAACTAAATGCAGTGGGGAACGTTCCTTCTCCAAATTGAAAAGAATAAAACATGAATTAAGAAGTAAAATGCTTAAAGAGAGATTAACCAACTTATCGCAGATGTCCATAGAATGCTCAATAAAATGCACAAAACATAGATTTTGCAGAAGTGATTAACGATTTTGCCCATCTCAAATCTAGAAGGGTACCTCTTCAAACAGCAAAGATTTTTAAGCACTAGCATGTGAAATCTAAAAGAGTTACTTTTGTGGATTATATAATACAGTGAAACTTGTCTAAGACGGAACCTCAAGGGACTGGGAAATATTTCCGTCTTAAACAGGTTTCCGTTTTGCACGGATTAATCCTTTTTTTTTCTTTTATTCTCAGTTTTTAATTATGGATATGTATGTAATACATTTTTTTGTTTATTAAAATTTAGTTTTTTCTTACCATTCCTAAATTGAAATCCTTGAGCTAACTTAACAATATACTGCCAGCCATCCAAATCTTCTTATTTGCATGTCATTCAATAGGTAAATCATTTTTAATCAGTTGCTTGATGCACCTGAGTTTCAAAGATTTTCCAATAACCAAAAGTTCTTGAATTTCTTGAATTTTCCATTAGCAAACGTAAAAAAAATAACGTGACTCGTTCTTTTGAATGCTTACTGCCACCGACACATTTTTCATTGATTAGTGCAAAAGTTTTATTTGGAAAGCACGTGAAAAAAGCGCCGTTTCAGCTCCGTTTGCTATGTTCTTAGGTTTATATAGCTCAATTTATATTACGGTTCTTTTTTTTCTTATCCTAGACCACCCGCGCTTTCCTCACAAACTGTGCCAAATTTAATGTCCAAATTTTGTTTACACTAGCTGTGCGAATTACTAGCATTACCCTTTCGCGAATTATGTCAGGAAAACGGTTTAGAATGTTTACTAGGTTATCGCTGATCTGTTTGCTCAGATGATACCGACGCCAAAACACCAATCAGACTACGAGAACTCAGCCCTTACTTCCTTATTGGTACACGAATCTTCCAGCATTGAGAATTGCCTACCACCACCATTAAATCTGACAAAATCCGTTTCCGTCTTAAGAATTATTTTCCGTTTTACACATTTTTCATTTTCCCATTTAAAACAATCCAAATGGGAAAATGAACGGGTATTAAAAAAATTCCGTTTAATGCAGGTTTCCGTTTTTTACGGGTTCCATCTTCGACAAGTTTCACTGTATTGCCTATTCATTTTATGTGACTCTAAAGAAATAAAAATAAATCTAGAACTGCTTATCTATTTTCTTTGCCTATTTTAACAAAATAATGCTCTGTCAAGTTCATAGGGGCCCCATTATCGTAATGTGCCCAGGGTCTCCAATAGGTTAAAGACGGACAGACGGAGCCTCGGTAACATTGAGATCCTTACAAAACCGTTCTAAGGCAACAAAAGAAGCACAAAATCGCATCCACGACTCAAGGGAGCCATATGGAACGATAAAGATGTTGAGGAGTTAATTGACGTCAAGAAGCTGAGGATTGTGAAGAAGCACGTATTGCTGATAAGTCAGCATAATGAGAACGAATCGCGGCGGTTATGGAAGGACGTGAGGGCAGGTTTGAAGTATAACGACATAGAGAAGGCGACGCAGGCCAAAGCCGATTTGAAGCATTTGCAGAGGGAAACTAAATTATTTTCAAAAACTAATCATGAGAACTGGTTGTTCATAAAACCACTGCAAGAAAGATTGACGAAATCATCGAAAACCAGAAGGAGAACGAGCCTTGAACGTGAGTTCGGTGTTTTATAGAGCTGTACAACATATCAATCCTATTGTCTCTTGTGAACAATTCTATTTTCAAAATCATTATAGTGAACTGTGATAATAATAATAAAACGGCCAAGTACTTGTCGGGCCACGAGCAATGTTGGGTTCCGTAGTTGCCATTCTTATGACTAAAATTTCATAACCAATAACTTATCAACTGACATTGATGTTGTCGAGTTTGACGTTCAACATAACCAATAATATATTGTTTAAATGACGCGGCTGCCGCTCGATTTGTTACTTTTTATTAAGTTTAAGTTGGTCGACTATTAAGGCCGATTCTCAGATACGCGACACTATCTACGCGACGTTGCACAATGAACTGTCGCGAATTATCACGTCGCTGCTAGGTATTCACATATATGCGACACTCTGCTAAGCGATTATTTGCTGCAAATGTCAAATCTGTAGTTTCTCTACATTTCAGGTTAAGTTATATTTTCAAAAAGTCATGTTCGTCGAGTTCTGATGATGGTTTTTTCGTCTTAGCCATGTGTTATGAAAATGATAATTTCTCGAAAGGAAAAGAAAATATTGGGTGCATCGGATCTTAAGAACAAAACTAGTAGAAGGAGAATTCCATACTCTCTTCAAACAATTACAAGAGTCTGTACTTACGAGTCTCATCTAATTTTAAAGAAATTTCTTTTCAAATTAGATCTACTAACCTGTGTTGATTACTGTTATTTTTATTTTGTAAGTCATACAGTTCAACATAATCAGCCACAAGAGCGATCAATTCCTCTGCTTTTTCGTCGTTCATTCCATTCATTTTCAAAAACACGCCGTTTTTGACACAATCCGTCACTCGAATCAGAAACAAACTTTCCAAACGTCATGCGATGTGCGCCAAAACGTAATAGAATGCTCACGAAATAATCCCAGCGACAGCGCGATGAATTCCGACTTTTAGTTACTGTCGCGTAGCCATAGTGAGAACGTGCCCATTAAAAACAATGTAATCATTATTTGACAGGCGATTTCGTGAAATGTCGCGTAGCTGTTGTCGCGTATATGAGAATCGGCCTTTACAATTTCAAACACTTTTTTAAAATCGGTGTCGCATGAAATTTCAACTAAATTATATATAAATCCTTGTTCACCAAGGTTAAACATTTCTTCCCTTTCAATTTCGACAGAAAAAAAAACCTTTAATCCACATATTATTTGACGGGATATCCGTAAAGTAGTCTAAACTATTTATTAAATCAGACATATTGAATTAAAACTGGTGTTTCTAGATAGTGTTTCTAGATGTAAATCTTCATCATAGTTTGCAAAGGTTACAATAATTTTATGTATCATTTGATGTATCAATTTTATATTTCAAAATATTTAAAATTTCCTTTTGAAAGTCGTTGTTTCCACAGAGTCTTTTTTCAATTACTGCAGTGACTGTTTCAAATACTCAAAAATAAATACAAAATATTTAAATCGAAGCCTTGCAAAATTAAATACAATCCATTGAATGCATTAAATATGGCGCACAAATAAATGAGTTTTATTAAGCACTCCAAATCGCGGAATCTATCCTTGGTTTGAAATTTATCCTTGAATGAAAAAAATAACATCTTTTTAGATGGATGGTGTTAATTAAAAAATTCCAAAGATTCGTCTTTTAGCCCAAACAGACGTTTAAAATGTCTCTTTTTAACGCCATCGTGAATTGCACGTGCTCAGTCGGTACTTAGAACAACACATTTCATCCAATCATTACCGTGACCAGTGTCAAAATCATTGCTACTACTTAAAAATCTCATCTGAGGTCGTTTTTGTCGGTAGCCTTTAAAAAAAACAAAAAAATCTCGTGTATGGTGATTTCGTCAACATATGTGATAAAACACATTAGATTTGCATTGTGGTGGTGGCAACCGGGATGCGAAGCTAGATTGGCAACCCTCAACTTTGATTTTTTAACATTTACTGATTTTGTAGTTTTTAACAGTATGAATTAAAAAAAAAAACAAGTAGATTATTGTCATTTTAATTATTTAAGTTATAATATAAATAGATATTCAAATATATGATCATTAAAAACAGTTCGTTCATTAAGTGATTAAAATCCATCCGATACAAGGAGCCATAGCATTATTATCGATAGCTGTGCTTTTATCTACTTGAAAGGAAAAAACTTGTTTTTTTTACAGTTTTTCAGTTCTTCTTCTAAATGTTTGGCGCAATCGCCAAATCCGTTTAACTGTATTATTTGATAATGGTATCGCCCAAAATGTAAAACTTGGAGGAGAGACGCTAATAACATGGATTAAAGATTTAAAGTATGTCTTGAAAATGGAATAATCCCTTCGCAGTGCAACAACTCCAATTTATGATACCTCCCTGTAAAAAGGCGTTATCACGGAGCTTGGGAACAATACACCCATAAGCCATTTTTTATAAGCTATTTACCGAAAACATGTCCAACCGTCTTGAAGATAATTGAGATTTTTATCAATCAATTTTCCCTTGATTCCCAACCAATGGAATATCAGTAACCCGTTTTTATTTATTTATATATATATATATATATATATATATATATATATATATATATATATATAAATATATATATATATATATATATATATATATATATATATATATATATATATATATATATATATAAAATAGTAGTTTTAAAAATTTGAAAATTATGAACACTTAAACGAGAAACGAGCCGGCGCTGAAAAACGGGGGTCACGAAAGGCTAATATTTTAAAAATCATCAAAACTGATTCTAAAATGCCGTTTTCGTCTGGCATTTCGTCGATATTAATCTTTTTTAATTTCAAATTAATGCATTTTAAATTCAAATTAAACTTTTTAATTTAAAATTAACCTTTCTTAAACTCTAATTAACCACAACACATAATATTTTTTCTTCACAAATTAATATAAATTTGTACGATGTAAGTTATTTTAATTATATTTGTTTGAAGTATCAATTAAGAAGAAGAAGAACAGAATTTCAAAAAAATTATAAACGTCTTCACAAAACAATGCGAATTATTTTCCTGACAAAATTTGCGGGATTTGCTTTGGGATTGAAACTCACCTGAAACAAAGAAACGGAAAATTAATTCGGTTTATTAATTAATGGAAATGTTGGTTTAGCCGTCGAGGTTTACAGATTATTGGAATTAATGTTTTTATATTAGATTAGTTTAATAACCCGGCTTCACACATTCAGACTTCAAAGTCGATTTGAAGAAATAAATATATTATATTTTGTATAATAACATTGGCGAAAATGATTTTTTTAAATAAAAATTTCGTTGATGCCGATGGAGCTTCTCAAAAACTCGAGATTATTGAGAAGACACATAGATATTGACATATTTTAGATTAGATTTTGAACAATCGCCGCGGAAATAAAAAACAATTTTTAATACAAAACTTTAGTTAGACATTTGTTTTAAGCTTTGTTTAAGTTTTTCCAATAACGTACAATAATAATTCGTGCATTTTCCGATGAAGAAATAAGAAATAAAACTAGTAATAATTATCACAGGCTAAGACACATGTCATAGAATACGCAGATGAATTACTTGTACTTGAACCCTGTAGAGGTTAGGTTAGATTCATAAAAAATAGGTTAATTATTCTAAAACAAGTTTAGACAAAAAGGAGATTTTTATAAAATATTATGAAGACTGTAAAACAATTGCAGAATCAACAGAAATAGCAGGTATTAATAAAAACAACGCTAAATCTATAATTAGACGTTATAAGAAGGATGGATCCTAGATGGTTAGACGAAATCGTGGTGGAAAAAGGAATAATGCATTATCTAAAATGATATTAAATTATTGAAGAAAATCCATGGATTACTTTAACAAAAATATGAAATTGAAGATATTTGAAAATAAAAACGTCAACTTGACTACAGCATCTATTGCATTAAAAGCTTTAAAAATAACACTGAAAACCTTTACGATTATTCTGGACCGTTTAAAATCAACAATTGGACAACGTAACAATTATGCAATTTTATTTTCAAAATATGATCCACAAACACAGGAGAATAAAATGTTCATTGCTGAATCCCGTTTTAATTACCATCTCTGGCGAAATAAAGCTCTATCGAATATAAATACTCTAGCCCATGTTCCAACATAGTTCCAGCAGTAAGAGGCAGAAATTATTCGCCCACAGCAGCCATGTTTTAGATGATATTAGTCATTTTAAAACTATTTCTAATTCACCAGTAAATTGAAACATTTTTAATACGTTTCTTGATGCATTGTTATATAAAATGGTTGAAACTAACATCGTAGAAGCCTGGCTGGTTCTGGCAAACGTCAAAATCCATAAAACTCAGTAAATTGGCCTTGTTAAAGTTCAAATTTTGGTGTGCTCATGTATTAAAAAGTGCCCGAAAGTTGTATATGCCCGCCTTTCAAACTTGGTGGATGCGCATGCGCTTAACTAACCGTAAAAAAGGCCTATTAAACCAGCCATGGACTATGTTTCTTCCACCACATTCACCCATGTTAAACTTTAGAGAAATTTAATTTGAATTTAAAATAAAACGGCCAAGTGCGTGTCGGGTCCCGCGCAATGTAGGGTTCCTTAGTTGCTATTACTCTTATGACAACATTTCACCTCATGTGTCTAAAGAAATTCATAACCAATAACTTAATCAGCCGAAATTGATGTTGTCGAGTTTGACGTTCAACATAGCTGATAATATATAGTTTAAATTATGCGGCTGCCGCTCGATTTGTTACATTTTATAAGTTGGTCGACTATTGCTCGTAAACTAATAAAGCCTACTTAGCTATAATACTTTTCCTTTTAACTTAGTTATATATACTACTATTGTAATTTTTTTCACATATCCAGAAACAGCTATTTAGCTGGGAGTGAGGGTGGGGGACACTTGACTGTAACAAAAATTATCATATTAAAGCTTAATATTTCACAAATAGATCTCTTAATCGAAATATTATTTTCACAAACCTGTAATATTTTTGAGAGACCTATCCAACGACACCCTACACCAGCGTTTCTCAACCTTTTTTGGCCCACGGACCACTAAAATTTAAAAAAAAAATCGCGGATCAGCGTTATTTTTTTAACAACAAAATTTTACTAGGTTATCTACATAAGTTAATTGTAACATTTTTATTATCATTTACTTACAATAATATTTAAATGTAAAGATATGTAATTATTCTCTTTTTTTCTTCAGTGCCGTACTAATCATAAATTACATTACAGAAGTAATTTTTTTTGGCGGATAGAAAAAATTTTCCGCGGACTAGTAAAATTTCTCCGCGGACCACTGGTGGTCCGCCGGACCAGCGGCTGAGAATAGCTGCGCTACACCATGGGGTAAACAAAAAAAGTCCCAATTTCTTTAGGGTAAAGGAGGTACCCTAATTTTTTTTCCTAGATTTTATTTTACCACTTTGTCGGCGTAACTAATCTGTATATCCGTGTCAAATTGCAGCTTTACATTTGTAATAGTCTTTGAGCTAAACTGCGGACAGACGGACGGACGGACAAACATATCCAAACTATAAGAGTTCCTTGTTGATGACAACGGAACTCTAAAAGATAAATTGGAATTAAAAAAGATTTAGTTTTAATTTTAAAAGTCTTAATTTTAAATTAAAATAGATAGTAGTTAAAAACCTATATATATATATATATATATATATATATATATATATATATATATATATATATATATATATATATATATATATATATATATATACATATGTATATATATATATAATCGCAGTTTTAACTATATTTCAGATAGCCACATACATCAGCACCAGAGTCGCGTATATTGCTTTGTTTGTGACATCTATTATATGTCGTATCAAAGTCGTTTGAAAATTCCTCTCCAGTGTGTGTCTACGAGTTATCAATGTGCCGCGTAGAGGGAAACGTTTTATTAGACGTCCGCCGAAAGCTGGGCGCATCGAATTATCTGAATTCTGCGTTTTTATTATTACAGCTGGTGACCTTAAGCCCCTAATACTTTAGCTCTTGACGGTTCTTGTTACTTGCTTCGACTCATCTAACGGCTCACACAACGCATCTTGAGCAACGTGTGCTAAAGAGTAACAGAAGATGAATCCTTCTTGTTGATTAGCACAGTTGAAGTAGTCTTTTTAGACGTCGAAAGAGAGCGACTACTTCATTTTTCATTATACATATATATATATATATATATATATATATATATATATATATATATATATATATATATATATATATATATATATATACAAACGTTGTATATTTTCACAACTTAAAATATATTTAAGTTTAATGAGGATGCAGTCGAAACTTTTGGTTGGGCAAAAAAAAAAACTCTTTGTTATATACTCGAGCTATCGGGAATGTTTATTCCCTTTATCAAGACAATAACGTGAGGTTGATAGTAAATAGCAGCTTCATGAACAATACTGAACAAATATTTATAATAAAGTATTGTTCATGAAGCTGCTTTTTACTATTAACCTCACGTCATTGTCCTGATAAAGGGTATGAACATTCCCGAAATCTCGAGTATATAACAAAGCATTCCTTTTGCCAAACAAAAAGTTTTGACTGCATCCTCATTAAACTTAAATATATTTTCACTTGTGAAAATATTTCTTCTCAGTCCTTCTACCCTCTGGAGGGTGTAGTGATACTATTTTCGGTATGTGTTTGAATTTTTTGTTTCCATGCGTTTCTATTTTGTGCTAGATGTATTGCTTCGTGCATTGAGTCTCCCGTCATTTCTTTTAATCTGTCGGTCCATCTCATTGGAAACCGTCCTCTAGGTCTTTTTCCCTCAACTTTTCCCTCCATCACGAGGATTTCCATCTCACCTGTTCTTCTAGCTATGTGGCCAAAGTAACTGAGATATGCTCTCTTGATTTGGTTTAGTAGACGCTTTTTGATTTTTAGTTCTTCTAGAACAGAGGCGTTTGTTCTGTGTTCCACCCATGACACTCTTAGGATTCGTCTATACACCCATAATTCGAAGGCTTCAATTCTTTTTCGGTCTGTTTTCGTTAGTGTCCATGTTTCAGCGGAGTAAACAGCAATTGGAAGATTGCAAAGAATTGGCCAGCATTACTTTCACTGTTTTTGTAATGGTTTGATCTCTCCATACTTTTATGAGTTTAGTTGTTGCTGATCTGGCCATTGCCAATCTTCTCTTCATTTCCTCTGAGCAGCCTCCATCTTTGGTTAACAATGATCCCAGGTATCCAAACTTCTCCTCCACATCATATCTCGCTACGATTTTGATATTGGATGTGTCATTGGATCGATCGATGATCATTACTTTGGTTTTTGTTTTGTTGATTTTTAAACCATATTCTCTACTATAGTTCTCTAATTTGTTCATTATGTTTAACAGTGGTTCTTCGTCTGCTGCAATAATCAAGGTGTCGTCCGCATACCTCAGGTTACTTATTTTTCTTCCTCCGATTGATATTCCACCTTCCCAATCGTTAAGGACTTTTCTCATGATGTATTCGCTATATATGTTGTAAAGGAGGGGCGAGAGTATGCATCCCTGTCACCGGCCTCTATCTTAAAAGCTCGGGACACTGTTTGTCTTGTTCTGACCTTAGCGTTATTGTGTTGGTAGGGTCTCTTAATTAAAAATATCAGATGCGTTGGAACACCCATTTCACCCAACACTTTCCACAGAAGTGACCAGTTCACTGAGTCGAACGCTTTCGTATAGTCCACAAAACACAAATATAATTTTAAGTTGTGTTCCCTCGCTTTTTCAATGATCTGTCGGGCATTGAGTAGCTGCCCTCGTGTACCTTTACCTGGTATGAACCCTCTCTGCTCGTCCGATATTTGTGGGAGTAGAAATGTTTTCAAGCGTTCATTAATGATGTGAAGTAATACTTTGCTTGCGTGTGAAATGAGAGTTACTGTTCTGTAGTTATTAGATTCCGTAGGTGATCCTTTTTTATGGATGGCGATGAATATAGATTCGCACCATTCCATTGGCCATTTGCCCGTTTCCCATATTTTAGAGCATAACGCTTGCATTACATCTGTTCCGTAGTGTCCCATGGCTTTAAGTATTTCAGCTGTGATGCCGTCTGCCCCAGCTGCCCTCCTATTTTTGAGTGTTTTTATAGCTTTTTCTACTTCTGATTTTAAGATCCCAGGTTCTCTTTCTTGTGGTGTTGCTTGTTCTTCGGATGTTGTCGGGCTAACTGACTTATATAAATCTTTGCAGTATTGTCTCCATACTTCCGCTATAATAATTGGATCTACTATAACCTTCTCGTTTTTGTCCTTTATAATTTGTGTTCGTGGTTTAAATTCTCTAGCTAGATATCGTATTTTATCATACAGATCGCGAGACTCTCCGTGCTGGGCGTGGTGTTGTAGTTCCGTGCATATATTTTTTAAATGGTTGTTTTTGTCCCGTCTACATTCCTGTTTGATTCGTTTGTTAAGATGTTTAATTACTTGTCTTTTTTCATCTTCTTGCATGTTTGTGTTGTTAATTTGTCTTCTTTGGTCTATCGATTTTATTGTGTCATTGGATATCCAGTGATTTTTTTTATTAATTGGTATCTTATCGGATGTGCAAGATTTGACTGCAGCTTTTATCCAGTTCTTCGTGGACATCCATAGAGTGTTGGGGTCTGTAGAGGTGTCATGCCTTTGAGTTGTTCTTAAATGTTCTTGAAAATTTTCTGTCTTGGGAGTTTCTAATTTAGTATTTTTTGTTTCTGATATTTTAGGTGTTTGTGGTTTTAGGGATATTGAGGATAATAATAGTTTATGGTCTGATCCACACACAGCACCTGGTTTTGCCTTCACGTTTCTTACTGATGTTTTCCATCTAGTTTCCATTAGAAAATAATCGATTTGGTTTTTGTGCTTTCCGTCGGGACTTGTCGATAGTCTTCGTGGGTGGTGCTTGAAAAGTGTGTTTGCTATAGCCAGGTCATTGTCAACTGCAAAACGGATCAAACGTTCTCCTCGTTCATTTCTGCTACCTAGTCCGTAATTACCAATGAAGTTGCGTACATGGTTATCGAGATCTGTCCTACCTATCTTAGCATTGATATCGCCCATCACTATCAGTATATTTTTCTTTGGTGTTTTTGCTATTATATCCTCTATTTTGCCGTATATCTCTTCAACTTCGTCTTCCGTAGCTTCGGTCGTTGACATATATACTTGTATTATGTGACAGTTATTTGGTTTGGAGTGAATGGTCAATACTAGTATTCTGTCATTTACTGCTTCGTAAGATTTTACCCACTTGCCGATTTTTTTATTAACGATGAAGGCAACCCCATTGCGCCCCGTTTTTTCTGCTCCGGATATATATACGGTACTATTTTATGTTTCAAAATGTCTCTTGTCCTTCCAATGAGTTTCCGATATTCCACAGATTTGCACGTTGAGTCTTGCTAGTTCTCTTTCCAGTATGCGTAGTTTTCCAGTTTGTAGTAAGCCTTGAACGTCCCATGTGCCTATATTGATGGGTTTCCGTAATTGAAGGATGTCCTGTCTTCACATCTTCGTTCACATCTCCGTGCCCAGTAGCTAATTTCACACTGGTTGGCCCGGAATCAACACAGCGACGGTCGCTAGCCGGATCGCATGGCAATCTAACATTATCTTTGTCTCTGTCCATAATAGTATTCTCATGGGAAAATAATCAGGTGGTTTCCCCTTGCCTGCCTGATCCTATGCCGCTGACCTATTAATTGTTGCTTCATCCGCATTTAGAGACTATTTCTAGCCTCAAGGGCAAGAGGGTGCCCTGAACCTATCAGAAGGCAGGCGGAGGGCTTATCCCGGCCTACACTCGGTCCCCATCTACGTGAGCCACCTAAGTGTTACCATCCTTCACCGCGTGGAGGTGTAGATTGGAAGTTTCCCTTCATTGGGTTTGAGACCATAGAAGCATTTCTCAAAACCCTCCAGTACTTTGAAGGACATGAAAATATACAACGTTTGTATTAAATAACCAGTCATGAAAAACTATCTTCAAGTGTATATATATATATATATATATATATATATATATATATATATATATATATATATATTCAGTTTTAATAATATGAAACCATAAAGATGCATCAAGATGAAAATGGAAAGAATGTTAAGATATAAATTTTTATTATTTCAAGAATCTTAAGGAATAATTAGTGAATTGTTACAAAGTGGGAATTAATTATATAATTTCTTAAGCCGTCCACTTCTGTCATTCTGGCGAATCAGAAGCCTTTTATACTATTTCCGGATATGCACATACCACTGGCGGTAAAATTATATTACCACACCACAAGAAATAATAAAAACTGGGATGAGAATGGACCTTGAACTCCATACAACGTTGTGTAGATAAAATGTGATGAAGATACTACAAGATCATTTATTAGTGAATTGGGAACAATAAATATTAGTAATTAAAAGAAATTCCTTGTGATAGAATTATTACTTTTATGGTATATATTCAATATCATGGGTCCAGACTTAAAGATTTGATAGAGGAATTTTTTTGAACATACACAAGCGCTACAAATTGAAATTATTATAACTAATATTACTCTCGCATATTTCGATGGTGCACCACAATATGAGAAAATATCGCGGATTTTTAACGTTTGCAAAAATAGAGTTCCCGATGTGATTCTGACAGTACACTGTGTAGGTATTGCAGTGGAAACAATAATTAATAAAATTGTTTGAGAAAAAAAGTTTTAATATAAGAACCACGATTAAAGATAAGGCTTTGAATGATCCTTGCCTTTTTGGCAATTATGCGTATGAAATAATAAACTTTATAATAAATTGGTCGAACATACAAAAAAAAGTTCATTGTAGCTGAAATCAATATTAGCTTCATTGCAATCTTTAATTCTGTAATTGAGTTCCTTTTCGAGATTGATTAACAGGCGTCAACAAAATTAATCGAATAAAATAAACATATTTTCTATTTAGCAGATATTATTTATTTAATAATCTGCATAATAAATGAAAAATATCAAAGTTCATTCAAGCTGGAACAGTTATATTTCAACACGATACATGGTATTATCTACGCATTATATATAATAACAAAATTTATATTATAAACATTGTAATAATTGAGAAACAAAAAATAGTTAAGAGGGTCAAAGTAGAAAAAGGTTGGAATCTCTACTCTACACATATTTCTGCGTTCATATTGTTTTGATTGATTTTTTCTCTGCCATTATTCGTATTATATACACGTTTTATACTCAACCTCGGCGGTTGTTTTTATCTTGTTGGGTTTTTTTGATGTATGTTATTTAGCTAGAATGTTGATAAAACACTAGTTGTACTAGTACTAGTTTTATTGTAAGTTCCAGGCCAACTATATTTCAGATATATATATATATATATATATATATATATATACATATAAACATTATTAACCGCTGAATTGGGGTAATAAATTATTTTTCTCCAGATGATATGGTGACTGCGCCGGGTTATAAACAAGAAAATAAGTTAATAGTTGAAGAAAGTTGCCCTTGCATATAAAAAATGTTATTATTTTATTTTATTTTTTTTTTAAATTTTATTTTATTTACATATCAGGGGAAGCTAACGGTTGTCCAATTATAAGCTTCCAATTATAATTTTTCCACAGATTATAAAACAAAGGAACAGATTATTAATATAAAATATTAAATGTCTACAAACATACGTATATACATAAATAGTAAAGCCATCTTAACAATATCCAGAACAAAGTGGTAAATAATATAAATAGTGATACAAAAAAGAAAGGAAATAAGTAAACAAAATAAAGAACGATGTGGTTAATTCAGTTAACATTCAGCTGTCTTTTAAGCTGCTTTAAATTTAAACTATAGAAGAATGCTGGAAATGATTATTAAACGTTGTCATTAATCTTATTAGAGGAGAATTGCCATATGAGTTAGACTTAATAGGAGGGATATAAAACAAATTATTATTTCTAGTAGTTCTCCTTGGAACAAAAAATCCAGGTTTGTAATAAATAGAATAGTGAAGAAACACAAGGGATATGATATACTGTATTTAAGTTTAATAAATGGAAAAGTAAATAAAATTAATTCAAAAGATTTTGGAATTATTTGAAATTTTGAGCAGTTTCCTCATCTACAACCAATTTTTCCCGTATTTATTTCATTGCAATCGTGTCTGTTGAATTACTGCCAACTATAAAATCCATTCATATTATGTAAAGCGACGTTCTCTAAAATAGTCGCAAACAAAATATTTTATTTTATGTTTGTCTAATGAGAGTACAATTTCATTTAATTTTTAATGTGTTTCGCATTTTGTTCTATAAAGCACGTCCTTTTCATTTCGATATTTATTCATTTCAGACATAAAACCTTTTCCGGTTTTTTTTCCTAGAGATAGAGATAAATTACCGCACTTCTTTGCGCAGCGAAGAACGATATCATTAATATCATTCTCTGCATGAACATCCGCGCAGATCTTAATATCACGATAATAAATGTCAACTTTCATCTTATTTATAATAATATTCAGCAAGAGAATATACGCTGCGAAACAAAGTTCATTATATTAATTTCATTCTATTTTTGTTTAGCTGTCCTCTTAATGTAATTAGCATTTTATGTACATTTACCGAATATTAAAAACGTTTTCTTCTAAGTACTATATTTATCTTACAGGAAAAAAATATTTGAATGATTTTTTTTAATGATTCTACCATCCTATGGAGCACAACAGTGTGTTTTTTTGGATGTAACGGCGTCTCAGTAATGGCTTCTGGATTTTCCTCGCTCAATATCTGGCAATTCTATTTGCATAAGCAGCCATTGAGCCATAATGGATCAAAAGCATCATCGCTGAATAAAATTTTCTTGTGAAATGAGGTAGAACAATCTTGTTTTTGGCACATTCCCGAACGTGCGGCGCATATGATGGTCACGCGGCTTCAGTTCTTGAACAAGCTATATCTTGTAAGCTCCCAAAACGATTTTTTTTTCGAAAAATATTCCATAAAGTGAATGGACACTGCTCCAATTGCCGTGCACGATGGCGAATCGACTCATTCGGGTCCTCGTCAACTTCTTCGGTGCGCACTGAACGACGTCTCTCCGGATGCACATTATCAATCAAACTATGCGTAGTGCAAAAATGATCCATAGTTTTCCGCATAACTAGCGCGGAAGGACGATTACCTCGACCGTAAAATGGACGTAGCGCACATTAAGTTTCGCGATCTGAACCAAGACTTTCGAAGTAAATTTACTAAGCAAAAATCAGCTTTCACCTACCAAATTGACTGAAACTAGAAACAGTGTTGCCAGGTCGAAAAAAAAGTTCCTATAAGGGTGCGCCCGAAACCGCTTCCCAACTAAGTTACAGTTTTTAAAAGGGGGTTGGCATAACACAAAAGATTTTTGCTAATATCTCATACGCTTCTAATGAAACTTGATTCAAATTTTATGTATAGTCGTTACTGGTGTCGAACTACCGTTTGGGATTATTTTCGTCTTGATAGAGTCTGAGTAGTGTGGGAGAGTAACCATAGCATACGGGGAACGACCTTAATATTTTTTTCCATAAATCGCAAATTTTGTTTCATTATTTGTATTTATAAATCATTCAAGTTAATAGAATAGGATATAAATATATCAGCAGATCTAATATCTACTCAGATTAGACAGATTATATATCATTTATAATTGAGAGATAATAAGAAAAACAGATAATATTGGATATGTAGATGAATGAATGTAGATGAAGGGCGTAGACGAGGGCAGATAATATTACCTTATAATAATGTTATGTTTATGCAAAAATAATTTGCCGTTTTTCATAATGTAAATAAATCATTAATTGAAACAAAAATGTAAAAACAATAAGCTAACACCTTGCAATTTATTCAGTCGCTACAGAGTTGGACAATAAAGATTAAAAAATACAACGTGTTCAATTTCCTTACAGATGCAATTGTAGTATTAATAAATTCTTGTTTTCGAATAAACGATATCTATCAAATTTCAGTTCTTCATATGTTGAAATATTCAAAAATATGAATTTTCCACGTGAAGGCAAGAAGTAGGAAACATAGACAAATGTTTAACTAAATTGAGGAAACATTAAAAAATAAAGGACAGGAAACAAATTCAAAACAAAATATGCGTGTTTTAAGATACTGAAAACTTGCCTACTCTAGACTAGAAAAAGATACACATGTTATCAAAACTGATAGTATTCAAAACGCTTCTTTCAACAAAATAAATGTTTATACAGGTCGATGCACTAGTAATATAAATTAAATTATTCGAAATTGCTATAAATTTGTCGTGATCATCTAATAAATCAATGTCCAGCTTATGAAAAAAAATCAATCGTTTTTCCAATGTATGTAGAAATATGAACAAAAAAAAGGAATAAATCAAAATCAAATCAACCTATAATGCTAGCCGTAGAAAACATACATTAAAAAAAATATTTAGAATTAATACATGATTGATTCTTGATGATGATGATGATCTCTATTAACAAATAGTTGCATATGTTTGTTAAATTTAATATAGATACTGGTGCTAGTGATAATATAATTGTATGCTATCCAGGGCAGCGGCCCGGTACAAAGTTTGAAATTTTATTTTTAAGCAAAAATCAAGTTATTTTTTGTTTATTTCTTATACAATTATTGCAAAGTGGGTCCATCATACAAGGAATTGGCGGCGCCAGAATCGACTCACGCTACTCAAACCTTATAAAAACCTTTACGAGAACGCAACACTTCAAGTAAAAATAAACAAAACCTGACGACAAATAGCATCAAGATTGGAGGGGTACGAGGGCTAGAAGATGTTTTTAAAATATTTAAATGGGACAATAAGGGTATAAACATGGACGGCATCTTTCAGAACCACCTGAGATGTGAATATGACACTTCTCATCAGCAGCGATAGGCAAGAACTAGAGGCCATGCTAGTTCCAACGAAGTATGCCTTAAGATGAACCTGTCCAAGACAAAGATAATGAGTGACCTAAAAAGGGGCACCACGATAAATAACACTACCTAAGATGTAGTAGAAAAGGTTCACCCACGTTAGACATTTCTTTAAGCTGGGGAAGGGAAACCAGACAGTCGAAATATAGAACAGAATAAGACTAACGTGGGCTACCTTTGGCAAACTAAGTCACATCCTCAGAAACAACAGCATCCCAATACATATTAATTTTCGACTCCTGCGTAACACCTGTAACATATGGCTTGGGCACAGTCTCCTAGACAAACTTAGGTGCTAGGAAATCATACGAAGAACAAAGTTAGTAGATGTAGTGAAAAGAATCGCAGAACTTAAATGGCAATGGGCAGGAAACGCGGCACGGCAACATCAAAAAAAGGTGGGCACCGAGATTATTTCAATGAAAACCAAGACAAACTAAGAAGAGTGCAGGAAGACCACAGGCAAGGTGGACGGATGACATAAAACGACATGCGGGGAGCAAGTGGCTACAACTCGCGCAAGACAAAACCACATAGAAAAAGATGGAAGTAGCGCATGTTCAGAAATGGACAAGGGAATATTGAGGACAAAAAAAATTGCAAAATAATTATATAAGAAAAGTATTTAAAAAAATTAACAAACACATTCATTTAAAAGTTTGGCAAACGAAATACACTTTGTTTTACATACGTATTTGTCTTTAGTGCGAAGGGTGATATTGTTTGACATACCACATAACAATTTGAAATTAGAAGGTAATGATGTTAATTCTGTTCACAAATGAGGTTCGATACCAATCTGCTTCGATACTTTTTCCTAAGTACACCAAAGCTGAGAACGCAGCTTCACACGTATAAGTGCTGAGCAAAGGAATTAATTTTTTGACAGCGCAACCAATAATTAAGTAGTGGTATAGTATCAAACACATTCTTAATTCCATCTGATAATCTTTAGAGAGATATAATAATATCTATAATGAATATTATTTGATTAGAATTAGATTAGAGAGATATAATAATATTAGAGATATAATTTCAGTGAGATATATCACTAGTAAAGCCTACTTAGCCGTGATACTTTCCTTAGGCTACTTTAGACCATTCGAGGGGTCATTCGGGGCTCATTTTGTGGGGCTTTGAATAATTTTGGTGCATTTTCGAACCTTCCAAACGATTTTTAGTCAACTGGTTGCCGTATTGGATAAGCTTTAACTAGATTGACAATTTTGAGACAAGTTTAGACAACTTTTGTTGGCCATTAGGCCATTATGGTCCACCTTCGCCCAGTGTTTTCTGAAAGTTCTTCCACCGAGGAATGTGAAAATGACACAATTCTTCTTTCAAATTCTGCAATACAATTTCCATGCCAGGTATATATGATTTGTTGTTTATCTCAGTCTAAAGTAGCCTAAAGATTAGAATGCACAATTAGGCCATTTTTGAACCATCCAAAACAATGTTAGACAGTTTTGGACTATTTTAGACCGTTCATTGTTTGACCGATTTAGGTAATCTTAAGCCATTTTTGAGCTTTCCAAACAATTTTTAGGTAATTTGTGACTGTTCTAGACACATTTAAATCAGTTTAAACAATTTTAGATCTTTGAATGACTATTTTGAGATGAGGTTTACGCAATTTTATACAATTTTGTGCCCTCTAAATCACGTTTAGACAGCTTTGGGCTACTTTTGACGACTAAGCTCATTCAAAGTTTATTTTGTGACCATTGTGAGTAATCTGAGGCCATTGTCATGTCTTCCAAATGTTTTTTTTTGCAATTTTAGACTGATTTAGGCCACTTTAGACAATTTTTGAAGCATCCCAATAAATGTTAGACGACTTTGGACTAGTTTAGACCATTCATTGTTGAATCATTTTGAATAATCTTATGCCATTTTTTGAGCCATCCAAACGATTTTTAGACTTGTAACCGTTTTAGACAATTTTAAACCAGTTTGTACAATTTTAGATCCTTCGATAACAATTATGAGAGGAAGTTTGGCACTTTAAAGGCCGATTCTCATATATGCGACCACAGCAACGCGACGTTACACGAAATCGTCTGTCAAATAATGATTACATTGTTTTCAATGGGCACGTTCTCACTATGGCTACGCGACAGTTGCTAAAAGTCGGAATTCAGCGCACTGTCGTTGGGATTATTTCGTGAGCATTCTTTTACGTTTTCTCGCGCATCCCATGACGTTTGGTAAGTTTGTTTGTGATTCGAATGACGGATTGTGTCAAAAAACGGCGTGTTTTTGAAAATGAGTGGAATGAACGACGAAAAAGCAGAGGAATTGATCGCTCTTGTGGCTGATAATGTGATGACCTGTATGACTTACAAAATAAAAATTACAGTAATCAACACAGGTTAGTAGATCTAATTTCAAAAGAAATTTCTTTAAAATTAGATGAGACTTGTAAGTACAGACTCTTGTAATTGTTTGAAGAGAGTATGGAATTCTCCTTCTACTAGTTTTGTTCTTAAGATCCGATTTTCTCATTTTCGAGAAAACCATCATCGAAACTTGACGAACATGACATTTTGAAAATATAACTTAACCTGAAATGTAGAGAAACTACAGATTTGACATTTGCAGCAAATAATCGCTTAGCAGAGTGTCGCATATATGAGAATACCTAGCAGCGAAGTGATAATTCGCGACAGTTCATTGTGCAACGTCGCGTAGATAGTGTCGCGTATATGAAAATCGGCCTTAAAGGCCGATTCTCATATACGCGACAACAGCTACGCGACGTTTCACGAAATGGCCTGTCAAATAATGATTACATTGTTTTCAATGGGCACGTTCTCACGATGGCTACGCGACAGTTACTAAAGGTCGGAATTCAGCGCGCTGTCGCTGGGATTATTGCGTTAGCATTCTTTTACGTTTTGTCGCACATCGCATGATGTTTGGAAAGTTTGTTTCGGATTCGAATGACGGATTGTGTCAAAAACGGCGTGTTTTGAAAATGAATGAAATGAACGACGAAAAAGCAGAGGAAATGATCGCTCTTGTGGCTGATTATGTTGAACTGTATGACTTACAAAATAAAAATTACAGTAATCAACAAAGGAAAGATCTAATTTGGAGAAAAATTTCTTTAAAATTAGATGAGACTCGTAAAGACTCGTACAGACTCTTGTAACTGTTTGAAGAGAGTATGGAATTCGCCTTCTACTAGTTTTGTTCTTAAGATCCGAATCACCCAATATTTTCTTTTCCTTTTAGTTTCTCATTTTCATAACACATGGCTAAGACGAAAAAACCATCATCAGAACTCGACGAACATGACTTTTTGAAAATATAACTTAACCTGAAATGTAGAGAAACTACAGATTTGACATTTGCAGCAAATAATCGCTTAGCAGAGTGTCGCATATATGTGAATACCTAGCAGCGACGTGATAATTCGCGACAGTTCATTGTGCAACGTCGCGTAGATAGTGTTGCGTATATGAGAATCGGCCTGTAAGCTTAATATTTCACACACGGATATCTTAATCGAAATATTGTTTTCAGAAACCTGTAATATTTTTAAAAGGCCTATACAACGACACCCTACACCAGTGTTTTTCAACCTTTTTCATGTTGCGACCCCCTTAGTATGGAAACATATTTCGACTCCCTACCCTACCCTCCGCTGTTTCTAGCTTGTATTTTTTTTTATACAAATATCGAATCCGTACATCTTTTTTACTTATTTTTATAATTAGATATCGGCTAAATGCGTAATTACTTACATATAACAAACAGATTTTACCGCATCGGCAAACGCCTCCACGGAGAAGCGATACGACAATAGCAATGTAATCGGCCCTAGCAGTGTTAATTATTTTATTTCTCATAGAGGGGATATTTCCAACATATGTTTCAAATATAAGTTTCTAAAAAGATCAAAACAACCGTCAGCTTGAACTTCTAGTGAGAGTACTGAAAAAAAAACAAAGAAAAAGCGTCTGTATGACGACAATTATTTAAAATTCGGATTTACTGTGATTCGAAACTGTATCACGCGAAAGCATGAAGCCAACGAAACTAGTGCGCTTTTGCACTTTGCTACTTTCGTATCCCTGCAGTTTGATGAATCTACTGATATTGCGGGTTGAGCGCAGTCTGTAGCTTTTGTGTGTTTTGAATCCAATGAGAGATTGATGGAAGAAATACTGTTTTGTAAAACTCAAATGTTAGGCATTGTAGATGCCTACAAATACAACAGGTCAGTGATTATATAAAATGTACCTTGAAGCTACACAAGACCTCCATATCGATTGGGCGAAGAAATGCATAACTATTTGCAGTGACGGAACAAAAGCTATGACTGGTTCGAAAAACGGCTTTATTAAAAGACTTAAAGCACCGATGCCAAACGCTTGTTGGATGCATTGCTTTCTTCATCTTCATCAAGCTCGTGTGTCCAAAACAGGAATAAATTAGTTTCGAAACATTTGTGAAGATATGGATTCACTGCACTAATGTTTGCTTTAAACAGAGGTTAGGCGGTTATCGAAAGGCAAAGCAGTGACAAAAGTTTTGGAGCTTCGAGCTGAACTTTTGGTGTATTTACTGCAGGTCAATTCCGAATATACCAAATTTTTTGTGACCCGGAATTCCTTTTGAAACTGGCTTTTCTTTCTGACCTATTCAAGCATTTAAACACTTTGAATAAAAGCCTTCAAGGGAGAGATCAACATTTCATTACCGCATTATCACTAAAGACAAAATCCATGGCTTTGCGAAAAAAATAAACCTGTAGTCATCATCCCTAAAACAAGACAACTTTGATTCATTTTCTTCTACTCAGTCTTTTATTGGAGAAGTGGAGTCTGAGATAAACAACAAATCATATATACCTGGCATGGAAATTGTATTTGCAGAATTTGAAAGAAGAATTGTGTCATTTTCACATTCCTCGGTGGAAGAACTTTCAGAAAACACTGGGCGAAGGTGGATCATAATTTTAAAAGCTGCTACAGATGCGGCAAGTTAAGGAACCAATCTAAAAGAAAATCTGTTGGAATTATCTGCTGATGGAATGTTACACTTGGAATTCATGTCTATCACTTCATTCATGTCAGATAGCTTTTAAAGAGAAAAATAGAATATCCACAATTAACCAGAGAAGCTTTGAAGTGTTTGATTCCATTTGCCACCTCCTATTTGTGCGAGTTGGCCTTTTTCGTCGAGGGCTCAAATAAAAGGCAAACAGAGAAATCGCCTAAATTTTGAAAACAATTTAGTTCTATGTGGAGCAAAAACGGATCCGCGATGGGAAAAATTGATTAACAAGAAACAGGCATAACCATCACATTAATGTAAATGTGTGCCTAGCCTATTCCTCGTGTAAACAATGTATCATGTGATTCGAAGGTATTTGTTGATTTGTGTTAAACTAATTTGTGTTCTAACTAACATTTAATTAACTTTTCTTAATAAATCTAACATTTTGAAATAGAATGATTTAATTTTTGTTTTTTTTACTTTAAAACCTCTTTGCTTGATAATTCAACTATAAGGGCTCATTATTTTAAATTTTAAAATAACTGAGATCCCTTGGTCCATAATATCCATAATAGCATGGTCCACTGTATCATATGCCTTTGCGAGATACAGAAGTATTCCGAATAGGATATAATGTTCATCTAGATCAGGGGTGGGCAAATCTTTTGGACTATAATAATTTATATCGTCGTTGCTCCCTTTTTTAAATATGGGTATAGTTTTTGACACCTTCAACACCTTGGGTACACTCCGACTTTAAAAGATGATTTCTTCCAATGGTAGTTCTTCCGCTGCATATTTTACCGTTTACATAGAGATTTGATCTGTTCCTGTGCTTTTGGTGTTTTTAAGCTTCTTATCACTCGTATTATTTGTTCCTGGGTTATTGGGTTCATCAACACCGAATGTGCATTGTTCTGCAGTTTAATTAAGTGTGAGTATTGTGATACACGTTTCATGATCTCTATGGGTCTGTCAGTATAAAAATTATTTGTTGTTGGGCGCGAAAAAGTGTCTTGTCGATCGAATTGACTTCTTGTGGATCGACTTGTTGTGGATTGGCTTCAGTTTAGTGATTTCATGAGCTGCCTCCCATGTGGCTTTTACGGTTTTGTCATTTATTTAATCTTGTCTCTGCAATCTTGTCTGTCCAGTTTTATCTATGCAGTTTTGTCTGTCCAGTCTTCTCTCTTCAGTATTGTCTGTTAAGTCTTTACAATCTGCTAAATATGCTGTGCATTACAATCTGTTCATTCTTGTCTGTCCAGTCTTGTGTGTCTAATCTTAATCTGTTTGCTTAATCTTGTCTAGGATCCAGTTTTATTAACAAAATTCTACGTTCAATTTTCGAGCAACAATTTTCTTGAAAAATAGTTTATATTTAATCTTATTTTTGTTTATTCAGAATTTCCATTCTATGTTCTAAATTATTTGTATTTTTTTTTTCTCAAGACAGAAAAGCTCAACAAGAACGATATCTCCGGGTTGATATTGGCCAAGAGATGGCAACCGTGGTATTAACTGGTCTTACCTAGTCTGGTCTTGTTGCCCTTTTTGTTACAGCTAAGTGGTGTCGGTCTGTTTTTTGTCTCCCACCGAACCTATTTGTCCAAAATTATCAATTTATCTTTTCACAGTTATTTCTTTTGGTGCATTTCTCTTTCCGAGTGATTTTTACCACGTAATTTGTAGAGTCACAACAAAACAATTTCCGCAGTTATAATGAATTTTGACAATCATCACCCGCTCCTCCTGTCGTGTAGCACTTCATATTTACTACACAAAAAGTAACTTTACATTTCTTTTAGGCTACCCTACTCTAGAAAAATTAATATTGGATATGGAAATTGAGAAACTAAAATTACCTTTTATAACTTAAATAAATATACATATTTTCATATTTATCTCATGTATCTAATTTAAAGAATACGTATTTATAAATGTGATGCTTTTCAAATGATAATTTTTCTCTCACAGAAATATTTTACCATAAATTTACACAAGAATTGATGTAAAAATTACTGTGGACGAAAAAACTTTAAGGACAATTAAATAATGTGCAGCGAGCGCAATAAAGAAAGCACAATTAAATAATGTGCAGCGAGCTTTTTAAAATTATTATGACAGCTATTTTTTTTCCTCGACTTTTTCTTTGTTTTTTGTGTTGGCACATCCGTAACAAATATATTATTTTATTTCGCTGAACAATATACGATTCTAATATTGAAATTCTAATATTGAAAATGTCAAATATAACGAAATTACAGGGATATGTAAGGATATGAAAAAATATAATAGCTTTCAGAATTCATAAAATGTTTTTGATTGTTCCTTCTGCTGTTAACGTCTTAATTCATTTAAAATCAAGCATAACTTTTCCTGATATACAATATTTTACAAGCAATATTATCTTACGAAAAGAAACCGATTCACTGTTCGTATCGTTCCTTGTTTTCAATTTTCTTTCCTCATTCAACAACGAAGAGGCAATCGAAACAGCAACACAAACACTTTTCGTTAATTGTTTGCTAAAAAAGTTACCTACTTTTATCTTCTTTCTCTCTGTGAACATTTTTTAGAACCCGAAGTCACCGGAAAGACGGAAAACAATCAGCGGCAACAGGAGGAGGAATACGACGAGCTCCTGGAGCGTTTAATGGTCGCCGATTTTTTGTATACGGAATATTCCCTCGAGGAAGTTATCTACCAGTTGGCCAAAGTAATGTTCACGCAAAGCTTAACGAGTGGTAGCACTGAAGCTCAACAAGCCCTCCAGAAATTTACCACCTTTTTAGAAACTGAAGCAGATCAAGGTCACATATCCAGAGCTCTTGAGAAAAAAGTTTTAGGTAAATATTTATTTTTATAAGTTCAATGTTTCCAGTCTTTCTTAGTGTATTCTTATCTTATTGTAAATTGAAACTTTTGATGACTGATGTATCGTGACACCAACACATCTATTGTACGCATTCTTGTGTATTTTTATCATTTTAAGTATTTTTATTTCTTTCGAAAAGTTTGAATAAAATTAATGAACGTAATGGGGTGATAATACACTATTAATTATTTCAATAAATCCCCATTTCTAAATGGAAACGATAGAAATGCTAAATGGTTTTTCCGTGTTCCTTTTTCAGATGTCTTAATTGCCTCTTTGAGTGACACGCTAAACGATCATCCCGAATTAGCTGGAAGTGCTTCGCATATCCACGAAAGCCAAAGTATTTTACGACAGGTTCTTCAGATAACACGAGAAGACAAGGTAAACGTGCAAACAGTTTTGGAACCCTACAAAGAACAAAGTAGAAATGGGATGGATTTACGAAACCCAGTCGATATCCATTTAAAGGATAAACTTCACGTACCTATTGGTCTCAGCAAGTACAAAACAATACGTTAAGGATCATGGGTGAAAAGGGTTTATCTATAGTCATTTGAAAAATCACTTTATGTTATACAAATATCAGTTAACGTCGTTTTCTTTTTGAAACTGATTTTCATATTATTAGATCTGGGTTTTATTCTAGAAGCCTTTTTTACCTTAGGATGTAAAAAAATTATGATAAAATTATTTATATACAAGAATTTAAAGAAAACTAAGAAAAAAATGTTAGTTATGTAAGGATGATAAAAGTCTGGTATAGAATAAAATGAAGATCTGTATAAAAATATTACTACTACCTCCGTTCCACAATAAGTGAGCTATTTCCAAAATAAGTGAGCTATTAAAAAAATTTAAGAACTTCAACAATGGAAACATTTTTAATGAATTATCCTGATACAACTACACATTAATTAAGTACAATTATGAACTGAACAAATATACTAGTGGTTTAAAGTGAATTCTGCAATACTTTGGTAGTATTAATGATATATGTGTTGCAATTGATACTAAGCGGAAGCTACACTTGCCTAGGAAGTTGCAAATCATTGTACGCTTTTGATTATTTAAATTAGGTTTTGTCATTTTTTCGCTAACCCCAAGAATTTTTAAACAATAACTACGATTGTAGCTGGTGTCAAAAATCAAGTCACACTGTTTATTACTAGTATTACTATTAGCAAACGTCAACTTAACAATCAAAAATTCCACAGCTGATTTTCATAGTGTAATATGAAATACTATATGTTTGTAGTTAAAATTAAAAAAAAAGTTATTACAGATCAATAAATTTCAATGAAAATTGAAATAGCTCACTTATTGTGGAACGGAGGTAGTTTATTATATAAATAAATAAAATTAAAAGATTATAGAGTTGATGTTAATTATTATGGGATTATTTATATGTGGAATATACGTAAAGAAACAATAATGATTTAAATGTTGGTTATTATTATCCCTGTTGTTTATCATTTTTTTATATATTATTGGTAATGGGAAATAAAGTTCTTATATAATTTTAATAATTTATTTGCCTTACTAGTTTCGATGTGAAAACTAACATCTTAATCATAGGCTAAAAATTACAAAAATAAAATTAATTACAAATTATAATTAAAACATTAATAAGACATACCTCTAAATTGTTTCTATTAAATTAAAAATTATTATGTTTTATGATGTTATAAATGAATAAATAAATTTTGAATCAAATTTGATGTTTAAATAAATAAACAAATTAACAAAAGTTAATAATTTTTATAAACACAAATATATATATATATATATATATATATATATATATATATATATATATATTGTTTAAATTGACAAATCAATTACAAAATACATGTATTTGACACTTTTTTGCATTTTTCTTAAAAAAATTTTCTTTGATTTATACACTACTAAATTTTATATTATTTAACTTTTATCGGTTATCATATTATTTATATTTTGAATATATATTTTACTAAGGTTATTAGTATCTTTTCTAAAGTTCATTGTTTTGTATTTTTTGATGGCTAACATTTCACAAATATTACGTTTAAATTTATTTGTTTCGAATTCAATAATTTTGTAGTTCTCAAAATCTAGACTATGTTTAAGAGTGAATTTATGTTTTGTTCAAGCTGTTTTACCAATATTTGAGATAGTGTTAGATTTACAATCATTTTTATGTTGTTGAATTGGTTTTTTTAAATATTGTCCTGTCTGTCCAATATATAATTTTGTACAATCCTTACAAGGAATACTATAAATTAATTCAGAACAATTCATTTTAGGTGTTTTATCCTTTAATTTTGTGAAGAACCTTCTGGTTGTTGAAATATTATATGTAGCTAAACTACATCCTAATTTGTTTATAATTTTATTGATTTTTTCACTTAAATTTGGAATGTATGGGAATTTATGGGATTTTATTATTTATTAAAAATTTGTTTAATTTATGTTGCTTGCTGCTCTCTTCTATTTTGTCATTATGTTGTATTTGTTTAAAGAATTTTGAAATTAAAAAAAAACCTACTCAATAGAGCAATTAAATTGAATAGTGATAATTTACATAAGGATAACATTATAAAAGTAAAAAATATATTATTCAAAAATAATTATCCAAAATATCTAGTAGAAAAATCAATTTCAAAATTCTTTAAACAAATACAACATAATGACAGAATAGAAGAGAGCAGCAAGCAACATAAATTAAACAAATTTTATAAATTCCCATACATTCCAAATTTAAGTGAAAAAATCAATAAAATTACAAACAAATTAGGATGTAGTTTAGCTACATATAATATTTCAACAACCAGAAGGTTCTTCACAAAATTAAAGGATAAAACACCTCAAATGAATTGTTCTGAATTAATTTATAGTATTCCTTGTAAGGATTGTACAAAATTATATATTGGACAGACAGGACAATATTTAAAAAAACGAATTCAACAACATAAAAATGATTGTAAATCTAACACTATCTCAAATATTGGTAAAACAGCTTTAACAAAACATAAATTCACTTTTAAACATAGTCTAGATTTTGAGAACTACAAAATTATTGAATTCGAAACAAATAAATTTAAACGTAATATTAGTGAAATGTTAGCCATCAAAAAATACAAAACAATGAACTTTAGAGAAGATACTAATAACCTTAGTAAAAGATATATTCAAATTATAAATAATATGATAACCGATAAAAGTTAAATAATATAAAATTTAGTAGTGTATAAATCAAAGAAAAAATTTTTAAGAAAAATGCAAAAAAGTGTCAAATATATGTATTTTGTAATTGATTTGTCAAATTAAACAATATATATATATATATATATATATATATATATATATATATATATATATATATATATATATTTGTTTATAAAAATTATTAACTTTTGTTAATTTGTTTATTTATTTAAACATCAAATTTGATTCAAAATTTATTTATTCATTTATAACACCATAATAATTTTATAACATCATAAAACATAATAATTTTTAATTTAATAGAAACAATTTAGAGGTATGTCTAATTAATGTTTTAATTATAATTTTTATTTTTGTAATTTTTAGCCTATGATTAAGATGTTAGTTTTCACATCGAAACTAGTAAGGCAAATAAATCATTAAAATTATATAAGAACTTTATTTCCATTACCAATAATATATAAAAAAGTAATAATGATTTATTTCGTCTTTTTATTTATGTCCTCTATTATTTCACTTGTTTTATAGCTTTCCGCATAATTTATTATTTATATTTCCGCATATTTATTCCAAAATGAATATATATATATATATATATATATATATATATATATATATATATATATATATATATATTTATATGTATGGTTCACCCAGGATGTGAAAGATCTATCTATTGTGAATCCGTGTAGTTTTATGGTGGACTGATCAGCAGACATGCTTCTTGTTGCCGTGATTAATCTTTGTATCTTATCCATCATACTTATGACAAATCTGTTGGGACAAACAAAGGGACTTTTCTACAGGTATGATGCCTGAATCTATGTCGTTTATATACAGGATAAATAACTACAGGATAAATAAGTTGACATATATTGTGCAAAATTGCTATTTAACATCAATCTCGCGAGCTATTTAACATAAAATCACAAAACTCAACGAAATAATATGGTGCACACCGAGATGTGCATAACATTTTAGTAAAAATAAATAGAAAATGGCTTAGAGAAGAAAATAAAGTAATTATACATTGCTAATTAAAGTTATAATGTATTGCTTTATTTCAGTTAATTAAAGTTTACTTAAGATTTGACTTAAGATTTAATTAAGATTAAAGCACGTAAAATTCTTGGCACTGTCTCTACGTACGTGTTCAAAATATTTATTAAGTATTCGTCGATTGTTAACGGTTGATAGTCTTATGTCAATGTCGAGTTCTTTTAGTATAGATACGTTCGTTCTATGCGCTGTCCAAGCAATCCTCTGCAGCCTTCTCGACAACCACATCTCGAAAGAGTATTTTCTGTCGATTACTGCTTCCAGAGTCCATGCCTCGGTTCCATATGGAAACACCAGTACGTTGACGAGCCATCATTTTGTTTCTTTCGTAATGTTGTCATCTTTACATTCTTTGGTTGGTTTCGTCATGGCTGTTTTCGCAAGTATTATGCGTCTTCTAATTTCTGTGGACGTATTGCCGTCACTATTTATGCAGGAGCCTAGATAAATTATGTTGTCGACGTTTTCTACATTCATTATATTGGGTGGATTTTCTCTTCTGTTGCCACGATCTGCTACCATCAGCTTTGTTTTTTAGCGATTTAGCTTAAGTTCGAATTTTCAGCTTTCTCTCTCGACATTTCCCAGAAGTTCGGTCATTTCTTCTTCGTTTTGTGCGATGATTGTTGTATCGTCGGCAAACCGTAAGTTGTTTATTTTCCTACCGCCAATGACTATTTCGCCTTCCCAGTTCTCCAGAGCTCCTCTTGGTATAAACTCACTGTATATGTTCAATAGTAAGGGTGATAGGACGCATCTTTCCCGAATTCCTCGTCCTTTCCTAAAGGGTATTGAGTTTCTTCCCTCAATCTGCATGATTCCTTTGCTGTGATGAGTCCTCTGTCATATAAAGTTTTTAGCAGAACGACAAGATGGAGAGGGATTCCAATATCTAAGAAGGCATTACACATAATTGGTGCCAGTTTACACAGTCAAACGCTTTGCTGTAGTCGAGGAAGCATAGATGTGTAGGCTTTGCAAATTCTCTGGCTTTTTCAATAATTTGCCGTACATTCGTGATCTGCGCACGCGTGCCTTTACCAGCGACTAATCCAGCTTGTTCCTGTGAAATTTGTCGGTCTAAGAGGCTTTTGAGTCATGGTAGCAGAATTCTGAGCATGACCTTGCTTGGATGGGAGATTAATATAGTTCTGTAATTACCTCATTTCTGGCTTGATTCTTTTTTTGTGCAGTGGAATGAAGATAGATGTATCCAGGCGGTTGGCCATTGCTCTGGGTGCCATACCTTGTTGCAGCTTGCCCACAAGAAGTGGATGCCTTTTGGTGACATCCAATTTAACATTTCTCCACTGATATCATTTTCCCCTGTACTTTTGTTGTTCTTGAGCATGTTGATAGCTTGACTTCAACTTTTAAGATGTCAGGTTCCTGTTCTACTTGTGTCTACGTCTACATCAACATAATTATTGTTAGTGATTTTTCTATAATTCTGTAATAAAAAATAATTCTTGTCAGCCTACATATCAATATACGTTAATATGGTAATAACAAAATATATAGATCATAATATCCAAATTGTATGAAATTTTGGCTTAGGGTTAGCCTAATACTATATATTTATTTTTAAATATATAATAAAAATATGATAACTAATTTTTAATAAAAAAACTTTAATAAAAAACATTCATTTTACACTTATATCCACAATTACAGGTAAATCTTCTTCATCATCTGATTCCAAATTACTGAAGTCCCAACTATATAATTCACTCAAGTCATTTTTAAACCTTTCGACTTTCATTTTTAACCTTCCATCCACGTCACTTTCCATAACAGAACGAAAAAAGTTTCTTAATTTTACATATACAAAATTGTTATTTGCCACAATGTCTGCTAAAAATTCCTCGGGAATTTCCTTAATTTGTTCCTCTAATAACGTTATGAATGCATCATAAACTCCTCGGAATTTTTTTATGGCCAATTCACAAGAACAAAACAAGCTAACTAGCTTTTTCCAATGGTCAAAAGCTTCTAAACTGTGTCCAACTAAGAAGCAAATATATGTAAACTCCAACTCACCAATAATATCTATATTACTGCAACAGCAAAAATATAATTAAATAATGAACAAATATTTTCAATAGGTTTTAAAACCTAGCAGGGGATGAAAAAAACTCTTTTCATACCCAAATGAACAACTGATAGTGAAACTTACTTTGGATATTTAGACACCATACTTTCAAAGACATAAGTTAAATCCAAGCAGTGCTTAGTAATTTCTGCAGCTGTGGAGCCTTCAGGATAATCTTTTTCGGGAAATACTGTCAGTCGGAGTTCGGTGCCTTCAAGTGGTTTAAGATCAGGTAAGAGGTAATCTTCATGATCACTACTTGAGCTAAATCTAATTCTCTTATTTTTGCTACTTGAAGAACTGGGTACATTTTTATCCTGTCGAGGTCTATCTTCATCCTTACAAGATAATAATTCCAATGCAGATCTTATCATTCCAGATGTAGGAGATAAACTTTTAGTAAGATTTTCTAAAAATAGATTTTATAGTAATATTGATTAATATTAAGTACTAATTTCCATATTCAGTAGTAACTACTATAATATTCCACTTATGACTTATAAAATAAATAAATATAATTATAAGTAAAATTTGGTTTCCTGCACTTGCATGCCATAAGATACCATATGGGTTGCTAAAAACACTATAGCCTGAGAAATAAACAACGGAAATGGTAACATTTGGCATCATATTTATATAGAGCCAGGAACAGGCATCTTTTAGACCACCACGTCTATGGATCATTATTTTTAATATTTATCAGGTTATAATATTTTTAGCAACCCACATGGTTTCTTGTGGCACGAAAGTGCAGGAAACCAAATAATTATATTTATTATTTTATAAGTCATGATGAATTAGAAGGTAGTAATTTCTTAATTCTTTACTTGTAAAATTGAAAATTCACATAGTAAATACTCTCAATGTTATAATATAATAATCAATAAATATTTCAGTGAAAGTTCATATAAATAACCATAAAATAATACTACTTTTAGATAACACTTAAAAATAATAAAACCATAATAACACTTTTATGTTTTATAATATACAAATAGAAATTCATTCTTTCATTTCTTGCTGCATAGAAAAAACAACAGCATTAAAAAGTAAACCCTTTAACATAAAAAATCTTTTGCTAGAGCAAGATATTTTCTTGGATTAATGTTGAAAAAACTGAAATTTTTTTTTATAATTTTCGGCAGAAGCCGTATATATTTTCATCACAGGTGAGGCAAGGATGGGAGATTTCAGATGCAAGTGCAACAAGATATAGCAAAGTCAGGGCACACCACAATAACGGATGTAATAAAAAAGCCAATCGTTAGGTCAGAGTAATGCCTGCGTTCTGAAATTGGACTGAAAATTTAAAATGTTTTTTAAGAAATAGTGTAAAGTTGATCTGTAATATAACACTAGAAAGTGTAATATTTTTCTTATTTCGAATCACGAGGTCCCGCTACCGCGCGATATGTGGTCTGGATTTATTTGCTCTAATTTCTAACCTAATCTAACCCTTATCCAATATTTTTTGTTATTCCGGATCCAGAGGCCGCGCTACCGCGGAATATGTGGTCTGGATTTATCTTCTCCATTAGAACCTAATCTAACCTTTATTTCGAGAGGAGTAATTCATCCAGTGTCAATTGTCTATCCGCCACTGTATGTTTTAAGTTAGTTCAATTTGTACCATGATCGTTTTGAAATTTCCAAAAGTTTTGAAAATCATAGCATGCGCACTGTCGGGTTGTTGTCATCTTCATCATGAAATTTTTTCAGCCACTGATTTGATTACATTTTTACTGTCAATAAATGTTTGAAAGTAGAGCTCTAGTCTAAGGAGTGGTATTATTGTAGTGATATATTTTTATGGTTTCAAAGAGAACACAGAATCTATAATCATTGGTAGAAGTGATTAGCCAGACTATGTAAGGTTAGTTTCCTATTCTAGTGAAATTCACCTTTCATTTGCACACAAGAAAAAAAAGTAATTACTCATTGGTTGATTCAATAAAATCTAACATAAGCCAAAATTAAGGAATTAATATTAAAATTGATAATTAAATGAAAATATATATGTATTACCATTAAAAGTGCGCTATTATTAAGAATATGGGAATTGTGGAGTTACATCACTAACTGTTGCTAATCGCCTTCCAAAGTGTATTTCTAAACGTGAAAAGTCGTGGAAATATCCGGGCTTTTGTAAAAAAAAAACTGACATTTTTTAATACAACAACAAATATAAGTTCTGTCCAGTTAATTGTCAGAAAATGTGTTTATGCAGCAGATCCGCTGTTGCCAAGTTCAATTCTTTTGCAGGGATTATACTTTTTTTCTGTGTCGCGACAATTTAAGTATTATATGTAATTAAATATATTTAATTTTATTTTAATTCTTGCGCAGGGGTCATGTTAATCTTCTATGTATTCTTCTTCTTCTTAAGCATATTCACTAATGAATGTTTGCGACCACGATAATGACTTGAATGTCGTCATCATGTGGTTCTCTTGGGAAGTATAATGGAGGTGATTTCCCGTTATCTTCCTCCATTGGTATGAAATTACATTTCCTTAATTTCAGTTCTAACGGTTATACCGCCGTGACTCGGTCGCCAGAGCCTCATCTGTTATCTAGCAGGGTATGTCGGATGGTCTCTACTAGGCCATCATGCCGCACGCATGTGGTTTAATTGAGAGTTGGTTAGGTTATGTTGTCCAAAAGAGAATCGATCAAGACCGCATACAGCGCGGCAGCGTGAACTCTCGATCACGTGGTCTTATCGAGAGTTCGCGCGGTCTTATCGAGAGTTCGCGCTGCCGCATGCATGTGGTTTAATTGAGAGTTGGTTAGGTTAGGTTGTCCGAGAGAGAATAGATCAAGACCGCATACAGCGCGGCAGCGCGAACTCTCGATCACGCTGCGCGCGCATGTGGTTTGATCGAGAGTTCGCGCTGCCGCACGCATGTGGTTGAAATTATAATTAAAAATTAAATTTATATTTCAATGTTGTTGTAAGTGCTTGTGCAGAAATTGTATATTGAAGTGTTTACCAGAACAAGGTAAAATAAAAAGATAAAATTGGCAACGTCGGTTGGGCTTCTGAACTTTTTGTTTGACAAGTAATTAGAGAGGTTAGGCAGTGAAGGAAAATATTAACTGTTGCGTCAAAAAAATGTCAATTTTTTTTATAAAAACCCGTATATTTTTTTAATAAATCGACGTAGAAGCTTCGTTTTGACTCTAAGTTTGCAAATACACTACGGAGGACGATTAGTAACAGTTATTCAAGGTAAAAATCCGCCAACCCCAAAAAAATGGAAATTCCCATATTCTTTACAAATTCCTTAAAGTGTCAAATTGGACACTAGAACAACTGTCTGCACTAGCAGGCCAAACACAAAACCTCGGGATTAACACTCCAGTTGTTGTCCAACCTCACAAATTTTATGGATGATGAGTAGAAAAGAAAACAAATTACCCCAGGCAGTAAATCTCTCAACCTCATGTCACAAGCAAGCATTTTGAATTCTGGGGAGACTGCACTTTCTGATCTGGTTTTATCAAGAGAACCTGCGGAACCAATCATTCAAAAGACAAAAAAGGGTATGAACCACCCAGTTTAAATTTTCGTGACAAATCAGGGAAAATGGGTACAAATGACCAAGACAACTGCAACATTTTAGTAGAATATTTCGAAAACCTTCTCAACTGTAAATCAACCCGAGAGAAACCGGAATTCAAAACTCCAGATGAAACTCCTGCAGAATCACATCCACCAACTGCAGAAGTCCAGCAAGCGATAAAATCTCTCAAGAACAACAAATCTCTTGGTAAAGATGGAATCACTGCAGATGAAGTCCAGCAAGCGATAAAATCTCTCAAGAACAACAAATCTCTTGGTGAAAATGGAATCACAGCTGAACTTTTAAAAGTAGGCGAGGAAAAAGTTTCACTACACCTTGGTATTATTATTAAGGAAATTTGGCGAACCGAGAAGATCCCAGAAGATTGGAAGATGGCACTTATACATCCATTCCACAAAAACGGTGACAGATCAATAACAATGCGAATGTCCCTCTTATCTGTTTCATACAAGGTCCTTTCAAAAATACTGTTAAACAGGCTTAAACCAGTTCTTGATGCACAAATAGGAGAATACCAAGGTAAATTTAGAAAAGGGAGGAGCTGTTCGAAGCAAATTATCAATCTGCAAAGCATAATTAGAACGTGTGCTGGTCAACCACATGTTACAATGTTTATTGGTTTCAGAAAGGCATATGACTAAATAGACAGACAAAGCCTAATTAGAACTGGAGGAATTTGTGATAGAAAAAGCATAAAAAAACCAGAGAGACTTCAAGCAAACATTGACAGATACCAAGTCCAAAGTGAAATTTCGAGACAAGATTTCTAAACTTTCAAAATCCAGACGGGTCTGAGACAATTGACAGACTCCCCCAATCCTATTCACTCCAACATCACTCTAGAAAAGATAATGAGGGAGGCACTGGATGAATACACATACAAAAAACTGAAGGGAATTTCTTTCGGAGGAACACTTAAAGAACTAACGATACACGCACTAGCTTTTGCAGATGATATTGCTCTCTTATCCTTGAATACAGGAGATGCAGTTAAACAAATAGAGATTAAAAAAAAAAACAAACAGAAAGAAAAAACTAAATTCATGTCTAACAAATTAAGAACTGCCACTGAAATATATACTAACTGGAACGAGCGCTGGCTTCTAAGCTTGTGCGGGCAGAGCGAGAGGTCCCAAGGGGAGCCCTCCCTCGTTGTCTAGCCAATAGTGAATTCATGAATGTCATTAGAAGACAAGCCTCGCGCAACTACAACAGAAATTGCCTTACAAGAAAATGTTAGTCAGTCGTTTGTAGTAAAGTTTTTAAAAAAGAAAAACTGCACCCATACAAAGTTCAACTTGTTCAACAACTCTCAGAAGATGATCCGGACAGACGCTCGGAATTTTGTGAAATCTTCACAAGGCATTGTGTCAAAAATTTAAATTTGCTTAATAGAGTAGTATTTTCAGACGAGGCAACATTTTATTTAAGTGGTACAGTAAATCGACACAATTTTCACTGCTGGGCTAGGGAAAATCTCCACTGGATTCAGACAAAACACACCCAGCGCCCCCAAAAAAATAATGTTGTGGGTAGGAATCGTCAGGAAAAGATTTCTTGGTCGTTATTTCTTTCACGGGAATTTAACAGGTGAGTGATATTTGGAACATCTTCGAATGGCAGTGCTTCCGAACCTAATTGCGGGATTTCCAGATCCAAATAATAGGGAAAACTTGGACCCCAGCATTTGGTTCCATCAAGATGGTGCACCATCACATTATGGCCTCAATGTTCAAAGGTTTCTGGATAACCAGTTTGAAGGAAGGTGGATTGGAAAACGTGGACCAATGGAGTGGCCACCTAGGTCACCTGATCTTACCCCCTTGATTTTTTTTCTGTGGGGACGTTTAAAAAGTTGGTTCTACGTTAACCGACCAGACAATTTAGAAGACTTAATGGAACGAATTAGACATGAAATGACTCGTATAAGTCCGCAGATTATCGAAAACTCTGTAAATCAGGTCTACCATCCTCTTGGCCTATGTCAGATAGTGAACGGGACACAGTTTGAATAATTCCTGTAAGAAATAGTTTTGGTTTACTATTATTATATACATAATTATTTTGTTTTTGCAATTATATATTACATGTATAAAATAATATAGATATATTTATCCTATACACTAGGTTTTTTACTAAGACTGTACTAGACGAAGACAGAGCAAACTGAATTAGAAAAAGAAGCTGTCAAACTTTGAATAACTAAATTTACGAGGGCACAAATTTTAACACAGATGTATAACAAACATTTTTTATCTCGCAATACAAAGTTATTACACTACAGCACAGTTACAAGAACAGAAGTACAATATGCAGTGGAAACACTATCGCTCAAAAACAAAGTACTAGTAGAGGAGCTTGAGAAGAAGGAAAGAGTAATTCTGAGAAAGATTCTTAGTGGACACAAAAAAATGGCAAAAAATGAGTAAAGATGAGCAATTAAAAGATCTACCAATTTATTAAACTGGTCACAACAGAAATGAGAAAGAGGAGGCTGTTGTTCTTTGATCCTCCGCTGAGAATGGATGATAGCAGATTAATGAAAAAAATCTTCAATATAAGACATAAAAGGCAAACACCCAACTCTTGGTTGGAAGGAATAAAGAAAGACCTCACAGAACTTAAACTTACAGAAATGGTCTCAATAAACAGGGATAAGTACAGAAAGGCAATAAATAAATTTGAGGTTTTTCAGGATACTCCAAAGATCAACAGGAAAACTAAGAAAACTAAGAGCTGAACATCTGACAAAAATGGCAGTAGGAAGAACAGCCTTAGAGAAGAGAAAGAAGAAAAAAACAAAATATGAAATAGAATTTGTAATGCGGTTGTTAGTTGGCCAATTCATGTAAATAAATATATAATAATAAATATATTACCATTTATATGTGAAGTTAAACTTTTCCATTTATTGAATATATCATAAGGATATGGTCCTAAGAACTTATCAAACAATATCATGTTTTCTCTCAGTCTTGCAATTTCACCGTCATTAACCGGTTCTGGATCAATATCTTCCTTTAATTTGTCCCATCTTTTTACCAACACTTCAGATTTCCTAAAATTGTGATAGAAGCCGACTCGAGGTGCAGCGTCTCCAAAAACTCCAACGCCACTATAGAATATATAATGAATTCCTGGAGGTATCATTTTCACACCTCGAAAATTTTCATCTGTGTTCCAAGATTTCATATCAATACCAAATTCAGTTCCTACAGGAACGTCTAAGAACAACAAAGTGCCCCCTTCAATAAATAAACGTTTTGCTGTATCTTGGTCCATTTTAAAATATGTTTGTTAACGTAATTCTACTTTTCAAATTAAGAAACATCAAAACACTTTTTGGTTATGTTGCTGTATTGAAGGTTACATATGAAATGTTGGTGTCCTGACGTATCAACGTGCGACAAAACAACTCGCTACTAATACATCACATCCAAAAACATGCGATAATAAAAAATGATTACTATGTGATATTTTTCTATTGTGATATTTTCTAGGTGTGATTATGCTGCTGTGATATTTTCGACGTGTATTTTGTCGACAGTTATTTTTAACCGAATTATCTTAGGATGTGATATTTCCGTAACGTGTTGTTTTCGTAGAACTTTGTTATGTCGCTGAGATATTTCGCGATGCGTTCAGTCGCGCGTTGTTATGTCATTGAACCGAAATATTACGTTTAAGTGCGATTCTCTTCTCATGTTTTTATTGTTTCCCATTGTTTTGATGTCCAACCGTACTCCTTTAACCCTAAAAAACCCTCCTTTAAGTCCAATCTAGTCCATTGTTATTAAGAATGCAGTACAGGGAAGATAGGGCTTATTTGTCCGTGTTCTCTGATTGGCTTAAATCGATGAGAAGTTCACACCGACGATATTTACTTCTCCATCTCAACCTCTTTTTTCTCTTTCTTTTCACATACATTTGCAGCTGTTAGTTGTCAATGGCTGCCGTGTCAATTCACAATTATCATCTGATCTATTTGGATTTTTTGCGTTTTTCTCCATTTATTAGTTTGTATTTTATTACTATTGTTACCATTTGGAGTATTTAATCAATAATAATAATATTCAAGTAACTATATTTGAATTTAGCGCCAAATTTTGTAACTAGATTGTACATTTGTTATAGTGTAAATCAGGTTTCTAGTTACTGCATTCTTAAAAAAATTAACTATAGGTCATTTTTACAGCAAACCCTGTTTGAAACACTCAACGCACCAATCGCAAAGAAGAGGCGGAGTCTGATAATAGCCCCAAATTCAAAAATATATTTGAAATAATAGACCTCTTGGAACTTGCGCGCTATATATCAAGTCTGCCTTATATCAATTTGTTGATATTTAAGAAATATTTTTTAGTGTTGTGAGTAATTGTTGATTTGGGTCGAATAGTTGTTTTCAAAAGAATCAACTATTCTGAAAAGAAAAATAAATTTATATGATTTTTATATTATTATATGAAATTTATTATAAATTTTCCTTGAATTGATAAACATAAATATTTTTTCTTAAACAAAATTACACGAAATTATAATTCTACAAAATATTTTACGTTCAGCGTTAGCATTACCCGGGGTAAACCACGTGGAGGTGCCGATACGATTTTTTACCCCTGGATAAATCGTTTTGCACAATATTATACATATGAATTTAACGTAAATGAAAATACTACTTCAACCTTAAAAATGAAAGTAATGTAATATTGTAATAACGATTGATCCATCCTTAAACAGGAAATACAATAGATACATACATAATACTTAAATAAATTACAATACATTGCTAAATACATAATACTTCAATAAATTACAATACATAAGATATCTATTATTCTTCTCCCGCTCCAAATGTTGAAATGTGTACAGTTCAGAATGTTTTAATCTTCCTCCAACCTCAGTCACCCCAACTGACCGACCTTTTTACGCATAAACACATCTAATGGTTAAATGAATAATACAAAATTAAATAAGAGAGCCTATTACCAGCATTTCATTTTTTATTAGGAAAGTATGTCTGCTTCTCTATTTTTCTCTTTTTGCATACTTCATTGTTATTTTCTCTCTCAAAATTATTCTTTAAAGCCATAAAGACATACTACTAATATTTTATGTTTAATTATTTTGTTTAAAGATTTTAGGTTAGATAGATTTAAGATTTTGTAACCGGACCTGCGCTCAGGCATTAAATTGCCTATGTAGGATTACTTTGTAATTAACTGGTTGAATAAATTAAATTAAATTAAATAATTTGGTCTGCACAACTTTTGAAATGATTCCCCATTTAAGCTTTTCATGAAAGAAGTTATTGATTGATTGATATTTTCTATTTGAATCTGTAAAAAATATTAAAATTTAATATTAAAAAAGATGACACATTTTGTGTACAATTTCTTTAACACACCTGTTTACTTCTTTCACTATCAATAGATGATTTTGGTTCATTATCCTTCTCTTCTAAAAACTGGCATAGTTCTTCTCGGTACCTAATTTTGCTCGTTGTGGGTTCATTGATTACAAAATTCCTTCAGAATCTTCTTCTCCCAAACTATTAACACCTGGAGTAGACTTACTCCTTCTCCTTTCATATAGAATTTCTGCTTGTATATGTTTGCAAAAGGTTGTCTTCACAGAAAACTCTGGGCACTCACAAATATATCGATGTAAAACAAATTTTACATTTATAACAGTATGCCCTCCGACAATCTTCGTCACACAATTCATTGTATTTTATAATATAAAATTTGTCCCCTATTGTTGACCCTACTCTAAACTTGCCAAATTCAACAGATTCCACAATATTTGTTATTTCTTCTGCTTTCATATGGGCTTTAACATTCATTCTGTGTTGTAATTGTTTGCATTTGGTCGCTCTACCTACTCAAACGCATTGGACTTTATGGCCACTAAAATATGATTGGCCTTCTATGGTTAACTATCGTTAAGGAGGTGAGTACTGTCAGTCAGACAAGTACTAAAGATGGAGACACACTGGGCCCCTTAGAACATATACTTATGGAACTGGAATATAAATCATAAAATTGTGTCCAAGAAGTGAGATGCAAAGTCTCATTCTATTTCTTTGGGTCGAAATGCTCATGCGAGGCCTACACGTATTTTTCGATGTTTACAGTTGCCATCTTGTTAGATGCATGTTATTAATCCAGTTTATTAAGAGTTTATTACTTCTTTTTTGATAATATCAAAAAATATGTGTATATAATAATAGGTGTATATTGCTGGCAATGCGGTATTCGTAATAAAACCGTTTCGGAAATTCAGGAAAGTTGTAGCAATTATTTGGCTTGGTTAGCATTTTCTCTGTCACAAACTTTCAAATGTTAAAATTTTCAATATTTTGGCTATTTTTAGTTTAATTATTTGGGTTAATTGAACATACGTTTTGTCTACTATTATTGTAGACAGGGTGAACTGAAACTCGCCCAATGGATTGCATGTTTTATTGATAGTTTGTGTTTATTACAAATAAAAGCCTTTATTATTATTATTATAAACTTAATAAAATCGGAACACGGTCAGAATATATAAATATATTCAACCTTTCTGGAGCTCTATAACACTAATGAGTCTTTTTAGGACTACCAAAAACAAATCTCATGTGAAATTTGTCAGTTATTTTATAGCTTTCAGTCCACCTTCGTGGCACTCAACAAAAACCAGAAAAATAACATTGTTTGTTAAGATCATGTATCAACAAGGTATCGGAATGACATGATCTTAAAAAACAATATTATATTTCTGGTTTTTGTTGAGTGCCACGAAGGTGGCCTGAAAGCTAAAAAATAAATGGCAAATTTCACATGAGATTTGTTTTTAGTAGTCCTAAAAAGACTCATTAGTGTTATAGAGCTCTGGAAAGGTTGAATATATTTATATATTGTTCCGACTTTATTAAGTTTACAGTAGATTTATTTTTAATTTGTAAGAGTTGTAATATATATTAAGTAAATTTGTAATAAAGTTGTTATGTAATATTAAATAAAATAAGAGAAGTAGTTTTCTTGTTACAGTGTCAAGTTGAATTGTTATTAAATCGTACTATACTAGTACTTATACTAATAAAAAAAAATACTTATTATCATTTGATAAATCTCTTATTTTTTATGTAAACTTAAATATTTTTCTTTTGAAAAATAAACACTTTTTAATTTTTCTTTAATATATTTTTAACAGATACAAATTATAGAACTAAATAATACACCACCTAAAAAATAAAAAGCACCTAATGTTATAAAAATTGTATAAGTAACAATAAAAATATTTCTAAATTAAAGTTCAACCATATTTATGGTTAAAATTAAGGTTAGAAAATAAATGTTTATTTCATTTGGAGCTTGCGCATAGCGAACAAAAGAAATGTTATATCTTTCCTTGTCGCACAGATGTTGGACACAGTTTCGGTACACGTAAGTTATACGGTATTCCTATTCCATTAGTATACGTTATATGCTGGGCCCACGTACGCAACATATGCGATGCACGTGGGAGAATTGGTGTGCACACTCGTTCGCGTATGTAAAGTAAATTTTGCATCAGACGCTGTTGTAATTTCTCAGAAGGTGTACTCGTGCGTCTATAAATCATGTTGGTTAATTCCTAAAATCTTCTCCAGCGGTAGTGTGCGCTGGTGTCGTTATTTTAAATTTCGTACATGCGCTTTACAATTTCGGACATGCGCATTACATTGGGAGACAGAGGCGTAGTGAAAATAAGTAATATTTTGTGACGAGTAATAAAAAAATATATTTTATGTATTAAATTGGGTAAAATAATGGCGTAATTCGCGGCACCGCGAATTCTCGATAAAAAATAGAACTAAAAGTAACTCGGTTAGATTAGGTTGCCCGCCGCCAAGCGGACAGATAAATCAATACAACATACGTGCGGCAGCGCGAATTCTCGTTCCAATGTAGAACAATGTGGCAAGGACCGTTGGCCCAATGATAAATTCCTACATTCAAACCAACCACCATTCCTTACACTCCTTGTAACCCTTTATCGCACCGCCATGCCCACTCATCCTTTAGACTTTTTGCTTTCACCAAATTCATACCATCTCCACACTCAATACAAACATGCCTTTTCGCTAACAATAGGGAATATGCATGAAATTTAAATTTGGTTCAAATATTTTTTTTCCGAATCTTTATGGACATTTGAACTAAACCAATATATTTTAAATTAATACTTTTTAAATACTTAAAATTAATAAATAAAAGTGCAGATTAAGCAAGGGAAATTTAAATTTGCAATACGCAACACCATTGGTTAAAACGAAAGTGACATAACATCCCATATAAACTAGTCCGTATTTTTTACATTTTTATGTCATTGCAGTCTTTTGGTTAAAAAATAATCGTCAAAAACGTCAAGTTAAAAATGGAAACATCTGTAGTAAACAATGGATAGTGATCTTTGACGTCAACAGACCGCGCGAAAATGGCGGCGTTTAAATAGCTCAATTTTTTTCTCAATTTTAAATATTTTTTTAAACTTAATTACAGCATTTTTAAGTAGTATTTATATTTTTTACTATGTTATAACGGTGTAAACAGTGAATTAATAATATAAAAAAAACGCATATTCCCCATCCTAGATCAATCCATCATTAAATAATTCTGCCACTCTCTTGCATCCCCCTTAATTTAACAATACAAAATTCAATTTTAAAAGTATTAAAAATGTTCAAATTCAACTTTTGAAAATTAAGTAATTCTTTTTATTATAGTTAAACCAAAAAAAAAGTGTGTAAAAACTAAGTGAATTTGTGATTTCTATTTTGAAAAGAATTTCTAAATTTGACTTTTAATTAATTTGACATTTTATAAAAGAAACCTACTAGAAATTATGAATAAACAAAAAAATCTAAAACAGATCTGGACCTAGTAATAAAATAATATGTACCACTTGAGCATGTTTGGTAAACAATGGCACGGAGCCTATCACCTGAGAAGAGTAGGGTACACAGGACTCCTTAGCCGTAGTGAAGGCGACCTATCTATAGGGGTGACAACCCCAAATAATAAGCCTCCCAAGCTAACAACTTGGGTAGTATCTTGGACAGTGGCTCGTCACTGTCTCACAAAGAATATTCTTCAACTAAGCATGAAGGAAAATTTCGCTAAATACACTACCTCAGGTGGTAACCAATCAACCGTCACCCATGGTGACGTTAGCGGACCTTCGGATACTGAGGAGTCCGCACAAACATGCTTTAAGGATGAGTCGGAGCATCCTTAAATCACAGAACATAAACTCACAATCAGACCAAGACGGCAAAGATTCAACGCAACTGCAATAACAATTCATCGCATTGCTAAAAGTGGGTAAACTGAAACATTTGACTGACTCAGTAACACGACACAACATAATACTGGCAGCAGTACAGGAAACCAGTCCCAAGGCTATAGAATCCTCAAAGGAAAAGTGTATCAACGGGTAATGAAGAACGCAGCCCACTTAGGTACAGGATTTATAATCAGTCACAGGATACTGGATTCATTCACCGACTTTACCTCCCCGAGCATTATCCTCTCTCTCAAATGCGCAAACAAGGGCTACAGTTTAATCATGTCAATGTACATGCCCCAATCAACCGGGACAACAGACGCAATCCAGACAGAACTGATAAATTCTGGGAAAACTAAGAAGATATTATCTCTATACTTCCAGAGAGGCACACCGTCATACTGCTTGATGACTTCAATGCTCAATTGGGAAGAGAAAAAAAATACAGAAACATAGCAGGCAATTATCCGGCGCATAAGCGAACCAACCGCAACGGAGAACGATTGGTGGATCCGTGTAGGACTTTTGGGTTGCTCATTAAATTTACAGCCTTCAAACACTTGACAAGGAAGCAGAAGACTTGTATTTCACCTAATACCAACCTGGGTGAATACCAGATAGATTATGTGGCCATTTCACGAAAATTTCAAAAGGAAATACAAAACGTGAAGGTACTAAAAAGCGCCAATCTGGAGACCATTACCTCTCAAAGATCAAAATAAGACTGCAGCCTAGAAACACTAGATTACACAGAACCTCCAAAATGGTAACATTTGACGTAGAGCGAATCAAGAACAGCCAAGAAGTAAGTCAGAGACTAAACAATACAGATCTAAACAGCTGAGATCAACTGAAGGAGACTCTTGTCAGGGCGGTCAATGAACTCGCCCCTCTCGAAGAGAGAACTCGCCCCTCTTCCCCTAGAAGAAGGACGCAAGTTGGAATGAAGACAATGCAACAGCCCAAAGACAGACAGACTGGGTGAAGTGGAATTCTAAAAAGACCAAGAAAATTGGAATACATTTTTAGAATAGAGAAAGGTTACACCTACGATAATTCGAGGAACCAAATGAACCTTCACACAAATCCAACTAACCCAAATCGAAGAGAACTAAGAATAACTCCAGAGATTTCTTTGGAACCTTCAAACAGACACTCAGAAAATACGCCAAGCCTCCACTTCAGAGACTCACAAGGCAAACTGGCTTATAACGACAAGGACAACTGCCACCTTGTGGCTCAGTACTTAAAGACACTTTACAAAAATCTACTCAACTGTGGCCTACCCAACGAAGACTTCGACTATAAACAAACCACACCAAACCCGGACTCGCTGCCCCCTTCATTGGAAGAAGTTGGCCAGATCATTCAACTTCTTAAGAATAATAAGGCAGCTGTTGAGGACTCTATCGTTGCTGAACTGTGGAAAGGTGCTGGAAACAATGCGCAAGCTAACCGAGATCATTCAAGACATCTGGGAAACAGAGAAATTACCACCCGATTGTAAATCTGCTCTGATATATCCGCATCACAAAAAGGGAGATTTTACTGATCTAAACAACTACCGTGGAATTTCTCTCGTCCCGGTAATATATAAGATTCTTTCGAAAGCGTTACTTCAGAAAGCTTCGAAATAAAAACTGGAGTGAGACAAGGAGATGGACTTTCCCCACTTCTCTTCAACTGTGTCCTTGAAAAGGTTATGAGAGAATGGCGCAAAGAACTGATCAATTTGGGTGCTCAGAGTGGTACCTACCTGGAACGTAGGAACGATGGACTGGTTGTAGATTGCCTGGCCTTTGCAGATGACATGGCACTGTTTGCTGATTCTCTTGTGATGGCAACAATGGAGGTAAATTGCCTCAGAAAACAGGCTGCCAAAGTGGGTCTTCAAGTGTCGCTGGAGAAAACAGAATTCTTCACTAACATTAGAGACGCAAACAGAGAGGTGTTACTAGGACAGGGAAACATCAAGAGGACTGATAAATTTAAGTATCTCGGCGAATGGATTGAACCCAACTTATCAGAAAGAACATCATTATCCAAGAGAGTCAACAAGTTAGAACTAGCCTATCGACTGACTAAGAACACTTACAACAAAAAATGCCTGTCACGCAACCTGTAACTTAAGCACTACATATCAGTCTTACGACCAGAAGCCCTATATGCCATGTAGTGTCTTTCCTTGAACCGAAAAGGTGTGGTAGAGAAATTGGAAATCAGAGAGAGGAGGATCCTCAGGAAGATTCTAGGCCCGGTAAAGGAAGATGGGGAATTCCGAAAGCGGCATAACTCTGAGCTCTACAAACATATTGAGATGCTCTCCGACTGTGCAAGGAAAAGAAGGGTAGCTTTCTATGGCCACTTTATATGGCCACTCCAAAACAGACAGTCTGTGAGACGCACCCTGAAGGAAATCTGTGGATGTCAGGAAATACCCCGAAGAAAAGGTACCCCCTGGACAGAAGAGAAAAAGGAGTTACACCGGCAGAAGATGCGACAATACTGGGCAAAGATCAAAGCCCAACAATTGAACAAGCGTGGTCCATAGTATGTGGCTTATTCGAAACAAGATAGAAAGAAGTTAAACTTTTGGGGTTATATTCTATAGTGTCTTCCCGAGCAACGCCACTGAGCTTCAACGTTAGTTACATTTTCTGCCACGTACCAGAGGAGGAGAATTTAGGAATTTACCGTCATGTTTTCTGATTCTGATAGCGAGTTTGAGGATGATTTATTGAGTTTACTATTCGTAAATGAATATTTCCGCACCACACAAAAAAAAACTAAAGTTAAGGTACATTTACACTGGCACGTATGAGATATTGAATAAATATATTTTTATTATTAATTAATCAAATAATTAATACATTAATTACAACAATTTAAATAGGTAAACAATTTAACACTACTCAAACGACAAATAAATCATAACTTCACCCTTTCAAATCCCTAATCCCCACCAGCTGATCAAAACAATAATTTAATTCACTTCACACAAGTTAGGTGTGAGTTTTTTTTGCTCACTCAAAATGTATGGGGAAGTATGTATTATAATGTATGTTCAGTGACAAGATGTCTGCCAGAGGCTTGCCGCCCGAGGCAGTCCCTCCAGATATAAACTATAAGTAAGGTGACCAACTGTACTCATTTACAGAGTTTTGTACTCTTTTTTCGCAAACCGTACTCTTTTCAAATCCTGTACTCTGAAAGTACTCATTTGTATAATTTTATACTCATTTGTATTTCTAAAACATTTTTTTAGATTATTGAATAATTAGATTTATTTTTGAATAATTTAGATTATTGAATTATTATATTTAGATAATTGAATGGAAAGAAGTTTCTTCAGCAGTCGAATTTGTAATGAAGGAAGTAAAAGATATTGTTATTAATGACAATTTTCTTTTTGAAAAAAATCGAAGAGTAAATTTATATTTAAATGAAGAGAAAATTGAAGAAATGTAACGATGAGAAAATTATTTTCAAAATAGAACTTGACAAAATATGGGTAGAAATCTTTCGGCATTTTAGAGTAGAACATATCCCACATGAAAATTTAAAAGTTTTAATCGAAATTTCCTTATGTTGTCCAGGCGCTAATGCTGCTGTTGAAAGGGTATTTTCACTAGGGAATGATTATTGGAGCAGTGAGAAGTCGCAACTTTCTGTAAAAACATTATCTGCCGTCTTAACAGTCAAATTTATATATGCAAAATGAAAGTTGTTCGGATGTGGCTACATTATTAGACGAACATCCTCATTTAGCAAAAAAAATCCACTCCGAAGAAAAATATTTTCTTCTTGTTTTTTCATCTATGAAATACTTGCAAAGTGTACTCTTTTTGAACAAAAAATAGTTGGTCACCTTACTATAAGTGTCATCCTGGGATGGTTAATAAAGCAGTCAATTGTATAGCGTGCGAACAACCTTTCCATAAAAGTGATTTTAATACAAAAAATAAGGGAAATAAATATATTTCTAAAACGCTAGTAGGTACTATGTGAAGCATGCAAGGATGTAAACATAACCTCAACTGATACACGCGGTTTATTAGCTGTGCATAAAAATGAAATATTTGAAATTAAAAAGAAGTTTGACAGTATATTAGAAGAGTTAAATCAAGCAAAGAATCGAATCCATGAGTTGCAAAATGAGAACGGACTATTGGGGGAGCATAATAATAACATCAAATCTGAATTAAATGAGACTAAGCAAAAGAATTTGGTGTTGGAAGCAGAAAAGGAAAACTGCAATTTTGTTTGAATGATTGCCTTTATAATGATGAAACTGTAGAAAAAACAGGAAATAAGAAGAGTAATCTTATAGTAGAGATTGAAAATTACAAAAAAATGTGTAAAAATATGGAAGAGACTATTAGTGTACACAAAAGTCTTATTGCTGAATTGAATAAAATTAAACAGATTCTCTTGGAACAGTTGCAATCTAACAAGGTAAATACTGCTAATAATCTTATATCTTATGTTGAAGCTTTCCAGAAAAAGAAACAAATTAAGCTGAATGCACTTAACATATTGATACACCCTAAAAATAAAGCAAGACTAGATCAAGTATGCCAAAAAACTTAACGAACACTACTTAAATGCACTGATAAACAAATAAAAAAATTAACTGTATTAAAAAATAAAATTATAATTAACTGTGAAAAGTCAGAAGATGTAGAGATTATTACAGATATATTGAATAAGAATAATAGTACACATTTGGATGCAAGTATTGATGTTATGAAGAAACCCACGGTTAAGGTTATAGGCATAGTGTTGTGATCTCGCGATTTTGGTTTCAAAGAATTTCAGTTTCTCACGAGTCGGCAAAGAAAACTAAGTGGACACCCGATTAGTTTTTGTTTATTTAGGACCATTAGTCTGCTTTATCTAAATCATGTGGGCAGACGCTCGAACTTAGGGATCGTGCCGAGACGCCGAGAGGATTTTATTTTATGAGTTTTGGAAATTTTCCATAAAGATTAGGGGAGGACTCACACCAAGACCGAGGTGATGAGGTAGAGGGGAAGTTAAAAGGGGGCAGTCAGAATTGAGCTAGTAAGAGAGTAATTTGAGTTTTGAAGACGAACCTCCGTATTTTCGTTGAAGTAAATTCCGGGTTTCGACCATAAGTTTCGTAGAGTTAAGTGTATTGTTTATTATTTATTATTTTTAAGTTAGTTAGTAATTATTGTAATAAGTTAGCGATTAGTTGTACATATTGTAAGATATTAGCAGATAAGTAGTGTTTAATTACATATAAAGGACATATTTGCGTGTAATTAATTCATCCATTGTCCTGATCCTGGAGCAGCACCATACCAAATTACCAGTTCGCAACAATAGGTGAAGTAGCATTTATTGAGGATAACGAACAATTGATTAAAGAAATTTATACAAGAAATAACTTACATGATGTGCATGATATAGATTTGATTCATAAATAAGAGCACAAATAAATCTATTATATCCATTATATTAATTTCTATTAAGCTCTATTATAATAAGTATTAACAAGCAAGCTTATGAATATATTATGACTAGTAGGAAGTTATATATTGGATGGACTAGATGCATAGTACATGATGATTTCAACTTAAATATGTGTCACAAATGTGCTAGATATGGACACACTACAAAGAAATGTCGCACTGAAGAAAGTAAATACTGCTGTATATTCTGCTCTGGAAAACATCTTCATGAATTTTGTCACAATAAACAAGAACTAAATTGTGAAAATTGCACTTTTGCTAATAAGTGTTTTTGATTGAAGAGAGACTGCAAACATTCTGCTGATGATACATCCAAATGTGAGACATACAAGTACATGCTGGCTAAAACTATTAGGGAAACAGATTATCCCTACTATCCTATTGAACATATACATGGAACTGCAAGTGGAAGAAACCAGAGATCTGATTGAGACTGGAGAATTTCAAGCTATTGAGGAAAGTGTTTTTGATAATATTAATGATTTTAATACGTATACAGGTAACAACAAAGATTCACTAATACTATATGTAAATATACGTAGCTTGAATGAAAACTTAAACAAACATCAACTACTAATTGAACAAATGAATAGAAAGTCAATTCTAATAGTGTGCGTTGACACTTGGAGAATATTAAATAAACATTTTTATAATATACGTGGCTATGAAATTTATACAAATGATAGTGTACTGAATACAGCTGATGGGGTTGCTGTATACATACAAAATGATATTAAATATAAAGTAAGTTGCACAGAAGTTGAAAACATAAAAATTTTAAATGCGGAATTCGCACTTGATCAAACTGAATCACTACTAATTTGTGCTATTTATAGATCTCATTCTATCACTAAAGAGACTTTTATTAATACTTTGTATGGATACTTGCGAAAAATAGGTAATATTAAAAACCATATTATCATAGGTGACTATAATATTAATCTGTGGAAAAATTATGTAGAAAGCCAAATGTTTTTAAATAACTTTCTTGAGAACGGTTATTTACCTTATTTTACTAAAGTTACTAGAGTTGGAACTAATAATGAACAGTCATGTATAGATAATGCCTATATAAAGTCTGATTTAAATATTGCGTCTATGAGCCTTAATTGTGATTTAACGGATCATTATCCATTAGTACTAAGTATCAATAAGAATCCCATAGTTAATAGAATAACGGAGTACCAGTGTTTAGACAAAACTGTGTTTATTGAACTTTGTGATAAGACTAAACGAAGGGTACTAGAAAATATTAGAAAATTTTTGAGATGTGCTATAAAAACAGAAACTGTACAGATATTGTTCAAGTAATATCGTAAGTAATATACTAATCTAGGTAAAGTAATAGTAATATAGTAAATCCCCAGAATACGATAAGATACGATTTTTTTGGTGAAAATGTTGATCTTCTCTTTAAGAGAATTTCTACTTGCCTTTAAACACCTAAAAACAATCTTCAAATTTTGTCGTCAGCTGTTGATAAAATAAACTCTTGATTAGATAAAAATTATAAAAGAAAAACAGTAATTTAAAAGCAGAAGAACTGTTTCTTCTGCTTTTAAATTACTGTTTTTCTTTTATAATTTTTATACTTAAAAAAGTTTTGTAAAAAAAATTTGTATTGTATTATCTGTCAAAGATGATTGAACAATTGCTGATTGAACATTCAAACATATAAAAAGTAATATTTGAAGGATTATTTTTATGTAATTTACAAAATGCTATTTGTCCGTTTATTTTCGCTTTGTCACATACAAAAAAGAAAAAAAAGAAACCAACAAACCTTTTGCGTACCCCTTGGGGTACGCGTACCACACTTTGGGAAACACTGCATTAGTGAATAAATATATAAATACTTATATCTGTTTTTCTTCTTCTTGTGTCTTATTCTTGATGTAAACGTATGAGGCGCCATTCCAGCGCAGCGACACTGATGCGCTCGAATTGCGCCTCATACGTTTCCATAGTGCCTAATACTATCGCTATGTCGCCGCGTCAGTATCGCTGTGAGCCCTCAAATTTTAGTGCTAACAATAAAAATTATTTGGTATGTACTATGATTGTATTGTTTTACTACAAATCTGGGCCTTGGTAAAGAATATGGGTTTCTTTAAAACTCAGTGTTGCGGACTTTTTACCTGGTGCAACTGTTGTTAATCGTCTTTGGCAAAATCCTTTTTTCTTAAAAAAAAATAATAAACGTGGCAATGACAGCCTAGTTGCGTTCGCCTCCACCAATTGTTACTTTGAAAATGTCAATTTTTACAATAAAAACACGAATATTTATTGAACCAGGCAACGTACAAGCTTAATTTTCGATCTTAGTTAAAGAGTGCCAAAGACGATTAACAACAGTTGCATCAGGTAAAATGTCCGCAACACTAAGTTTCAAAAAAAGAACCCGTATTCTTTACCATGTAGCCAATTCTGGATTAAACCCATACAAAACTATTTACAGTCGTTGAGAATCACTGAACTAGAGTATGAGGTGATGTTTAAAAATTTGTATAAAATACACAACTTCTCATACAAGTGTGCTAGTGTAAACGTACCTTTAAGAAGAGAAGATATTTTGTTCATGAGATAAATAAATAAGAAAAAAAGTTGGAGAATACTATACATTAATGCAGAAACTAGAATCTGATGGGGAACGATTAAGAACAGTACATAAAGTACATAAAGAACTTTCGATTGTCTAAAATACAATGTGAGCATGTCTAAACTACAGTTTCGCATGTCTAAAATACAGTTTAAATCTATCAACTGTTCATCTCCCATTTAAACTATTTTGACAACAGAACGCTTGCATGAAAAGTCTATTTGTTTATGAAGTGGTACACATAAGTTCTAGAAACACACTGATCACACGCGTGGATATTGTACGAACATCTCCTCCACGTGTTGCGTGTGAGGCGTATGATGGCGTTGCATATGATAAGTGTGTTTCTATGGCATAGTGTTTCATCAAAAATCAAGAGTCCAGATACCGCAATGCGTTGCATACGTTGCGTACGTGGGACCAGCGTGTCTCTACCTTTCGGTTCCTTGAGCTGTCAAGGAAGGTCGTCTATCCCATCAAAAACATAAAATGTAAAAAATGCCAATTCCCGTAACGCAGTTCTCTCGCTCCAAAAAGTTGTGGGATCTCATGTAAGACCAAGTCAGTTATTTTAATAATTTCTATTCTAATATTGATACGGTCACTATAAATGTTGATAGGTAATTGATTAGATAACAATTTATAAAGTAGTTGAATAGGTGCTTCTACATACACACTAACTAAAATAACTGACTTGGTCTTACATGAGATCCCACAACTGCGTTACGAGACGCATTTTTTAGATTTTATGTTTTTGATGGGATCTCATTTCTCTTTTTAGGTCATGTTCCTTTTTTTCTCGAGTAATATACCGTGTCCGTCAGCTTCTGATTTTCTTAAAGCCCACTCCCTGCATATATTTTAAAGTTAGCAACCATACGTACAAGCGCGATGCATGCTGAATGCAACAAAATTAATGATGCGTCCGTTGAATATTATTTTTAATAATCCTTATTTTTCATTTAATGGATAATGAAATTTCCGGATTTTTTATATTTTCCTTCCTTTATAGGCTAAAGGCTAACTAAAATTCAAAATTTGGAGTTTGTAAGATTGCTAGAAGTACTTTAGAATTTTGATGATCGGTGACAAAATTAAGCAATTTTTAAATAATCATTATTTTTCATTTAATGTATAATGAAATTTCGGGATTTTTGATTTTTTTCCTTCCTTTATAGACTACAGGCTAACTAAAATTCAAAATTTTGAGTTTGTAAGATTGCTAGAAGTACCTTAGAATTTTGATTGTAGGTGAGTGTGTCACTTACAAAATTAAGAAATTTGACTGGCGATAATTCGTAAACTATAAGGTATAATTATTAGGTATATTGGCAATATAGCTAGTTATAGTATGTCTCTTTGTATCTAGAAATTCAAACTTCCTGCTTTATACACAACGAAGTTATAGGGGGTCAAAAGTGCCGTTTGTCGCTTCGAGAAAAGATAGTACGGTTGTGCTCGACTGGGCGAGGGCACTACCGTGAAACGCGAAAGGAATCCTTGTTCCTCAAGGAAGCACTATGAATAGGGGTCTAAGATGTGTATATATTTTTTTCATTTATAGGAAGATCTGCTTTTGAATTTTTAATAAGCAAAATATGAAAAGCTTAAGCTAAATTTAAATTAGAAACAAAACACTAATAAAAAACAAAAGTATTAAATATTTAACTTAATAGTGTAAATAAATTTAGATATTGAAATCACACAACCAGTGTGAAGTTTACATTTGCCATAGGTCATTGTACAGTGCCATCTAAGATTTTTTTGTTGTAGAATCTGGCCTGGAAAGTCTCTTTTTTACAAGTATTATTTCAATACCAGAGTTATTTTTGGTACATACTTAAATTTTTCCAGATAATGGAGAAATTTTTTGAAAAAAAAGTACAATCCAGTTGTAGTTGCATCTTCTACTGGTTTTACATCAAAAGAATCATCAATTGATGATGGGGTATTGGGAATGGGGGAATCAGATAGTGGATGTACGTTAAGTGGGTAGTTTGGGTCAAATCATTCTTTTTCTAACTAAAATCATGTAAAAATTTAATTTCATTCTAGAATCAAATAAAACAACAATAACATCTTCGCTACTAAAAAAATTGAGGTAAAAAGAAGAGCATGAGGCACAGAAAAGGAAAAGACTCAAGGAGAGCATGGATATGGACAGAAAATTTCTTGAGAAATTAGCCAATAAGTGATCTGAAAATGTTTTCAGTAATTCATTTCAAAAATTATTTTTTTAGTTTAGTAAAAGTTTACTTAGTTTGTTTATGACAATTAAATATTAATGTTCTTGAAAAAAGTATTCTTACATTACTCTTTCAATAACATCTCATTTAAAAATCCCTGTATTTTGCCTTTCTTCACACTAATAGATTCCATTACTTTCAGATGCATTTCCATTACATTCTGGTATAGTGATAACAGTTATTTCATCTTCTCGTAAAATACAAATATTATTAATTACACAGCATGCAACAATGTACTCAGCCGTTAAGTCTACCCTTGTCATTCGTCCTTTTAAGGAACCAATACATCTTTCAACAGTCACTCAAGCAGATAATTAAATTTGTTTTGTCTCTCACTTAAATATCCATTGTGCCTTGATAAGGTATAAGTAAATGCTGATGTATTTTATATGCAGCATCACCTGCAATATAACTGTTTTCTGGGAATGCATCATCATCATTAAATAAATCTGCAACTTCTGATAAATGACAATCTCTTTGAACATGAAAAGATCCAGGTTGTCCAACATAACAATATGTCATCAGTCTTGTGACACATAGGAGCTGCAGAAAAATTTGAACATTGTGTAACTCAATGTTTATTATGAATGTGGGTTCCATCAACAGCTCCAATTTTATTTATTAAATTGTATATTTTGTTTAATATAAATTAAGTTAACGAATAGTTATTGAAGTTTATTATTAAGGCTTATAAATTATAACGTAACCTCTTTACGTTTCTGATTTATTTTCAAACTCGTCATTTGTAATGTTGACATCGAGGCTTAAAATGCTCCGCATCACAACGGCTCCAAAAAAGGTCGTATAAATACGATTTAAATCTTACGGTCGACACTGCTTTAACGTACCGCTATATACTTGACAGATAAAAATTTTATTTTTAATTATAACTATTTTTATTCAATTGGGAATCGTTTGGGAAGATTTAGGAATATAATTTTATTATTTAAGACTTTATTATTTCTGACAAATATATATGTAAAGAAGTTTGGCAAATCTAAATATCATCTTATCAATAATTTTTGGTCGTTATTATTGGTCTAATATTAATTGGTTTTTCAATCAATATCTTCTTAATTGTCCTCTTTTTATTGAGGTTTCTTCGCTGATGGTCCTTCCGAAGTCAATGACACAAATTTATACATATTCTTTTTATTTTTCTTTGCAGCGGTAAGCGCGTCTTTTTTTTCAATTGACGTCTAATGAACCTAGCTTCCCCGAAACAACGTAATTAATAAATATTTTTATAAATAAATCAGTTGATTCCAAAGAACACAATCGAAAATATGTACACTCATTCGATAATTCTGAATGTAAATGAACTGATACATTTTTTCTATAAATGTAATTATCAATGATCTTTTTAAATTTGAATAATGCATTCAACATCCTGCTTCAATTTTGCTTCAATAGTTAATTTCTTCTTTTTCCTTAATCTCTGGAGTTAGCTTCGCAATCGCGCAATTGTCCTTGACTTCATACGTAATCTCAAAGATTCAGGCGTACAAAATTTAATTCTTTTTCCCTTTGCAGATCCTGTATTTCTTGGTGGTGTTATTTTTCTTTTGAGTGTGACGCATGGCGAAAGTGTATACTTTCTTTAAAACTTCTTATTTCTCCTCAGTGTGCTACATTGAACAGGGGTCTGCAGTTGTAATGATTGCTCAACTTCTTTTTCTTTGAATATGACACCTCTGTCATTATGTGAGGAATCACCTACAAATGCAATATAAATATTAGTATTATTCTCAAGTATTTAGTTATTAGTAAAATTCTTTATATTTTTCTATATTTCTATACATAATTCAAACACAATACCGTTCAAAGACGGACGTTCAAATATATTTCCTTCGTCATTGGAATCCATGACAAGAATTTCTGTACTTGTTTGGAGAGTATTTGGGTTAAAATGTGCTTTAAAACATCACTTGAGATGACATGTATAGGCAACCCACCGTATGCATTATGCGCATGCGCATTAGTGGGTTTTCTAACGGAGATTGACATAAAACCTCCAGTGGCGTGTAAATCGTTGGATACGCATTATTATTTAAGGTGACGAAGACGAATTCATATAACAAGTTTATTTATTTTACAATTCTATTTAAGGATAAACGAAACATAACGCATTATTTAAGGTAAGTACGAAGAATTTATTTGTGTGTTATTCAATATAGGACAAAGTGGCAAGGGCCGTTGGTTTAACCCTGGTTAGATTAGGTTGCCCGCCGCGAAGCGGGAAGATAAATTAGGACAGCGCGAACTCTCGATCCAATATAGGACAAAGTGGCAAGGACCGTTGGTTTTACCTTGGTTAGATTAGGTTGTCCGCCGCGAAGCGGGAAGATAAATCAAGACAACTTACGGGCGGCAGCGCGAACTCTCGGTCCAATATAGGACAAAGTGGCAAGGACCGTTGGTTTTACCTTGGTTAGATTAAGTTGTCCGCCGCGAAGCGGGAAGATAAACCAGGATAACATACGCGCGGCAGCGCGAACTCTCAATCCAATATAGGACAACGTGGCAAGGACCGTTGGTTTTACCTTGGTTAGATTAGGTTGACTACCGCGAAGCGGGAAGATAAATCAAGACAACATACGCGCGGCAGCGCGAACTCTCGATTCAAGATAGGACAAAGCGGCAAGGACCGTTGGTTTAACTCCGGTTAGGTTAGAGTTGTTGGGGTTTATTATCATTTTAAAGAATTTATATATACCCCCTTCAAATTTATTTTCCCTACGCCTTTGTTTTGCCTCCTATGCGCATGCGCATAATGCGTACGGTGGGTTGCCTATAGATGTCATCTCAAGTGATGTTTTAAAGCACATTTTAACCGAGTATTTGGCATAACTTTAGGCATCTCGAAAGTCTTTCGAAGTGGAACTGTAGTTGAATCACCTTCTGACCCCTCCAAAGTTTTAATAGGTGGAAGTAAAGTTGGCACAGCTTTTGGAACTAATAATTGCCTTGGTGGAGTATTTTTTTAATATACTGGCTTTCAAAATGATCCAAACAGGTTAATAAATTTTTTGCTGGTTCCTCGTACTGAGCAAACTCTTTCCATTGTTGGCGTCTATTATAACTATATTAGATTAGATTAAAATGAAATTATTTAAATTAAATTAAAATTAGATTAAAATATAATTAAAATAAAATGATTGAAAACTATTAAAAAAATGCAGTGCAGACTATTATTTTGTGATTCAAAAGTATTTGGAAGTGTTAGAAAAATGTAATTGTTTTAAATCATTTTAATTGATTTTGAGCTCGGCAATTTAAAACAATTCATTATTTATCTTTCTTCAAAAACTTGTAGATTCAAGAGATTTAATAGCATTTGTGGCGACTCGCGGTTGGTTTACCGCGAGTTATGATGTTACGTGCAAATTAATGTTATATTTCCACCAAAAATGTCTTATGATATAGGAGAAAGAATTAAGTGATTGGGTGAATTGAGTTAAGAATATAACAAGGAGATACAAGTGTATTTGAAATGCGGCTGGCGCTACAAAGTATAAAACTTAACTTTAAACAAATTTAACTCACAAAACTTAACTTAACATAGAAGTGATAGAACTGAAACTCTCAACTGGACTGGCTCGTGAACAGATGACACAAACCTTTTTTATGCTAAAATAAAATCTAGGCGTTAAAACTAAAAGGTAGGAAAATCAGGGGTAGGAAATTCGGCAACGAATAGTAACGTAGGAAAGTGATTAGAAGGCGGGATAATTACAAATCCTGCACTTCGGAAACTATGCAGGGAAGGGGAGAAAGGTGCAAGACTTTCTACCTGGATGGGCCGAACATTTACAAATATTTACACAGATTATAAGATTGAAACGATATATAAACCTATCCCTTCAGATAATTTTGGTGTGCAATTTATGGCTATAAGCGGATCAACAAAAAGACCCAAAAAAAAACATTACTAGGAAAATATCTACACAATACATTTATAATTATAAGTAGATTAAAAACTAGCAAATAACTTAAGTATCCAACAATGTGGCCTAGACAGGAGGATAAGCTACATAAGGCTTGGAAATTTCCAGACATAAATAAATCGAAAAACAACTAAATGTATTTAAAATTTAAATAAAATAAAAGGTGTTAAATGCACGTTTTTAAAGCCATAAATAGATTATTTATATGGCTGTCTAGCAGACGTAACGGTTTTCGTCTGTGAATTATTAAAACAAAATAAAATTATTATCTAACCAATAATTAAGAATCATTGTATTATTACACGTTATTTTATATATTAGCTACACGACGGAACATGCCGCCCCCATTGAACCGTTTGGTTCAAGCTAGTGGAGTGAAGTCGTTGTCTTCTTCATCGATTGGAAGTGGGCAAAGTTTCTTAACGCAGCGGTCATATTCGCCCGCTTTGGTCCTCAGCGTGACTACTCTTACAATTCCATCCTTTCCGGGGTGAATGGCCGTGATGCGTCCAAGAGCCCACTGTAGCGGGGGTAAATTTTCTTCAAAGATGAGTACTAAAGTTCCAACCTTGATATTCGTTGACCCGCGCTGTGATCCACGGAATTTCATGAGCTGATGGAGATATTCTTTATGCCACCGTATCCAAAAATGTTGCTTGAGCTGCTGAGCGTGCTGCCAAGCTGACAGACGATTGATTGGGGCGTCTGTGAAATCGACCTGTGGAAAAGATGTCAACGGACTACCTGTGAGGAAATGGGCTGGAGTCAAAGGAAGAAGGTCATTGGGATCAGATGACATAGGAGAAATGGGTCTTGAATTTAGTATTGCTTCTATCTCAATGATGTATGTTTCTAATTGTTCAAAGGTTAGTAAGGTATCACCCACGGTCCTAATTAAATGATGCTTGAATGATTTAACTGCTGCTTCCCAGATTCCACCAAAGTGCGGAGCTTGGGGAGGGATAAGGTGCCAATTAATCTTTTTTGCGCTACAAAAGTTAATTATGGTATTTTGATGAGCTTTAGAATTAAACAAATCATAGAGCTCGTTAAGCTCATTTTTAGCTCCGACAAAGTTAGTAGCATTATCGGAATGAATTTCTACTGCTATTCCTCGTCTTGAAAAAAGCCGTTTGAGGCTGGCTATAAAGGCTTCAGTGGTAAGATCACTGACAAGCTCCAAATGAACAGCCTTTGTGCACATGCATACGTATACTGCCACGTAAACCTTTACGCGGCCGCGATTGCGATGACGTTTTTCTTTAATATAAAAGGGTCCGCAATAGTCAACTCCAACATGCAAGAAAGGTCGCGAGGAAGTGACTCGCTGAATGGGAAGAATTCCCATTGGGTGATCGGCAAGGCGCGGTTTCGCATGGAAACAGGGTATGCATTTACGAATTAAGCTACGCGTGATGTTGCGGCCATTTAGAGGCCAGTAAGTTTGACGAACAGAGTATAAAGTTGCCTGCATACCGGCGTGTTTAAGTCGCGAATGCTCAGCTTCTATAATTAGCTTAGTCACATGGTGTTGAGCAGGTAGCAAAATTGGGTGACGCTGCTCTGCAGCAATAGAAGAATGAGCGAGCCTACCTCCAACACGTAAAATACCGTTTTCATTTATAATTGGATTTAATGGAATTAACTTGCTAGATAAAGGAAGTGGCTCCCCACTTTTGATTGATTCAATTTCTTTTTTAAAGTAATTGGACTGGACTAAACGTATAATCAGATCGTGAGCTAACGTAAGTTCACGAGTGAGTAGTGGACCGAGTTCACGCTGTGAGCTGAGTTTCTTGGTATTATGAACAAAGCGCAGAATATATGCCACAACTCTCTGTAGCTTATCGAAGGAGCTGTATTTTTCGATGATATTATGAGCGTAATGTTCTTCACAAGCCTTTTCCTCAGGGGATAAAACAGAAGTTGTTGACAGTTCTTCAAGCTCCCAAAAACGGGTTAAATTTACATCAGTAGGATCTGAATGTATAGAAATATGGCAAGATACGAGCGAAGGTTGAAAATGCGTACTGATTTCACCCGCGACAACCCAACCCAGCTGAGTTTTTTGGAGAATTGCATTGGGGTGATTTTTTAATGATATTTGTCCTACAACAAGCAATTTATAAAATAATTTAACGCCGATCAAAGCGTCAACCTTTGAAGACTTAAAGAATTCGGGATCAGCTAATTTAATATTTTTAGGTATGTCGAGACCTACTTGATCAATAGTGATCGACGGTATCGCCTGACTAATTTTAGGTACGATTAAAAATTCAGCAGATTCCCTGTAATTATTGCATCGGGATTGCAATGTCGCACGAGCAGAATGCTTTACGCTAGTGGAGGTATTATCAATTCCAGTAACATAAATATTAGCTGGTTTTTTAATTAGATTCAAAAAATTTACAATTTTTTCAGTTATGAAATGTGCCTGAGAGCCTGCATCTAAAAATACACGAATGGTTTTAGTTTTTCCTTGATGATTTACCATGTCAACCAAGGCAGTAGCCAGTAAAGCATGTGAGCTTACTTGAGTTTGCAAGCTAGTATTATTAGACACAAAATGCGAAGAAACTTGAGAGTTTGCTGGCTGATTAGAACAATTTTTTTGTTTTTTCAAAATGTAAAAGAGTATGATGTTTTTGTTTGCAATTTCGACAAGATTGAGAGATACATTTGGAGGCCCTATGTCCCTTTTTAAGACAATTAGTACACCAACCACCCTTTCTCGATGCCTCGTAACGGGCATGAGGATCTAAAGCCGCAAATTGGCTGCATTTGTAAACTAGATGATTAGTTTCATCGCAGTATACACAAGACTGCTCCTGAGTGGCAGCAGCAAAGGTTTGTTGTAAACGAGTATTAGATCGAATATTAGTATTAGGTTTTACGGGTGCAGGTTTCGGAGTCTGAACTCTAAGTCCTTCTACCTGCGCACGCCTTTTTAGAAAATCTATTAAATTATTTAAGGTAGGGTGCGCAATACCACTACTGCAATCTTCCCATCGGTCGCGAGCGGAAGAATCAAGTTTTTCCCGTAATAATACAATTAATATGGAGTCCCATGAATTTATGGGTTCTCCCAGCGCTTGAAGAGCGCGTAAATGTTTTTGAAGGCAATCTAAAAATGCACGAAAAGAATAGTCTTTTGATATGGATGACATATCTACAAGAGCTTTAATGTGACAATCACGTATGTGTTTCCGATCATCATATCTTTCCTTTAAAAGATCCCAAGCTACAATGTAATTTTCGTCTGAGGATTCAATAGTTGAAATAATATCGGCTGCTTCACCTTTTAAACATCCTTTTAAGTAGAATAATTTTTTCACAGGAGGAATTTTAAGATCCTTGTGAACAAGCGAGTTAAATAAATCATGAAAGCCTAACCAAGTATCATAGGATCCACTGAATGTTGGCAACTGAATTGTAGGCAAGGATGATAAATGAAAATTATCAAGAGAGTTTTTGGATAATTGAGACAATAAAAGTTGCTGACTGAGAGCGTCTAAATTTTGTGTACTTCCTTGTTGAGAAGGTACATTATTATCATTAACGGGTTGTTGCCCCTGCTGTTGTGGATTAATCGATTCCGAGTCGCGAGTTGGAGTTTCTAAATGAGTTTGAGTCGAATTCAATAAATCTGTAGAATTATTAGTTTCCGTTGTAATAGCAGGTGGAGAATAATTTTTAGAGTATTGCTCTAGAAGTTTAGTGGCAGTACCAAAGGCGCTGAAGTAAACGTCTTCAAACTCTTCGCGATGTGCAAAAAGAGCCTCTGATTCGTCGAGCAATCCTTCAAGCTCGTCTTGATATGATCCGAATTTATTGCGAATTTGCTCTATTTCACGAAATCTTTTTTCAAGAACAAGAATATCTGATTCCGGATTGAATTTATTTAAAAAATTGGAGTACGCGGTTAAAGATCGTTTGGCACCGGCGCGCTTAGTCGTTAATGCCTTTATTTGTTCATCAGCCATATTATGAGAATAATTAAAGCAAATTAATGAAAAATAGTACAAAAAGAAAAAATATAAAGAGATATAGGCAATACAAATTGTGAAAATATGATAGGAAAAAATTATAGGTAGCCAATTGACTTACTTGACCAACTGGAAGATAATTGCAGAACCAAATAATGATGCAGGATACTGGGCGCTGCACAGGAACAGACGATGCAGTTTTCCAACAAGTGATGGTCGTTGAACAGGAACAGATGATTTCCAACGGGTACTGGATAATAGTTGATGGTGACCACGTGCACTGAGCGATGATTAAAAAACTATGTTTCACTTAATTCCTTAAACGATGAGTACGCACTGACTCGAATGTAATAATCAAAGTTAACACTGGAACGCTACGTAATTTTAAGCTATCCGGTTCGAAGGACCAATGTGGCGACTCGCGGTTGGTTTACCGCGAGTTATGATGTTACGTGCAAATTAATGTTATATTTCCACCAAAAATGTCTTATGATATAGGAGAAAGAATTAAGTGATTGGGTGAATTGAGTTAAGAATATAACAAGGAGATACAAGTGTATTTGAAATGCGGCTGGCGCTACAAAGTATAAAACTTAACTTTAAACAAATTTAACTCACAAAACTTAACTTAACATAGAAGTGATAGAACTGAAACTCTCAACTGGACTGGCTCGTGAACAGATGACACAAACCTTTTTTATGCTAAAATAAAATCTAGGCGTTAAAACTAAAAGGTAGGAAAATCAGGGGTAGGAAATTCGGCAACGAATAGTAACGTAGGAAAGTGATTAGAAGGCGGGATAATTACAAATCCTGCACTTCGGAAACTATGCAGGGAAGGGGAGAAAGGTGCAAGACTTTCTACCTGGATGGGCCGAACATTTACAAATATTTACACAGATTATAAGATTGAAACGATATATAAACCTATCCCTTCAGATAATTTTGGTGTGCAATTTATGGCTATAAGCGGATCAACAAAAAGAACCAAAAAAAAACATTACTAGGAAAATATCTACACAATACATTTATAATTATAAGTAGATTAAAAACTAGCAAATAACTTAAGTATCCAACAATGTGGCCTAGACAGGAGGATAAGCTACATAAGGCTTGGAAATTTCCAGACATAAATAAATCGAAAAACAACTAAATGTATTTAAAATTTAAATAAAATAAAAGGTGTTAAATGCACGTTTTTAAAGCCATAAATAGATTATTTATATGGCTGTCTAGCAGACGTAACGGTTTTCGTCTGTGAATTATTAAAACAAAATAAAATTATTATCTAACCAATAATTAAGAATCATTGTATTATTACACGTTATTTTATATATTAGCTACACGACGGAACAGCATTAAAAATACTTTTGTAATAATCGTTTTTTAAAATCGGGTTAATTTTAAAGGGTTATTGTTTTTATTCTAAACAAAAAAAAATGTTATATTTATCCACATGTAAGGATCCATAATCAATTGCTAACCTAAAATTTACTTACATGAATTCATCCTTTAAAAATAAAAAGCCATCTAAAAAAAGTGTGATTTTTATCTTCATCAGCTCTTCTATTGCACCCTTTCACTGTACACAGATCGCGCACAACCACATTTTTTGTTGTTAATAATAAAAATAATTTTATTAAAACTGAACTCTTTAAATGAACGATGCTATTTCAACAATGCTGGGCATTACTTTTCCCTCCAAATTTAACAGCCACTTAGTAATGCAGACGACTCAACAGAGGGCATTTGTGTCCATTATACGCGACCTTCTCCTCTATCCTATCCTCATTGAATCGTGCCAAATGTAAAACACGTGGATGACGTTTATGAATGGGAATGAAAAACGCCATCTACTGGCATAGCTAAAGTAGCTTCGCATGGGGGAATATATGTGGCGCTCTATAAACAAAATGAGAAAATGAATTATTTCCATTATTATTACCTTTTTTCGTGAATTTTTCAGCAGGGGTGAAGCCTAATGCAACTAATCAAAAATCATAAAAATCGGTCCAGCCGTTCTTGAGTTTTTAAATGCTAAAATTCAAACCCGACTGTGTTTATATATTAAGATATATACACAAAATTCGAGTTATAGAAAAATCGAATTATAGGAAATTCGAATTATAGAAAATTCGAATTATAGAAAATTTGAATTATTGAAAATACGAATTATAGAAAATTCGAATTATTGAAAATTCGAATCAGAAAATTCGAGTTATAAAAAATTCGAATTATAGAAAATTCGAACTATAGAAAATTCAAATTACAGAAAATTCGAAGTATAGAAAATTCGAATTATAGAAAATTTGAATTATAGAAAATTCGAATTATAGAAAAATAAAATTATAGAAAATTCGAATTATAGAAAATTTTAATTATAGAAAATTCAAATTTTAAAAAATTCGAATTATAGAAAATTCGAATTATAGAAAATTTGAATTATAGAAATTTCGAATTATAGAAATTTGGAATTATAGAAAATTCGAGTTATAGAAAATAGCTTAAGTTATAGCTTAACCCATTAGAGACCGACTGCACACCGTGTGTGCAATTGATTTCCGAGACTCTAAGACCCGCACACCGTGTCTGCAATAGCAATAATTTGCAATTAATTATTCTTAGGGGCGATTTTTCAATCGTCGGATAAACAACCAGATAAGCTTTATTCGATGAATATCAATATTCTTGGTGTTTCAATAGTCAGATAGTCGTTAACTGTCGAATAAACCCTCTATCGGAGGAATAAACTTATCTGCTGCTCCAAGCGCCAGTTAGGGTTTTATCTGCCCGATAAGTGTCATGTTTTAGGTTATGTTTGACAGTTTCGTTTCGTGTTGTTCTTTGGTAAAACGAAATAGTTGTGTACCTACGTCGATTTGTTATGATGGATGTTTGAAACAATTGTCGTTTTTCGTGATCGTCAAATTAATTAGTAAAGTAATTGATCGTGAAATCCTTTGGAGAACTGCATAATTCCACACTAAAATCCAATTCCACTGTAAAATTGTAAAAAGAGTGACCGAAGCTATTTCTTCAATGCGACAAAATTTTGTTTCATTGCCTAAAAGTCTTGTTGAACACAAGAATCAAATCTTGTCCACAGAAGAAGGTTTCATTGCACCTTTGGATTGTACTCACATCAAAATAATTTCACCAGTTTATTTTATTAACTATTTACTTTATCAATTTATAGTAAATATTTAACTATGATTTCAGGTGGGGATACTGCAGAAAATTTCAGGAACCACAAAGGATACTTCTCTTAAATGTTCAAGCTATGTGCAATGTAGATTTGCAATTTGTCGACATTGTTACACGAGGGCCAGGTGCTTTTGGTAATGGGATCGTACTTGGTGATAGTGGATATTTTTTGAATAATTATTTGTTGACGCCACTCAGCAATCCGCAAACAGAAGCCGAACAATTGTACAATGAATTTCATATTAGGACCAGAAATGTCATTGAAAGATGCTTCGGTGTCTGGAAAAGAAGATTCCCAGTGCTTAGTATTGGATTGAGGTGTAAGTTGCCCCTTGCCCAAGATATTATTGTGGCCACTGCTGTATTACACAATATAGCACATAGCAGAAGTGAAGGTGAGCCACCTATAGACTCTGAGGTTAAGATACCACCTCAGCCAGTACTTCTACCGTTACTTACTGAACACAGCGAGACATGAAGAAACACAAGGGATACTATGTTAGAATATTTTGAATCACTCACAATCTGATTTTGTAACAAAATATAATAAACAGTTATTATTAAAGAATATTAAATTAATAATCTTATTCATATCCCAATATTATAATTATTTATATAAGATTCTTGAGGTATGGGGAATAAGTTATTAAAAAAATGTTGTTAATGCAATTAACTAATTAATTAATTGTTGCATTAACAACATTTTTTTAATAACTTATCCCCATACCTCAAAAACCTTATATAAATAATTAAATAATATATTACATATAAAAATATCTTTTTTCGGTTATTAATAAAAAACATATTATTATATAAATAAAGAATTTTTATAATATAATCTTTGTTCTGCATTTTCTAGAGCTTCAAGTGATGTAATTGCTCTTTCCTTGCTCCTTCATTGTCAAGATGTGCTATTTCTTTTTTGTATTTGTTCTCTACAAATAAATGCTCTTTCTTCGCAATTTCTATTTGGAGCTGCACCAGCTCCAGTCATGCTGCACTTAATTCATCTAGTTTCGCTGCCACACAATCGCCAGGTTCAACTCACAACAGTCTAATATTTTCAAATTCAACTTCCAAATATCAGTGTGCTTATTTATGATGCTTTGGGTAATGGAATTGTACTTGGTGATAGCGCTTACTTTTTGAATAATTATTTGTTGACACCAATCTGGCAGTTAAAAACATAATATAATAATAATAGTCCCCTTTTTCCTAGCTTTTATATGCCTTGGGGGTATAGCTTATTGTGGTTATTTGTAAATAAAAACACTTTAACAGTCTATTTCAAAAAAAAGAAAAAAAGTTAAATATCTTAATGATTACATCTTATAAACGTCAACAGAACAAAACCACTAAAAACCGTTAATATTCTTAAAAACAGTTCTACCAACTTAATCTCAGAATAAAACTTAGGCAACAACTTGAACACTTTGCCTTATTCTTAGATTGAAGAAAATAATCTAAAATCCTGACATAGTGTCTGTGATCTAGGGCCAGGAAGAGGCTTCGCCATTACATCCGCGAACTAATTACTGGTTGCGATGTGAACAACTTGAACTACTCACCTTCGAGTACCTTTTCTCTAATAAAAGAGTACTTGATCTTTATATGCTTTGTTCGACGATGTAATTCTGGGTTATGTGCCAGTCTGACGGTAGCCAAATTGTCAATATGCAGTATTGGTGCCTCTTGGATCCTCCCCATACTTTCAAAGAGCTCCGCCTCTGTGGTGGATGTGGCAGTCATTCCTTGCCTTTGACTCAGCCAATAAATAGCTCCTCCTGCATGGGTGATCACTACTCCTGATGTTGACCTCCTAGTCTTATTACATCCTCCAAAATCTGCTTCACTCTAGCCTTTAAAGTTTCTGTTACTGGTTGGTTTATATACTATACCAAGCTTGGTGGTGCCTGCAATTTACCTGAGAACTCTCAGCCTACCTATATCCTCAATTCTTGGACAGTCCAAAGATCTAGAAAGGAAACTCACGCTGAAAGCTAGATCAGGTCTCGTTCCCACCAATATATAGGTACATTAAAGCTCCGACTGCCTGTCTGTAAGGAAAGTCTGATCTTTTCTCACTTTCCCTAATTTCTTTACTGGTCTCGAACTCCTTTGTCATTGGAGTAGACACTGGCTTACAATCTTGAAAACCTCTCTAGTATTTTCTTCGCGTAAGCTTGCTGATAAATCTTGACTGATCCGTCCTCTGATCGTTCAATCTCGAGACCAAGATAATATGATGCTTTCCTAGCGGTGACTTTAAATTCTCCCTCCAACTCCTTTATAAAGTGATCAGCTTCTTGCTGATAAGAATTCATCACCAGACCATCATCTATGTATAGGGCTATAATTAATTTTGTATCTCCATTGTGTCTGATGTGTAAACAGGGATCTGCTTCGCTCATCTTAAAACCTGCCTGCTCTAGGAATGTGTTGAAACGTTTAGACCAACATCTTGGAGCTTGACTTAATCCGTAGATACTGCGATTCAGCCTAAACACTATATCTGAATTGTCTTTGTACCCTTCAGGTTGCTGCATAAATATTGTTTCATTTAGTTCACCGTACAAGAAGGCTGTCGACACATCAAACTGAAGTAGGTACATATTTTCTTGAGCAGCAATACTGACCATTGCACGGATAGTACTCAGTTTTGCCACTGTCTCTGGCTAAAACCTTAAATGACAAGCCTAGCTTTATACTTGTCAACACTACCATCTGGATGATTCTTCAATCTATACACCCACTTGCAGGGAATGGCTTTACTGCCTTCAGGAAGAGTAATCATATCCCATGTACCGTTCTCTTTCAATGACTGCAACTCTTGATCCATGGCTTTCTTCCAATGGTGACTGTTTTCTCCATTGACTGCCTCATAATATGAATCCGGAGTCTCAGCTTCAGTCATTATATTTTCATTTATCATTACAGAGTCCTTATAAATCTTTGGCTTTTTTAAACTAGAGCGATCCCTCAAATTTTTGGAGAGGGCCTCGAGCAGTTCTTCAAAATCCACTGGAGGTTCAAATTCAGAGTCTGAAAAATTCTCTTCTTACAACGATTCTGATTGATCTTCTGTTTCTGACATAATATCATCTTTATCTTGTGTATTTTTCTTTCCCTCATTTGAAGGCTCGATATCTTTTATTTGTAGTTTCACATGTTCCTCACACTGCCCGGGAATTTCATTGAATGTAACATCTCTACACAGAAGTACCCTATTCACTTCTTTTATCCAGATCCTATACCTTTCAGCACCATCATAGCCGACTAAGTATCCTTTAATAGCCTTTTTATCCATTTTTCGGCGTTTCTGCGCTGGAATATGAGTATAACAGACAGACCCAATAATACGTAAGTGCCTTATTCTAGGTTTTTTACTAGTCCACAGCTCATAAGGGCTTACTCCTTCTTTTGATGATTTTGCAGTTCTATTCAGTATGTACGTGGCAGTTGCAACTAACTCTGCCCACATTGCCTCTGGATAGGTTGCTTCACTACTTGAGTACTTGAAAGTCCTAGCCATCTCATCAATACAAGTTCTAAATTCTCTTTCACTACCACCATTCTGTTCTGGTGTATATGGCGCTGTCAGTCTTTGAGTTATGCCTTCTACTAGTAGCATATCTCTTATATCTTTATTATCTAATTCACCTCCGTTATCACTTAAAAATTCTTTTACAGAATGCCCTACTCTTTTGGCATATAGGAGAAAGTCTCTGAGAACTAATTTTACTTCTGATTTACTGCACTGGCGATACTTAGTAAAACTATCTTTAAAAATTGCCACAAATCTATTCTTTCCAAAAGACTCACTAAATGATCAACAAACATCAGCTGAAACCAGTTCTCCTAGCTTATTTGCTTTTTCTCTGCGCCCAAAGGGTAGCCTATGTGATTTTCCATAGACACATGGCTCACATAGATTCTTCTCTATAAGGGAACATTTATGCCCATTTCCTTTTGCAGCAAGGTCCTTATATGACGTTTATCTTGGTGTCCCCACCTCTCGTGGTATAATTGTAGCGTTGAAGAATTGTCAACAATATTTACATCTACTTTAACCTTTTGTGGCTGAATTTCTATCTTATACAAAGTTCCTCCAATTGATCGTATTCCTTGAATTCTTAACGCCAATCTCTATGTTGACATTGTGTTAGGAGAACATGTTGTACCTGTGGAATATGGAATTGGTCAAAATTTCATGTTAATGCAGAATAACCCAAGACCACATATTTCTTCGATTGCGGTAAATCGATTACACGGGGAATCGTCGTATAGACGACTAGTTGACGGGATAGTATGCTGCGCATTTCTAAAGTGCGTGTGGGACAGAGGGTTTAAAAAATTATTGGACGCTGAAAATTATTTTTTAATGAAAATCGATAGAAGAAGTTTATGGCCCGTTCAAGTCTGTTATTTTTCTGTTATTTTTCTATTTTGTTATGAAGATAGAAATTTTTTTGAAAGATCGTATATTTTTGCGTACGATTTCGAATACATAATCGTACATCGTATCAGCTCCAAAAAGGTCGTATAAATACTTTTTAAATATGGCGAAAAAGGCGCCAAATATGGCGAAATTTATAATGTGGCGAAAAAGGCGCACGCCACGGGCGCAACTGGGTTTGGAGCGCCAAACGAAACCATGCCAGTGTTACAACTTTATTTTAGCATCGTACCATGCACTAGAAAAAATCGTATTTTGCTAAATACGAAAAAAAAGTATGCATTAAATTTTCAATGAAACAATAGTAAATGATTTAAATACGTAACATTATTATAACTTTAAATCAATATTTAACATTTAGGGTACAACATTTGATATTTAGATTCGAATAAGGAGTGATTTTGGACCTTGTTTATCAGAATCTGGACACAAATTTGTCAACTAATTTCAACTATGAAGTTTATATATTGCTTTCATTTAGAAAAGAAAAAGGTTTGAAATCTCTTTTTTAATTAGGAAAAAATATGAACGATTCTGCCATAAATATATACAATGAATTACAGAAATAATTATTTACAAATGCTCTATATTTTGGAAGTTTTTAATACTAATAAGCACTACATTTACACAAAACAAACACTTATCAAAAAACAAAAGCATTACCTAATATTTAACTTAATAGGGTCAATAAATTTAGATATTGGTATCACACAGCCAATGGAAATTTAGATTTGCCATAGATCAATGCCTGGAAAATCTATTTTAACAAGTATTATTTGAATATTAGCTACCAGTCATTCTTTTGGTTAGTTTAGGTTAGGTTAGGTTATATTTTTATACATATAATTTAACATATAATTTGCACAACATCTCGCCAAATGGCTTGAAATCGATACATGATCCAATGATACTTGAAATCAATACATGATCCGTTCAATTATGTTGTTATTGCATACTTATATCAACAAAATGAACTCATCCACTATTATTTTCGATTTTGTCATCGAGATTGAAAGATTTGGAAAGATTATATATATTGCGTACAATTTTGTATACATCAGCAATTCTCAAAATAAGCGATATCGCCCCCTGTGGGCGAAGAAGTCGTTTTGGGTGTCGCTAGGTTGCCAGGAGTCGATATAGGGGGTGGTAGGTATCATTATTTCTGTGGATTTAAAACGAACAAATAATTGAGGAATTTTGTCTGCAATTGCTCAGGTAATCAGTACTGTGTTGCACAAATCTCCTTTAAACGTAATAAAATCAATTCCTCTGATCAATGACACTATTCAAAGATGTGATGAAATGGCTGAAAATAAAGCAGAATCAAAATTTTTGCGAATTACAGATTTTTCTATATAAATAGATGAAAGTAAGTTACCTGGAAATGAATAATTATTGCTAGGATATGTTCGGTTTGTACCTGATGGATAAATGAAAGAGGAACTATTATGTTGCAAAATATTTAGAAACAGATACCAATATTTCGAGCAACTGACCAATTTTTTATTGACAATAAAATTCCACTTAATAAACTTTTTGCTTGCGCGACTGATGGAGCTAAATATATGAACGGCTCTAATATAGCTCTTTAGGATTACTTAAAAAAAAACTTTATCAAACATTACCACTGTTTATTGCATCATACATTGCCAATATTTAATTGAAAAAAATATAATAAGATATATTTCCTTGATTTTTTATTACATTCAATATTATTGTTTTATTAATACCAATCACACTTGGAAAGTTCCTAATTCGCTTAAAACGTTTCCTCCTCTTTGCAAAAAATATAAGTGAACACCGTCATCAATCGATGCAGCTTCTTATTACTGCAATCAATAAAATTCACTGAATGCGATCCGCTATTTCGTAAGTTGTGCGAGAAAAATGAATATAACTATACTCTGTCTGGTGAGAGAATGCAGCTGTACAGCGCCGAGGTATGAGGGGCAAGGGACTCGCCGAGGTACGCGCAGATTGGTTCGAGGTAAGAAATATGCCTCAGTTTTTCAAATACTGACAATTAAGCACCGCGCACTCAAAATAAAGTGGGGGTATGAGCAGAACAATGCTAAACTCGTCGAGACGGGATGCATTCTCTCGCCGGACAGAGTATACAGACGTTTAATACTCCATACTTAAGTTAGGTGGTTTTAAAAAGGGAACAGTTTTCAACGATTTTATGGTCTTTATAGAACTATTATTGAATTTTTTTGAAAGTCATAAAGTATCTGTTACCGTTTCCAAATAAACTGAAAAAAAGAAACTAAAAAAATCAAACAAAATCTGTCATATTTGTTTAAAAAAATTAGTAGCATAAATTTGAAACTACAAGGTGAAAAAGTGAAGCTAAATAAAACAAGTCGGATATTTCAGCATTTACTGAAAAATTGTTACTTTTTAAAAGCAATTTTTATCAATCTGATTGAAATTGGAAATTCAGGAAACTCAAAATATACCGGACTGAACAAATTCTAATATTCACAAATCATTTAGACTTGATACATAATGACATGAAAAAGAGTTTCCAAGATTTGTTTGATTTGGAAGTTCCCGCTTTTTCTTGTTATGAAAACGCAAACCCGATCTTCGAAGAAGCGTTAGTCGGGTTGCAAAATGATATCGACTGATAGCAACATTTAAAAACGCATGAAGAATTTTGGTTTCAGAAGAAAATCATTGGCCAATATCCATCTTTGTGGACAGACGAGAAGAAATTATGAACAGCTTTTCCAACGTCATGCTTACAATTAGTCAAAAGAGGGTTTACTGTTGTTTGTAAGTTTGTAACTAAACAAAGAAAGTCAAAGATATGAAATAGTTCTAGAGTAATAGTTCTTTGTGCAAAATTTCAATATTTCTCCAGAATTTCGCGAAAAAACAATGGAAAATACCAAAATTGAGCTGACAACCACTTTTAAGAAAAACTGTGCGTTTTTTACATATTCCTGCACCTCGACCATAGTTCTGGAGTACTTGAATATTTTTGCAAACAGTTCTGCAAAAATTTACATTTTCTAAAAAAAATGAATTTTGAAAATTGAAAAAACAGTTATTCGCGGATCTGAATACCACCCTAAGAGTTCTACCGAAGATCCCTTTTTATTTTTTTTTATGAAAACCTTAGTTCAAAAGATATTTGCAATAATAAAGGACCCATTATTTTGAATGAAAATTAAAAAAAATCGCGCAACAGTTCTGTTTGCAGTTGCAGATATAACTAATTTTTCTATCGAAAATCCTTATAACTTTTTCTGTAAAGTTAAAAATTGGAAAGATATGCGAAAAATTAAAGTTCAGCAATGCGACGAAGTGAAGAAGAAAAAAATCGCGCGACAGTTATGTTGGTAGTTCCCGGTAGAACTCTTAGAGTTCTATCGAAAATCTTTGTAACATTTTTCTTTAAAGTTAAAAATTCGAAAGATATGCGGAAAATTAGACTTCACCGATGTGACGAAGCAAAGAGAAAAAATCACGCAATAGTTCTGTTTGCAGCTCCTAGTAGAACTCTTAGAGTTCTATCGAGAATTGTTATAACATTTTTCTTTAAAATTAACTATTAGAAAGATATGCCAGAAATTGGACTTATCCCATGCAACGAAGTGAAGAGAAAAAAATCTCGCAATAGTTATGTTTGCAGTTCCTGGTAGAACTCTTAGAGTTATATCAAAAATCCATATAACATTTTTCTTTAAAATTAAAAATTCGAAAGATATGCGAAAAATTAGACTTCATCGATGCGACGAAGCAAGGAGAAAAAAATCGCGCAATAGTTCTGATTGCAGTTACTGGTAGTACTCTTAGAGTTCTATCGAAAATCCTTAAAACATTTTTCTTTAAAGTTAAAAAATCGAAAGATATGCGAAAAATTAGACGACCTATGCAAAGAAGCAAAGAGAAAATAATCGCGCAATAGTTCTGTTTGCAGTTCCTGGTAGAACTCTTAGAGTTCTATCAAAAATCCGTATAACATTTTTCTTTAAAATTAAATATCAGAAATATATGCCAGAAATTGTACTTCTCCGATAGCACGAAGTGAAGAGAAAAAAATCGCGCAATAGTTCTGTTTACAGTTCCTGGTAGAACTCTGTAGTACCTGGTAGAGTTCTATCGAAAATCCTTATAATGCTTATAATAAAATAAAATATTTTGCGCAAGGTACTCTAGAACTATTTAATATCTACCGGGAACTCCGATGTAATATTATATTTTTGCAAATTCGGTTGCTAACTTCACAGGACTAACAAAGATAGAGACTGTATATTGTGAAACGTCGCGATCTGCGTTTAAACCTGATGAACATTGAACCTCGATTAGATAAATTGATATCAGAGCATCCTTGCCACAATCACATCCTAGTGTCGTTATTTAAATGCTATTATATATAAATATATCCTATTTATAAATCTACTATAGGTTTTTAAGATTATATATATATATATATATATATATATATATATATATATATATATATATATATATATATATATATATATTTGAGGGGTATTATTAACTTTAAAATAAGATGGCAGGACCAAATACACGAAGATATGAGAATAATGGAAGTCACAGAATGGAAGAAGAAGGTGAAAGACAGGAAGGAATGGAAGAAAATAGTACAAGAAACAAAAACACACACGAATGGAAAATGAATGAAAAATAGATTACGCGGACTGATCCACCGCAACAAAAGGATCAAAGAGCTCCAGAATGGAGCGGTCATTACCCCACAAGGGGTCTATGGCCATATGAATATTTATTATTAACTTTAGCATATCACAGGTGAGCGATGAGACTAATAAGTTTGAGAAACACTGGTATACATGATCCTACTCTCTCTCTCTCTCTCTCTCTCTTTTGGTTCCTGTTTCCCCCAGTGGGGCATAGGACTTCTACCAATTGTCGCCATCTGACTCTATTTCGTGCCACGACCTTCAACTCATTCCACTCATTCCACGATTTTCCGGTGGAGGTGATTTCGGCTTCAATTGTGCGTCGCCATGTTGTTTTTGGCCTTCCTCTCTTTCGATTACTGCCTTGGGAATGCCAGTCCAATGCTTGTTTTGCAATGTTTTTTGGATTGCGCCGTAGAGTGTGTCCAATCCAGTTCCACTTTCTTCTCTTTATTTCAACGTCTACAGGAAGTTGGTTTGTAGAACGAAGCAGATCGTGGTTCGATATCACTTCAGGCCATCGGATTCTAAGGATCCGTCTCAAACACCAGTTTGCGAAAACTTGCAGTTTGTTTGTGCTGCTTTTAGTTACTTTCCACGTCTCACTGCCGTAGAACAGGATGGATTTGACGTTACTATTATATAGTTTGAGTTTCGTTTACGGGAAAGTATAGAAGAGCTCCAATCGTTATTCAGTTGGGCGAACGCTCCCTTCGCTTTGTTGATTCTTCTGGCGATGTCTAGGTCGGCCCCTCCATCCACTGCTATGATGCTGCCCAAGTAGCAGAACTGTTCGCATCTTTTTACTGTTACGCCGTTTACTTGTATGTCCCTGCTAGTGGTAGCGCCAATCCGCATATCCTCTGTTTTTTTTTTGGTGTTTATGTGCAGGCCTATCTCTTCAGCTTCTTGTTGTAGCTTAGCTGTTTTGTCCATCATGTCAGTGAGTGTATCGGACATGAGGCAGATATCATCGGCGTAGTCGAGATCTTCTAACCTGCTTGATAGTCCCCAGCGTATTCCTCGAGGCTGTATTGTAACGCTCGTCATGACCTCGTCTAGTACTATTAGGAATAAAAGCGGGGACAACAAGCAACCCTGTCGGATACCAGCAGACACTTTGACCGCTTCTGAGAGATTCCCTTCGTGTACCACGTTGCAAGAGTAATCCGCATACGATGCTTTTATGATGTTTACTATTTTGGGTGGTACGCCTCTCCGGTCTAAAGCCGGATGCTTTAAAACCAAATGCTTTCCCATTTAATAGTATCAAAAGCTTTTTGAAAGTCTACGAATACATGATCCTACAATACGATTTCGATTTAAATCGAAGGATTGGCAACACTGTACCCACTCTTTTAAGAGTTGCACGTGGTTTTAATTACCTTGACCATTATATTTAAAATATTTACTTGACCATTCTACTTCATCTTTACATGACCATTCTATTTATCATCTTTACTTTCTCAATCATTCCACTTTCATCGTTCTACTCTAATGAAATGTGTGATGGACAGAGACAAGTTACAGTAGACTGTAATAAATACTCGAATACTGCTAAAATTATCATTGAAACTTGTTAAAATATTAATATTTTGGAATAAAATTTTAGGAACGATAAATAAGTTATTTTTATTTACTTTTACAAAGAAAAACCACTGCCTAACCACTGCCTCTCTCCTCTCAAAAAATGGGATTCAAGCGTACCGAAATGATCTTTTCAATTCGCATTTCAGCAATTCACATTTCAGCAAAAAGTTTAGTCAAAATAATATATGTTGAAACTCAAATTCCAGAAAAGAGGCCGAGTAAAAAAACATACCAGGTGAGGAAGCTACTGATGAATCGTTTGCCATGAAGGAAAGTGTATTACGAAAAAAATATATGTATGGAGTTTTAGAATAGAGACTAGTACATATGGATCGTTTTTTTTTAATGGAATAGTTATTGTGGATGGAAGAGTTGAAAAGAATGGAATAGTTGCTAAAGGTGGAATAATTGATGAGGGTGAAATTGTATAATGAAGTGTCAAAAACACTTGTGGCGCTTTCAGAGCCACATGATATATGTGGAACGTGAAGTTTTATATGAAAGAGAAAGCAGAATTGCGAGCTGCGCGACTCTCGTAGAAAGCACATCAGCTTAGGTTGTATGAGTTGCAAGATGTACAACTCCTACTGCACAAAATATTAACTAATAATTCATCCGTCTCAAATGATTTTAATGCTGTCAGGTTTGTAAAATAATATAATCACAATATAAACACTTTTGAGATGTACTTAATCATATAGTGTTGCCAATTTCACTTTGATTTCAGCAAAGTGACTTTAATTTAAGGAGTGATATTAGAAATGAAAAGCTCTCAACATTCATAAAAAAGTTACTATATCTATCGATGTGATATTAGTTACTAAGGTGTACAACATGGACGATAAAAAATGTGCTGTGGAATAAAAGTTAGTGAAAATCTCACTAAAACTTTCATAACTGTTAAGGGGATTGACTCAGCACATACATATTTTAGGTTGGCAAGACTTATGTTGGTAGTAGAATTGTGTGACTAGAATGAAGTTAGTTTCAAGTTGTTGTCAAGTAACACTTTCGACAACCGATGCAGAGTACATGGCTGTTTGTCACACAGTGAAGGAAGTTATATGGATCAAGAGACTGATCAACGACCTCCCAGACACTATGGTCGATGCAACACTGTTCCTAGACAACCAGAGCGCAACCCAACTAATAAAGAACCCCGTGTACCATAAGCGCACAAAACACATAGAGGTGCGCTACCACTACATACGGGAACGATTCGAGGCTGGTGAATTCGCTCTCGAATACATTTCATCCGGCGAGCAGAAGGCTGACATTTTTACAAAGCCTCTCCCAAGATCGACATTCCAGAAGCATCGAGACAGCTTTTGTTCCGAACCAAGAAAAGAAGCGAGAAAGTAGAAGGATCAATGAAGGAGATGTGCTAAGCCAAAGTGGGAGTGTTAAGGGGATTGACTCAGCACATACATATTTTAGGTTGGCAAGACTTATGTTGGTAGTAGAATTGTGTGACTAGAATGAAGTTAGTTTCAAGTTGTTGTTGTCAAGTAACACTAGTTTTGATGTAAAATATTTCAGTAGTGCTAAATCTAAATATATACCGTGAATCCGAAGAGAGAACGGTGATTTTCCTGGTATTTCCATTAATAACCTTTAAATTAATTAATTGTAAGTGACATTGATGTTGTAAACTTTGACGTTCAACATAACCAACATATTGTTTTAATCAAGTTGGTATCTTGTGTTGTTGAGTTACCAACATACTCAAACATAATCTCACCAACTATTTGTGGAAGTTACGTTGATGTTGTCAAGTTTTAGAGATAACATAACCAAGTCGGAAAAAGTCAGCTGTTAAGACTTTTTTTCGTCAAAGTTGTAAGCCTTAGTTACTAACGTCACTTCATCATATACATAGTAACCTCCATTTATGAAGGTTGGCAACTCTTGATTTCCAATATCACTCCTCCAATTATAGTAAGTTTGCTTTTAGACAATTAGCAACACTTATTACTTTTATTACATAAGCAAAATTATGTCACTAAAAGTTTCACCAGAAAAAAATAATAACCAATAAATTACTCAACTGACGTTAATGTCAACTTTTACTTGATTTAAAGAGTTTTTATTATATCTATTAAAGTTGTTGCTATTTGAATCTATTAGTATCAGTTCCGGTTTGACTTCGAGGGATGCGTATGTGGTCTGGATTTATATGGCGCTTTGCGACATGTAACCTAATAGCCTAACCTAGGTTAAACCAACATTCAGCTTTACAGTTTATCTTATTTTTGATCTCTTGGGCCGCGCTACCGCTTGTAGTTTGTCTTAATTGTTCTGCCGCTTTGCGGTATGCAACCCAATCTAAGTTAATAGGCTAACAGATTTTAACCACTTTAGATTATTTTAGATCGAGGTGTTCTAACCTAACCTAGGTTTAACAACACCTCTTGCTACTTTATTTTATGGATCGAGAGGTCACGCGACCACAAGGTTTGATCTGGAAGGATAAAAATTGCACACTTTTTAGAAAAAAAAAAACTGCTTTATCGAGCAGTGTTATACGCAGGTTTCGTAGGAATCAGAAAAAGCTTTGAAGAATTCAATATATAGTTTTATAATTAAATCCTGCGGCAAGGCTATCGGCGTCAAAGATAGCAAAACGAAAATAGAAAATGTATAATCTATATAGAACTGAAAGATTTATTAATGTACCACTTAAACTTTTTAAGCTATAGTCATTTGCACCGGTGGGCACAGTTAATCCAAAAGTTAACTTCGTTAATCGTTAACTTGTTAATAAAAAAGTTAACTTCGTTAATCGTTAAGCGTTAAAATTTCGAAAATTTATCGCAAGTTAAAGTTTAAAAGTTAACCATCCAGTAAATAAAAAAAAAATCGGTAAATAAAAAAAAACAAGTATATAGATTAATTTATTTAATTATTACAAGCGACAATAGCGGCCCACCCTAAATTCGCACGGGTAGCAGAGCATATACGCAACTACTTTGGAAGAAAAAGGCTATTTATTGTATTATTCATAATTTTTTATTAGTTGTATGTTCACAATGCCTTTCATGAACATAAGCATATTAAAATTGTCATCTGACAGTGATGAGCGTTTAGCTCTCAAAATATCTTTCCGTGTAGAAAAAAGTCGTTCTACTTTGGCGCTTGATGGGATTGAGTATTATATTTTTAAAAAAGATTTGTTAAATAAAACTTGTTCACTTAGAAAGGCAGCATCCGTAAAAAAAATTATTGACTTTGAGTTCAGCCAAGTTCTTCCTAAATTCTGGGCTCTGTTTTAGTGATTTTTTTGCGTCCTCTAGACCTCTTCTTCAGCCTGAGTAACAGAGCTGAAAAAATCATCTCTTTCTTCTTCATTATTGCTGCTTTCGCTAATACAGGCACTATCCTTTTCTTTTCCATTTGCTTCCCTTTCTCTATTCAGAACGTCTTCAACTTTTGCTTCCATAAGTTTCTTGACTTTTGATAACTTGCTTCTCTCATACTTTTGCATCCACATTAGTAGAAACTTCGGGTGAAAGGCTGCAGTCAGCTGGCATCTTCATATTCCATAAACCGTTCAATTTTATTTTATGCCAGATAATAGGGCATTGGCCAAAGGGGTACAACAATGAACGGCTTTCTCGCCTTTTCTCTGGATTTTTGCTCTTTTGAGCAACAGCGCCGCGCCGCGCCGGTGTGCCCGTGGCGCTTAATTTAAACAACAAAAATGACAACATGTCAACAAACAACCAATCTAGTGGACCAAAGTTAACGGAAGTTCAATTTAACGGAAGTTAAGAAAAGCGTTAACATTTTTTTGAGTTAACTTAAAAGTTAATCAGTTAAGATTTTTGTTAACTTCGTTAATTAACGATTAACGGATTAACGAGTTAATGCCCACCTATGGTCATTTGATAAAAAGTATGGTATGCGACTGTTACACACTACATAGTATCAATACTTACTATGAATTAAAAAATTATCTACGTTTTTAGCACTAATTGCGTGTAATTAGGTGTAAAAACATAGTAAATTTTTCAATTCAAAGTGTCGTCAATAGAATTTATTACTCTTTGTAATGGTATGAATTTGAAGGCAGAAGTCTGAGGCCAGAATCGCGAAGATATCAAAATATCAATTTCTATAGAAAAATGTTTGGTCTATATAGAACTGAAAGAATTTTGTAAAAATCTGTTACAATTATCAACCTATAGATATTTGAATTTATTGTTTTCTCTTTCGGTTTGGCTTTCAGAGTGGACGGCCGTCGCTAGATAAAAAAAATTGCAAAATTTACAAAGTGATTTCATAGAACGATGCCTTTTGTACACATGTGTACAATTTTATTGTTCTGCGGGGGGTGTAACTCATAAAGGCTATTTTTTAAGGAAATCAAAACTGTCAATCACGAATTTTATCCAAAACCGAATGCGGAAATTTCAAAATACTCAAAAATGGCAAAAATGCATTAAACCTCAAAGGATTCCAACGAAATTTTTACTGTACATGGATACCTATAAAAAGTACACACAGACGAAGATTCAACGTTCCGCTGCCATCGGGGACGACGCGGGAAATTATTTTAGTTTTGGATGATTTTGGCAAATATCTCTGCAGAGTCTGGAAACTGAAAATAGGGATTTAGTGCACCGTATGTGGAATTCTGGTATCTACAAATAAGTATTCTTTGCAAATTTTATAAAGTCTTTTGGTTTTGTCACAAATGTGAAAAGTGATATTTTTTTCAATGGATACCCCTTCTCTAAATTTGGTTTTACATTTAACATAGGTTTAAATGGAGAATAAATTCTGAGTTGAACGAAAAAAATCTCATGACCAAACAATTAACAGCGGAGCAATGAAATTAATGCATTTTTTTTAAGAAAGTACGCACTATAGATCCGTGTTAAGTTTATTTCTTGCACACCCAAGGAAATAAGGCATATGATTTTTCGAAAATGAAGCAGAAAAGTAGACGACATTTTGAAACGTTCGTCATGTCGAGGCTATCAGCCGCAAAAAGTTCATGCAGCACATTTCAATAGGCCTCAATGAGCACTATTCGATTTTAAAGAAAATTGTCATCTAACAGTGATGAGCGTTTAGCTCTCAAAATATCTTTCCGTGTAGAAAAAAGTCGTTCTACTTTGGCAGCAAGAAAATCCGGATAAATTTCGAGATTGCTGTTCCTTCAGCTGTCAAGTGGTAAAACTGACAGTTTTTCAATAATAACTCTTAGGACGACGCTGAATACACCTTTACATTCAAAATTAAATGTGTAATTTTCAACTATTCTTAGAAAACTCAATCAAAAACTCAACAATTCTTACCGTTTTAAAAATGGACTTTAAATTACCAGATGACCCAAAAATTTACATCGTCCCCCATGTAAAATTAGCCGAATTTCAAGAATCTCAATCTCACTCAGAAATTTGTAAAACAATAATTTTCATTTATAAAATCGGTAAAAACTAATCAAATATGGCCGAGCCTAAGAAATACTTGGCAAAAGTTTGAATTTGCAAGAATATTCAATTGTTTCCAATGTAGAATTTTCCAACTTTAACAAATCTGAGAATTAAAATTTTCCCGGACAGCATTCACCACGGAAAATGGAAAGAAAGTTCTGCGGGTCGGCGTTGATTATGCAATCGTTGGTAGCCACACCGAATCCTGGCAAATGAATTGCATTTAAAAAAAAATCTGGTAAAACGGTTTGCAATGGAACGATAAAATTTGCTCCGCTGGTAGAGGAAAGTTTACTCTATCGATTCATGCTAGAAGAATTTCTTAGAAATGTAGGGAAATGAAAAACGTAGGGGGTGGTGGGGGGTACAATGATACAAGGGGCATCTAGATACACAAGCATTATTTAATAGTCTATTGAATGTTTTCAAGTGACGAGATTTCTAAAACACTCCTATGAATGTTTGATGGATGCGTCATTGCGAAAATAAAATTGTATATTTAAAAATAAAATTATATATTCTGTTGTTGCCATAAACACAAACGCCGCAAGAAGTTTTGCATTTAACTGAGGTTTTGCCACTGCGGTCTTACAGTGGCTGAATTTTTTGATAATTTTGATCTTGTAATGTTACGCTATAAATTCACAACTAACCATATATTAAATTTGGACGAAACAGGCATTAACACGGTCTTACCAACGCCTAAAGTTCTGACTGAAAAGACACAGGCAAGTAGGACAAATTGTGTCAGCTGAACGCAGAAAACTCGTAACTTTTTGTGGAATAGTAACAGCAACACGTGATGCTCTTCCTTCTGTTTATTTTTTTCTCGTGTCCATTTCAAAGACCTCTTTTTAAATTGGGCACCCCAAGGCAGTCTTGGTTTTGCAAACAGGAGCGAGTGGGTGACACCTGTGTACTAAAGATAATCCAATTCTTATTATTTGTGACAACCACGAATCACATATTTCTACTAAAGCTGTTAACTATTGTCGTGGTAATGGAATTATCTATCTTTTAGTGTTATAATATAACCATTTTATACAATTTCCATTCTGTATTAAAGTGCCCCACGTGATGTATCTAAGTACCCCCGCTGGTGGGGCAGAATGATTCATAATCCATTTTTTACAAAACACGTAATTTTCCTTTTCTATAACAACTTAAACAAATTTGATCCTTAACATTATAATATTTATACATTTAGCTAAACGTTGAGTTAAAAATAAATGAAAAATATTACGTTTATACCTGTGTTATTTAATTTTCAATTTGTATGACCACCTCCCCACCTCCCCCTAAATGTTTGAAAATCAAGTAAACATTTGGAGGGAGATTTCAAACGTCGGTCACTTCTGGACCGTCAGCCGCAGAATATCCATGCAACATATTTTAATACATTAATTTAATAAATTAATTTAAATTGAACTTGATGAGTTGAAGGGGAGAGTGGGGCAGCCTGATACAGTTTTTATATCTCGCTTTGTGGAATGCTGTGTATTACGCATATCTCTTTCAATTTACAGTATATTGATAGTAACTATTTCATACTGTAGTAGAAGCATGATATTACTGAAAATGCACGTACGCGAATTTCCATAAGGCTTAAAAATAAGGAAAATGTATGAATGTACCCCACTAATGGGGTACATTCATACAACCGGAGGGGCACATTCATACAGGAACGGGCAGGTTAATACACACTTGAAAGAAGATAAAAGAAGGATTAAAATTATTTGGCTCTTTAATGTTTGTGCATTAAGTCCGTATTTGGCTGCTGTTTTCTGAAAAGAGAGTTTGTGTTCCAAAACATCAGATATAGCTGACGATATTGCCTCTTCATTAACCTCCCTACTCCTCGACCTATTCTTATAATTTCTAACCATGATTGTACTGTGTAACAAAAAATGATAGGTACAATTAAATTTCGAAAAAAAACACAATACTAGGGGCATATTAATACAGTATGCCCCTTGTACTTGTGTATGAATCTACCCCATCACATGTAATTAATAAAAAAATATGCAAAAAAAAAACTGTCTTCGTGTAGGATAATTTACAAATCAAATCAAAAGCTCTATGAATCTTAAATTCAAACTTCTTTCTTAAGAATTCTTAATACAAACAAGATTAACTAGTCGAAAAGTAAGATTATGAAATTAGGCGAGGCAAAAACACGTTCCGTATTGTACACAAGCGCCTTACGCAGCGATTGATGCCGAACTTCACTAGTCAGTATACATACATAAAAGCTATGCACCAACACTCATTCTCATTATTTTGCTCCGTGCCTAACTTCAAATGCCCCTTGTGTGAATCCGCCCCCCTCTCACCTATTCGAATTTAAATCGAAAATGCCGATAAATATTGAAATGGCTGTTCCTTCCGCCGTGAAATGGTAAAACTGACTGTTTTTCACCAATATCTCTGTTGCTATACATCCGAGGAAGACGCGTGTTGTGCCGTTAGAATCTAAATTCAATTTAAAAGCTCCCATTATTCTTACAAAAAACTCGTAAATATTGCGGTTTATGAAACAAATTTTAGAATTCAAATGTGAACGAAAGAAAAACTGTTTCTGATGCAAAATGGCCTGAATTTTAAGAATCTGCTAAAAGAAAAGTGTAAAATCTTCGTTTTCTTGTAGAAAATTGTGAAAAATTGCGAATTTTGACGTTGCTATGTATTGCTAATCAAGAGCCAGGGTCGCCGAAATATGCAATTTAGAGATTTCAAGAAATCTCTGAATTTAATTTGAATTTCAACCTAACAATGAACGAAAAATCAGAATTTTGATTTAAATTCTTTTTTATAAGTTTATCGTTTCATAAGCACACGAATAATCATAAATGCATAAACTTCAACAATGACATTTACACATAACCTGAGCAAAAATACTGTCAAAATAATCAGCTGTAGGTAAGTGTAAATTGGCGATTTAGCGGGAAGCAATGGTCCTAGTTTTTTTGACCTGGAGTGCGAATCCGTTGATGGATTTGAGAAATTCAAACGCCATACTGTTGGCCTTTTCGCCGGGCATGCACTTCTTAGACTAAAAATGTAAATGTTCTTTTTCGCGTTTCCGTTTGAAGAGTTGAAAAAAAGTGACTTTGCGAATTGGGGCCTGCGGTACGTCCCTGGAGGTTTAATGCACCGAGAGAGGTGTCGTTAGAAAGTAGACACGTGGGGCTATAATTTCTGAAAAGAGCAATACAATTCTAAAACATTTCACTGAATATTGAAGGTTTCAATTTGCTCAATTTTGAAAAAATCGTTTCAAAGTTTGGAAGGACGTCAGGACCCCCAAATGCGACCGAGCGGTCTTTCTATCGCCTTATAGACCCTTTCGTTCTGTATTTAGAAACCGCTACCGTCGTGGTGGGGGCACCCTGCTCTTTAATTTAGCGAATCCCGTAGGATTCTCTCGTACGTCTGCAAAACTTGTTTTTTTGGGCGTCCCGGCGCGCAATCGCAGTTCAACTCCAAAACAAACTAAAAGGCATTATGGCGAATCGATTGGTACCGGTTTGGTCCCGATCCGACATTTGATTATCCCAGGGGAGGGATCCCCGCAAACTAGGTGAAAAAAAAATCGTTTTTTCCGATTTTTGTGTTAAAATTGACCCAGAGCGGGAATCGGATGTCCCAGATTCTTCCACTGCTCGTTGCGGGTAAACATCTCGCATCGAACGAACCGGTTTGGAGCGGTGCTCTTCAATCAAGGAAACTTCGTCCAAAGATGTGATCGAAAAAACGGTTTTTTTCCCTTGCATTTTCCGCCGCATCGGGTGAACCGACGGTCGCGTACTTTTGCCCATGACGTCAAAAACCGTGAAATCGAAGCGGCAAGAGGACGCAGTAAAAAAATCGAACCTCGGACCAAAATTGCTCCTCAAAGGTGCTAGAAACAATTTCCTGTTCTTGGCACCTGGAGGACGCCGTGTGGGACGCAATCGGCAAACAGACATAACTGTTTTATAACAGAAAATTACAATTTCCCGTTTCGACACGCAAGAGGAACGGAGTTTTTGAAGAAAAAGTGAAAAATTAAAAACGCACCTTTAGCCGCCCCCTGCGGGGGCAGAGCTTTGTAAAGCTCGTCGAAAAAAACCCAATTTTTTATCAATTCACTGGAAAAAATTCAAGACGTAAACCGTATTTTTCAAAAAATCGTTTTTTCAAATTTTTTTTTGGCCCTTTTTAGTTCAGAGAAGGCGTCTTACTCGATTAGTATATTGTAACTAATAGTACATATGGATCGATTTTTTTGAAATGGAATGGTTATTGTGGAAGAGTTGAAAAGAATGGAATAGTTGCTAAAGGTGGAATAATTGATGAGGGTGAAATTGTATAATGAATTTTGACACTTGTGGCACTTTCAGAGCCACATGATATATGTGGAACGTGAAGTTTTATATGAAAGAGTAAGCAGAATTGCGAGCTGCACGAATCCTGTAGAAAGCGCATCAGCTTAGGTTGTATGAGTTGTAAGATGTAGAACTGCTACTGCACAAAATATTAACTAAATGATTTTAAATACTCTCAGGTTTGTAAAATAATATAATCAAACACTTTAGAGATGTACTTAATCATATAGTTTTGCCAATTGTCTGAAATCAAATTGACTTTAATTTAAGGAGTGATATTAGAAATGAAAAGCTCCCAACGTTCATAAAAAAAGTTACTATATCTAACGATGTGATAATAGTTACTAAGGTGTACAACATGGACGTAAAAAAATCAGCTGTAGAGTAAAAGTTACTGAAATTCTCACTAAAACTTTCAGAACCTTTAAATTAATTAAGTGACATTGATGTTGTCAACTTTGACGTTCAACATAACCAGCATATTGTTTTAATCAAGTTGGTATCTTGTGTTGCTGAGTTACCAACATACTCAAACATAATCTCACCCACTATTTGTGGAAGTTACGTTGTTGTTGTCAAGTTTGACAGATAACATAACCAAGTCAGAAAAAGTCAGCTGTAAAGACTTTTTTTCATGAAAGTTAACCACATACGCGCTGCCGCGCGTATGTGTTCTTGATCAAATAGATCAAGCCCAGATATATCAAGACCACATACGGGCGGCCGCGCGTATGTGTGAAATTTTATTGTTCCAAGTTGTTTGAAACTTACTAAAATAATTTTTTAAACAAATCCAGACATGTCAATCACGAATTCCGATCAAAAACGAACACGAAAATTTTAAAATATTCAAAAATTGCGAAAAAATGTATGAATCCTTGAAGGAATTCAATGAAACTTTTACTGAATGTGCGTTTCCACCAGAAGTATCAGTTGAGAAAATTTGAACGCTCACACTCTAATGGGGACGTCGTGAGTAATGATTATGTCTTCAGAACTTATTTGCAAATATCTCGTCAACGCCTCAAGATAGAAAATTATAGCCGGGATATCCGTATGTAAGACGTCGGTGTTTACAAAAAAGTATTCTTTGCAAATTTTGGAAAAACCTTTAGTTTAGTCGCAAAAGTAAAAAATATAAAATCCCAAAATTTATCTAAGGGACCTTATTTATCCTATCACTTTATAGACCCTTTCCTTCTCTATTTAGAAAGCGCCACCGCGACTGGCCTTGCTCTTTAATTTAGCAAATCCCGGAGAATTCTCGCGCACGTCTGCAAAACATGGTTTTTCGGGCGTCCCGGCGCGCCATCGCAATTAAACTCCAAAACAAACTAAAAGGCACCATGCCGAATCGATTGGTGCCGGTCCGGTCCCGATCCGGCTGTTGGGTATACCAGGAGGGGGATCCCCGCAAATTAGGTGAAAAAAACACAAGGCGTTTTTCCGATTTTTGTGTTAAAATTGACCCAGAGCAGGAATAGGATGCCGCAGGTAACAGATTCTTTCACCGCCCGTTGCGGGTAAACATCTCGCATCCAACGAACGGGTTTGGAGACGCGGTGCTCTTCAATCAAGAGAACAGCGTGCAAAGATTCGAAAAAACGTTTTTTTTTCGTCAAAAAACGTGAAATCGACACGGCAAGATGACGTAGTAAAAAAATCGAGCCGCGGACCAAAACTGCTGCTAAAAGGTGCTAGAAATGAACTCCTGTTTTTGGCACCTGGAGGACGCCGTGTGGGACTTGCGAGCGGCAGACAAACATAGGTCGAAGGCCCGTTCAGTTTTACAACAGAAAATGACAATTTCCCTTTTCGACGCGCAAGAGGAACGAAATTTTTAAATAAAAAGTGAAAAATTTAAAACGCACTTACAGCCGCCCCCTGCGAGGGCGGACCTTTATAAAGCTCGTCTAAAAAAAACTAATTTTTTGTTCAATTCACCGGAAAAAATTCAAGACGTAAACCGCATTTTTCGACAATTTTTCTTAATTTTCAAAAAATCGTCAGTTTTTGACCCCTTTTTAGTTCAGGGAAGGCGCCTTACTTGATTAGTATATTTCAAAAACAATAATAATGAGCATGGGATCCCAACGACCCATCCCACCGCCCCATGGATGGGATGAGTGGTACGAAGTATGAACGTCGCGTGGGATAGGACGAGAATTTTGTATGGGACGGAGTGGACGAGTTTTGATAATCTAGTAAATCATGACAATACACGCATTTTCCATAGTATGTCAAGTCCAGGAGATTTCTGTGATAACGATGTAGTTCCTGAAAAGTTTTACGATCCGCTTGCGGCGAAAAAGAATTACTCATTGTCAGATAAAGACATTACGGAAAAATTATATTCGAACGAATTATCGTTAAGTCTGAATCGAAAAGAAAGTCTGCTGTATGGGAGAAATGGGACGGGCCGCACGACCGGGATGGGACGAAAATTTTAGATTTGTGGGATGGGACAGTAGGATGAAAATCTGATGGGACAGTGAGATCCGTCCGTCCCACGAGATGGGATCTGGCACAAGAACGTCGTCCCATGCTCATCTCTATTTTAGAAACAATACTTCAAACTCATTAGTTCACATTCCTTGTGCTAAAAAATATTTGAGTACCTTATTATAAACTTATCTTTTTCTTTTAATAAACAGTAAAACATAAATCCTGTATGGTTTTTATTTATTTTATAGGGTATTACATATTACAATTAAATAGTTATTCAATTCATAATTTTATTACATCCAAATATTACATAGAAGAAATAAACACTAAAAAGTGCATTCTTTTAAAACTACTCGTAATTAGAAAATAAATACAGATAAAACAAAAGGCGTTTTACTAATTTCCTAATAAATACATTTGGAATATTAACTGTGAAATCTCACAAAGTTTAAGAAAAGTACCTATAAAAAAAACTTGTAACACCCATTTTAAATTAATTAATTTAGGTGCAACCTTTATAATCAGGTTTACCAGACTAAAAATTGAAAATCAATTTGTTGCACATTGGACCCTTTGTCCCCCTAACCCTGGTCCATCTGGTCCTTCGTTATCTTCGTCAAAAGCATTCATATTATGATGTCTCCTCCTAGTTTCTTGTTCAGGGTCAAAAGCAAGCAAAATGCATTCTTCAGCTTGATCAGGTATCATAATTTCAGGTCGTGGAGGTAAGCAATTTTCCAGATTACTAATTACACTGGGATCAATTTGAGAAGGGAAGTCCACTAAGAACTGGACAATAAGACGACCTTTCTCAAATGGATTCTTGTAAGTTGGCATACCTTCATTCATAATGCATTTTAAGTCACCATGTTTAGTAACCTCGCCAGGAATACAAGTAATTACAAGTTCACGATTATCTAAGGTGGTAATCAACTTCTGGAATCCGCAGAGAGATTCTACCAATTTTAACTCTTGGCGAATAATTAGATCATGTCCTGATCTTCTGAATACAGGATGCTCTTTTTCATCTAAGACAATAATAATGTCTCCTGCTTCAAGTTCTGGTTCTTGATCACCTTCACCATTGAAGATAATCTTCTGTCCATCTGTCATACCTTTATCAACATGAACTTCCAAAATCTTTCTGTCCCTCACAACTTTCTTTCCATTGCAATTTTTGCATCTTTCTTTTGGATTTATTCTTTCTCCTTGACCACGACAATCACTGCACATGGATTGAATCTGTTGTATCATACCTACATAACAAAAATAATATTTTAAAGAACTAAAAAAAAATTCTTAGTAGATAATGAACAAATTTAATATATTTACCTGCTAGAGAGGCAGAGGGAAATTCAACATGAGCTTAGAAAGAAGGCAAAATTGGCAAAGGCGGAAGGGAAAGAAGTGAAATTGGCGCACCAGAAGTTGAAGATAGGTAATGATTGGTTGATTTTGAATGAAGTGCCATTAGCCGTGGAGAAAAAGGTTTTTCAGCAAATGGGGGCGGGAGCTGAAGGGGGCAGAGTGGAGTTTTGGGGGAGGGATTTAAAATGTTGGTAGGGAATATAGCGAGACTAAGGGGGCTGGATAAGGGGAAAGGAATTAAAATTTTATTTTGGAATGTGGCTGGATTACTAAGGAAACTGGAATAGGCGGATTCTGCGGATATAGCTAGAAGAGAAAAAGATATGGCGAAAGATGTGAGTGAAGGCCTGGTGATGAGGGAAATAGAAATTGAAGGCGAATGGTGGGGGGTGATGACGGTGTATAATAATAATAGATCTATGGAAATACAACAAAAAATAGAGGATTGCCTGAACGAAGGGGAACATGAAAAACTGCTGATAGGAGGCGACTGGAATGTAAGAATTGGGGAAGGTCAGCCGATGGGGATTAGCAGTAGCGGAGGTGAAATTACGAGGAAATCTAAGGATATAGTAAGAAATGCTCAATGAAAGCTGTGGTTGGAGTTGATGAAGAAAAACCAGTGGGAAGTGCTAAATGGGTGCTGTGTAGGAGACTGGGAAGGGGAATTTACTTTTGTGGGAGGTAGCGGTTAATCCGTGATTGACGTAGTGGCAATTGAGAAATCAATGGAGTCAGTATAATAGAAAGTATGAGGATTGGTATTAGAGGACTCCGATCATATGCCGATAATTGTGACGTGAAGTGGGGAAAGGATAATATTTAAATGGGATCAGACCACACAAGAAATATATTCCAGGAGGCTAGCAAAAGAGTAGTTTGGAAGTAGATTGGAAAAACCGGAAAGATATGAAAGAAATAACCCATTGTATGAGAGCATCAATGGTGGCTAAAACTATCAAGATAACTGGAACCAAATCCACATGGTTTGATGAAGAATGCAGGAAATAAAAGAAAAGGCTGGAAGGCAGGAAAGAAAAGAAAGAAGGAAAGGGAATCAAAGAAGAAATTAAGAAGCAAAAACTGCAGCTTGAGAGAGTTATGAAGACAAGAAAAGAAGATGGGGAAAAGAAAAGGGTGGAAGAGATATCAAACATTAATAATGAGGCAGAGCTGTGGCAGTTCCTAAGGAAAAATGGAGGTAGAAGGCAATGATGAGCGACAAATTTGAGATAGAGCATGTAGTTAGTAGGAGGGGAGGTAGAGCAAGAAGAACCGATGAGGCAAGAACTCGGTATGAGGATAGTGGAAGAAAAGAAATTTTCAGTAGAGGAGGTGGTAAATCTGGCAAAATCCTTAAAGAAAAGAAAGGCGGCAGGTGAAGATGGGGTACCGAATGAGGCTTGGATGATGGCAAATGAGCAATGTTTCGAGAGAGTGATGAATGACAAATTCAATGGAATATGGCGAAAAGAAGTTGGAGTGACAAAAAATTGGATGGTGGGGGAAGTATTACCTGTCTACAAAAGTGGTGAGAGGGACGAAATGGGAAACTATAGGGGTATAACGCCCATGGATTCATCCTATAAAATGTGGGGGAGGAAGTGGAAGGAAAAATGTTATTACCAGAAACGCAAGCCAGTTTTAGAGAAGGAAGGGGAACTGAGGTATATTACCGACTAAGAATTAGCAGGTCCCAAGGGTAAGCTCTTTGCTCTGTTCCTAGCCTTACAGGCTGCATATGACATGGTAAATAAGAAAATGTGGGAAAATTTGGAAAAAAGGGGAATATCTAAGTGGTGTAGGGTCAAAGTGAGATAGAGTAAATCGAGTGCTTTCAAAGTAGATATGGGTCTGAAGCAAGGCTGCCCGCTTAGTCCGGCACTCTTCAATATATATGTGTCAGATTTGGAAAACATACTGGCTGCTGGACAAGCAGGGGGAGTGGTGGTTGGAAGGAAGAAAGTGTGGAGTCTCGTGTACACAGATGATGTGATAATACTGGCAAAATTGATTGAGATTTTTTGATAAAAGGAAACTGACTGTAAATATACAAAAAACAAAATGGATGAGGTTTAAGAAAGGTGGGGTGTCCAAGAAGGAGAGGTTCAAATGGAAGGGAATGGAGATAGAGCAGGTTGGGCATTTTAAGTATTTAGGGATTGTATTTGGGAGTGGGTGTGGTAATAAAGCGCATATAGAGTACATGGCTAAAAAAGCGTGGGTGGCGGGAGAAAGGTTCTTGAAGGTATGGGGAAAAGACTTTAGCACAAATTACCAGGTGAAGGAGATGATATGGAAGGCTTGTTGGTGGAGTATATTGATGTATGGAGCTGAAGTATGGGGGGTGGAGGAAGATGAGGGCATGGCAAAAGTGCAACTGCAATTCTTTAAAAAGGCCCTGAAATTAGACAGATCAACTCCTTCCAACATAGTACAGCAGGAGCTAAATGCATTTAAATTGGGAATTGAAGCAAGCCAAGTATTCAGGGTAGCAAGTTTGGAAGAAATGAATGAGAGGAGAGAGACAAATTAGGGAAAGAATAGAAGGAAACTGTATGAAGGAGGTGGTATGTTTATTATGGAAATGGAGAGGCTTAGGAGGAAAGGCATGCAAGTTGATGAATGGCTATTGGTCCACGCCTGATTGGTCCAAGCCTGAAGGAAGTTGAACTGCAAGAATGTCAAAGGAAAATAATGGAGAGTAGATATGGTAAGGACTATGTGGAAAATAATGGAGAGTAGATATAGTAAGGACTATGTGGAAATACAAATATTTGAAGAACTACCTAAATACTTAAAATCAACAATGGGCCTGAATCCATCAGATCCAAACTGGTATGGGGCTGTGTGGGGAAGCTGAACAAGCTTGGCAGGGACAATAAAGTAACGCTATACTGGGTACCAGGACACCCTGGTATAAACGGAAACGAAGAAGCCGATCACCTAGCAAACAAGAGATCCTGTATCCCCTTTATAGGTCCGAAACCCTTTTGTGGCATGAGTGTGAACACCATCCACAAAAGTTTAGATGAGGAAACAAGAAGAAAATGGATGAAAACCTGGAAAGAACTTCCAGGGCTATGGCAATCCAAAGTGATCGTGGGATCTTTTAACCAGAAAAGAACAAAAGCTTGCCTGAAATTAAGCAGGAACAAGCTTAGAATTCTGACAGGAGTCCTGATGGGACACTGCAGACTTAGAAAACATCTCAATGCCCTAGGCCTAGAGGAGGATGACGGATGCAGATCCTGTGGCTCAGCAGAGGAAACCCCCATACATCTGTTCAAAGACTGAGGAACATTACTCCGCAAGAGACAGATGTACCTTGGGGCTTACTGCTTGAACACAGAGGAGCTGCAGGCCTTGAATTCCACCCAGATCTTGAAATTAAGGAATTAAAAGAAGATTAAAAAAACCTAAAGGAATCAGGATTAGAGGAGGCGCTCTAAATGGGTAAGTACACCAACACTTAGAGGAGGAGGGTGGGGTACAATAGATCTATAAAGGTTGCAGTACAAGTCGTCACCACCATATCTACAATCTACATGGGCCTGAATACCCAGTCAGTAATTGCCATGTTTAGATACGACTGTGAAAAAGAGGGCGAAAGTATTGGATGGATGATAAGTATAAGAGTTGTAGTGTAGGGAAGGACATCTGGGTGCATTGGTTTGATGAGTGCAAAAAAGGAGAGTGGTCCGAAAGAGAGAGAGAGTGTTAGGGAGCATTTTAAGTATTTACGGATTGTATTTGGGAGTGGGTGTGGTAATAAAGCGCATATAGAGTACATGGCTAAAAAAGCGTGGGTGGCGGGAGAAAGGTTCTTGAAGTTATGGGGAAAAGACTTTAGCACAAATTACCAGATGAAGGAGCTGATATGGAAGGCTTGTTGGCGGAGTATATTGATGTATGGAGCTGAAGTATGGGGGGTGGAGGAAGATGATGGCATGGCAAAAGTGCGACTACAATTCTTTAAAAAGGCCCTGAAATTGGACAGATCAACTCCTTCCTACATAGTCCTGCAGGAGCTAAATGCATTTCAAATTAAGAATTGAAGCAAGCCAAGTATTCAGGGTAGCAAGTTTGGAAGGAGTGAATGACAAAAGGAGTGAAGGAGAGAGACAAATTGGGGAAAGAATAGAAGGAAACTGTATGAAGGAGGTGGTATGTCTATTATGGAAATGGAGAGGCTTAGGAGGAAAGGCATGTGAGTTGACGAATGGCTATTGGTCCAAGCCTGATGGAAGTTGAACTGTAAGAACGTCAAAGGAAAATAATGGAGAGTAGATATGGCAAGAACTATGTGGAAAATAATGGAGAGTAGATATAGGAAGGACTATGTGGAAATACAAATATTTGAAGAACTACCTAAATACTTAAAATAAACAATGGGCCTGAATGCCCAGTCAATAATTAATTGCCAGGTTTAGATGCGGCTGTGAAAAAGAGGGTAGGGAAGGACATGCGGGTGCATTGGTTTGATGAGTGCAAAAAAGGAGAGTGGTCCGAAAGAGAGAGAGAGAGAGTGTTAGGAAGGAAATGGAAACAGTGCATGAATAAGGACGGTAGTGGTTTGGTAATCATAGAAAGGATGGAAGGAACAGAGGATGTAAACAGAGGAATAGCCCAGTGTAGTTTTTTTAATTATTTTTTTTTCTCTCTCTTTTAACTTAAGACTCTATTTTTATGGTGTGTGATTATGGTTTTTTGGTTTTCTTGTTTGTTGGTTTTCGTTTTTTTTAAATTTTTGTTTTTTTTGGAATTGTAAGATGAAAAGTTTATGTTTTTTTTGCTAATAAAGGTTATTATATATTTACCTGGTCCAAGTTGTTGAACTTGAATTTGCATTCCGCTACCGCCACAAGTGGGACATTGTTCAACTGCTCCCTTCTTGCCGCCACGTCCCTCACATTTATCACAGATAACATTCTTCTGTAGGGCTAGTTTACGAACAGCACCTTTGTATAATTCCTCCAAAGTTACACTGAGTTGATGAACTACATCTTTTCCTCGTCTTTCTCTCCTTCTTCCGCGTCCACCTCCAAATCCTCCACCACTAAAGAACATGTCAAACAAGTCCATTGGACTTGAGAAACCACCACCACCAGCACCTAAAAAAAAATACAATATTTATATTATTTTGAGATATTTTGCAAGATTTCTCATTCTGAAAAGAACTAATCTCTAAATATATCCGTAAAAGAACATTATTTATTCTGAATATAATAAAAATAATACATATACAGTCAACATTTAATAACTTGAAGCTGAAGGACATTCAATTTACTTTAAGTTATCTATTTTTTAAGATAATGAGTTATCAATTATAGCATAAAAGATATTTATGAATATCTCTTATTCAGAATGAGTCACCTATCAATATAATTTAGACTTGTGAATTATAAATAATTACATTATAGAGTATGTATAAAAAGATACTTTAAAAAATAGATGTATCACAAAATTCAATTTGCAAGAATAGAATTTGATTTATTATATGAATAATAATTATAAATATTACCTCCTTCTTTAAGAGCTTGTTCTCCGCCTTGGTCATAAATCCTTTTTTTGTCAGGGTCAGAAAGAACTTCATAGGCTTGCGAGATTTGCTTAAATTTCTCTCCTTCATTGGGATTTTTGTCAGGGTGGTATTTTAAAGCCAATTTACGGTAGGCTTTTTTAAGTTCATCCGGAGTTGCCCCAGGTTTCACACCCAGGATATCATAAAACTTTGTTTCTTTTACCATTATGTTTTCTAAACAATTTTTTCAAAATAAATTTGTGTTATATTAGAGTATATACTATATTATAAAGGAGTTGTTTGGAGTAGATTTTTTGGGAGTGTTGAAATCAATAATTGTGAGGGTTGGAATTACATCTATATTTTTATGAGAAATGTTGCTAGGATTACTAGATGTTTTTTAATGCAAAATGGATGGTACTTATTTTATTTTTTATCAAAGATTTTCTTGATTTCTGGCAAAATCTTATGACAATCGATTTGTTTGTTAAAACTCACCGATTTTTGTTCGATTTTCTAATAAATGGGCTGTTTAAGTCTTAACAAAGGACTCAAGGTAACTGTTTCGTACTTGCCTCGTGTTCAATAGTAACTGAACCTTTCTAGAAGATTTGGAAGTCGATTAAAATGCTGCCTCGCTTCGAGAACCTTCTATTCCAGTCATTTAACAACGTTGTCAGATTAACTGTCAAACATCACAGCATTGAAAAACAAAATGAATTTTAATATTCTTTAAAAAAAAAACTATAAACTGTGTGATTTATTGAATATATGCTACAATAGAATATTTAGTATTGAAGAATATTAATATTTTTTAATTTTCTTATGTTATATTTTATGTTAAATGTAAGCTTGGCAACATCCTATAAAACTAGTTTTTCATTGAAATCAATTATTCCGTTCAATCGAAAATTGCTTTACAAAAATATAAATATATTAAACATATAATTTTCAGTAATTAAAACTTTATTTATTTTTCATAATTTTGGTCATTGGGTACACAGTCAATTTGAGTGCCAAAACTTTTTCACGGGACTACTAAAATTTATCTGCCCCGAAATCGTCCGGTAATAGTTGCTCGCTATCCACGTTAAAAACTGTAAGGGCCCCCTATACTTGTGTAAGATCAAAACACCAAAACACAAGTGTTGGCAGAGGGAGTCGGTCAAAGTCCTTCTTAGGGCTGTAGGACTAGTGAAAGGAAGGAAGTTGAATTAAGCTTTAAGACTAAAGGAGTAGAATTTTTACTTTGTCGTTAAATCGGTTATCTGCTTGGGTGATAAATCTGCAGAATTCACAGTCATGAAAACTAATTTATTACCCATGCATTCTGAAAACAAAATTCATCGAAATCACATTAACTTTTTTATTTCTTAAAACATTTTATGCATAAAAATTAAATAACAATAATAAAATTTGTTATTTTAATTTTCCTGCTACAATGATGCATAATACCGTTCCATATGATTTCCATATCCCAGGAGATGATGAATTTCCTGAATTGCTAGCAACATCTTTTAAAATAAATTCGTTCTCGATACTCCAACGAGAACGCACATCTGCAAAAACGTTAAACTGTACTCGCTTATCTACGATAACACTATCCGCTTTTGTTACTTTTTACCGCAGTTTGGTCGTACCTGTGAATTTGCTCAAATATAATTTAATTACATTTAAAACTAAAAGATTTAAATACCCGTTCCCGGACACCGACGATACGGGTAAATCCAAAATATTCACCCTATCGGATGAAGAAACCGAACTTATTAAAACCACTAAAAACACTGCTTCACACTCCTCTCGCTCAACTAGGGATCACCACCACAAGCCACTGACTCAACTACGAACTTTACAACAATCAACATAGTCAACAATTCTCACCTTCCTCACGTAAGCATCACAAAACATATAAATACAACTACTTTTTCGCCACTACCAACCCAGCCACATCTCGCATACAATTCTCCACCACTTGGCAAACACACACCCCTAATAATCATGAATCATTATTTCCTGCTAAAAACAGATACCTACGCAGAAACCCTAATAAATACCCTTGCTTCCAACAAAACCATTACATCTTTCTCAGTCCAACTTAAACCGTTGCCCAGAATCCCCGCCAATAGCACACACGAATTCTACTAAGCTGTTTTAGAAACAATAGAATGCGAGATAGAAGACGCAACCATTGCAGAACAACTCGGAGCGTTAAAATATAATTTGCGATACAAAAGGATTACATTAAGGACCACCAATAAGCCTTATTAGAATAATTACACTCGACGTAAATACACCCAAACCGTTATTATCCTCAAATGGCTTGTTCTTCATGAACATGCGCTCTCACGATGGAAGTCACATTGTCAGGGTGTGAGGGCTTAGCTTCTTAGGGACCTACACCACACAAGCAAGAAGCTACCAAAAGAGGTACTGATTCAATGACGCCCCAAGACAAGGCAGCTAAGAGACAAACGGGGAATATCCAACCTGGGGCAACAGGAGTGGTTAGCTACCCTCCTAGGCAGTGGTGTATTGGTAAAATAAGAAGTAACGGAACGCATGGCGAGAGCAAAAAAATAGTCCGCGACTTTCCACAAGCAGCTTACTGGCACAATTCGCAATTAAATTGTAATTGCAGGTATTCGAACTACCGTAGTCTTGCGCATTCGCACTATTGTTGAAGTTTATAGTTTACTAGTATGGTATGTAGAATAGCCAACCCAGAACACATGATGTTTATTTGATTCAAAAGGGAAAAGGAAACAAGACACAAAAAGCAAGATAAATTCTCTATTAATTAATATATTTTCTTAAATGTGTTTGCAAATTCAACAATTTAAATTTTCATTTGAAATTAAAAAAATGACCAAGAAAAGTACCGGAACGCGTTCCGTTTCTGAAAAAAGGTGCCGGAACGTCGTTCCGCCACGTTCACGTTTCGTAATACTACCTCATTCCATTTTTTTTCCTGGTGGGCTTTGTCCTTTAACTACTGATTAAGGGATCTGATGATATACGAAACCAGTTCAAAATGTCCCTATTAATGCTTGACATTTTCCTGGAGTGGTATTGTCTAATCTGTTTGTAAGTATTATCACTAGCCTCTATAACATCTTCTGAGAGGAGGCCTATAGGCAATGGAAGTGATTTTGTTAAGTCAGCCCCATGCATCAATAAATTATCGACACTCGCACAAATTCTATAACATATGTATAAATTATATTTGAGTTGAATGAACTCGCCCCCCTCGCTAGAAGAAGAAAGCATCCGTGGTGGACTGAAGACGGTGACAATGCAATAACCCAAAGATAGGCAGCCTGGGTGAAGTTGAATTCTAAAAAGACCAAGGAAAATTGGCATAAATTTTTGGAACAAAGAAAGCTTACAGCCAAGATAATTCGAGGAACCAAACGGACCTTCACACAAAACCAACTAACCCAAATCGAAGAGAGCTTTGCTAAGAATAACTCCTCTGATTTCTTTGGAAACTTCAAGCAGACACTCAGAAAATACGCTCCGCCAAGCGTCCACTTCAGAGACTCACAAGGCAAACTGGATTTTAACGACAAGGACAACTGACAACTTTTAGCTCAGTATTTTAAAAATCTACTGAACTGTTATCCACCCAGCGAAGACTTCGACTATAAACAAAACACACCACAGCCGGACTCCCTGCCCCCTTCATTGGAAGAATTTGGCCAGATCACTCAACTTCTTAAGAATAATAAGGCAACTGGAGATCATCCAGGACATTTGGGAGACATCCAGGATCAACCGAGATCTTAAAGGACATTTGGGAAACATAGTAATTACCACCCGATTGGAAATCATCGGCTCTGGTCCATTCGCTTCACAAAAAAGGGAGAGTTTAGTGATCTAAACAACTACCGTGGAATTTGTCTCGTCCCGGTAACATACAAGATTCTCTCCAAGGCGGTTCAAACAAGGGCAAAAATTGGTTGTTAGAGTGAGGAGAATCCTCAGGAAGATCCTAGGCCCGGTAAAGGAAAATAGGGAATTCCGAAGGCGACATAACTCTGAGCTCTACGAACATATTGAGAGGCTCTCTGGCTGTGCACAGAAAAGAAGGATAGTTTTCTATGGCCACGTTGCAAGATTGCCTCCAAATATACTAACCAACGGTCTGTTCACCTTCTGGCAAAACAAGAAGGTTCGTACCACTTGGTTGACAGAAACCGAGAAGGATATTAAAGAACTGAAAATAACAGATAGTCTGTGAGACGCACCCTGAAGGAAGTCCACGTACCCCCCTGGTAAAGGGACCCCCCCTGGACAGAAGAGAGAAAGGAGTTACAGCGTCAGAAGATGCGACAATACTGGGCAAAGATCAAAGCCCAACAGTTGAACAAGAGTGGTCGAAAGTAGGCCTATTCGAAACAAGAAGAAGAATGGGTTTTCAAACCATTCAATCAAACCAATCAAACCATTCGTTTTATGGGGTTTTGATTAATTGTGAGATATTGTAAAATTCAATTTTTGTCGCCGTAAATTTGAAATCCTGCCCAGTGTGCGCCGTTAAATTGGTGAGGGTTGATGTGATGTCCAGAGACCACTCAAAGAATTCCGTGAGTGGAAAAGACGTGTCTGCTCTCGAACAGGCAATAGTGGAGGAGACAGTCGAAGACTGGTCTCACGAGGCACAGTTTGAAGGTATACACTTCAAACCAGGACTGGTCATTGTTGACTGCGTTAACGAGCAGTCAGCAAAATGGCTAATGGCCAGAGCACCTTGACTAAGATCTTGGAATAGAGGTGTTCTGGTGACGAAAATGGTAGATGATATCCCCACGCCACACGTAATCACCATGTTCTTTCCTAGGAGCCGGGACCAACTCCGTAGGCTTCCATCAACTACATTACGTCCGAAAACAAAGGACTTTTCACTTCCGTTTCGCTTTACATTTCCTAATGGAAAGTCCTTGGGAGCCGGGTGAAAAGTGGAGGTCTACTTCTAATGGTGGGGATTTATCAGGAATCCGCTAGAGCTATAGTGGAGGCTAATCATAACCTCTACTATAGATTCGGGCGGATAAAAGTTCACGGACAAAAGAAAGCCACAGAGAAGGCAGATGTAGAGCGGCAGCTACAGCAGTCCCTTCCTCAGAAGCTACGACCGTAACAGCGGCCACTTCTGAGGTGGAAGAGACAGCAACACCGGCCACTCCCTCTACTGAAGCCTTAATGGCCGAGGCCGATAACGAGGAAGTCAGCTCGAATTACCGATTGGACCACCAAGACCTCACACTAGTAGACATAAGCAGTCCAACCATATCTACGGAGGCAGAGGAAGATGTTGTTCTTGCAGGGACAGAGGACTCGCCGCCTCCTGTCACAAAACAAGAATGACCAGCAGGCGCACCAAAATAGCCCAAGTAAACATCCACCACGACAACGTAGCCTCGGCTGTGATGGCTAGGATGTTCACTAAACAACACCATTCACTAAACAAGGCTAGCGCTGCTGCAAGAATCGTGGACCGACGGAGGTAAGATCAGAGGCCTCAGCAACAGGAAATGTAACTTAGTATGAGACAACCGAGAGGTCTCCCCTAGAACTTGCATTATGGTAAGGAAGAGCATTAATAGACCATTTCATAGTTGAATTTTTTTTAAAAAACCTAACCTAAATATTTGCCCGAAACTTTCATATTCCCGCCTTTCAAACTTGGCGGATGCGCATGCGCTTAACTAACCGTAAAAAGGTCTATTACTTATGTCTTTCAGAATTCTTAATGCGGGATTTAGTTCCGATCCAGGCACTCATCAAGACCGAGGGCCTCCACCGCGAGGTAGTGATCGCATCAGCATATTTACCTAGCGATGGTAATAGCATACCACCCATAGAAGTACAAAGGCTGGTGGAACACTGTTTTAGGAGAAGGCTGCCATTCATTTTGGGATGTGACGCGAACGCCCACAACGAAATGTGGGGCAGCACGGACACAAATAAGAGAGGTGAGTGAAAAAACCTTTTAGAATGTCTCTGAATACTACAATAGAATACAATAGAATATTTAATATTGAAGAATAATAATATTTTCTTACGATATATTTTACGTTAAATGTAAGCTTGGCAACGTCCTATAAAACTAGTTTTTCGTAGAAATCAATTATTCCGTTCAATCTAAAATTGGTTTACAAATATATCATAATTTCGGTCATTGGGTATACAGTCAATTTAAGTGCCAACATTTTTTCACGGGACTGGTAGAATTTATCTGCCTCGAAATCGACCATTAATAGTAGCTCGCCATGCACATTAAAAACTGTAAGAAGGGCTCCCTATACTTGAGTAAGAACAAGATACCAAAACACAAGCGTAGGCAGAGGGAGGCGGTCCAAATCCTTCTTATGACTCTGTATCACCAGTGAAAGGAAAGAAGTTAAATTCAGTTTTGAGACTAAATGAGTAGAATTTGGTTTTGTCGTTAAATCGGTTATCTGTTTGGGTGATAAATCTGCAGAATTCACAGTCATGAAAACCAATTTATTATCCATGCATTCTGAAAACAAAATTCATCGAAATCAGATATTAACTTTTTAATTTCTTTGTTGGATAGTAACATTAAATAACGATAATAAAATTTGTTATTTTAATTTTCCTGCTACAATGATGCTGCATAATACCGTTCCATATGATTTCCATATCCCAGGAGATGTTGAATTTCTTAAATTGCTAGCAATACCTTCTAAAATACATGGGTCGTTCTCGATACTCCAACAAGAATGCACAGATACAAAAACGCTAACTGTACTCGCTTATCTACGATAACACTATTCGCTTATGTTACTTTTTACCGCAGTTTGGTTGTACCTGTGAATTTGATCGAATATAATTAAATTACATTTAAATCTAAAAGATTTAAATACCCGTTACCGGTATGGACACCGACGATACGGGTACATCCCAAATATTCAACCTATCGAACGATGAAGAAACCACGAAAAAAATCCAGGTAAAGAGAAAAAGAGGCCAACCAAAAAAAAAAAACGAACTTATCAAAACCATTAAAAAACACTGTTCCACACTCCTCTGGCTCAACTACGGACTTACCACCACCACAAGCCACTGACTCAACTACAAACTTTCCAACAATCAGCATTCAAACACAAAGTCAACAATTCTCACCTTACTCACGAAAGCATCACAAAACATACAAATACAACTACTTATTCACCACTACCAACCCAGCCACATCTCGAATATAATTCTCCACTACTTGACAAATACACCGCTCTAATGATGATATTATTTCGTGTTAAAAACAGATACCGAAGCAGAAACCGTCCTAAATACCCGTGCTTCTACCAAAACCATTACATCCTTCCCAGCCCAACCTAGACCGTTGCCCAGAAACCCCACCAATAGCACATCCGAATCCTACTCAGAGAAGAATTATATTATAGAAAAAATAGAATACGAGACAGAAGGCCATAGAAACCATTGCAGAACAACTCAGAGCGTTAAAATATAATTTTCAGTATAAAAGAATTACATTGAGGACCACCAATAAACCAACACTTTTAATCAGAATAATTACACACGACGTAAACACACCAAAATCCTTGTTTTCCTCAAATGGCTTGTTCTTCATGAACATGCGCTCTCAAGTTGGTTACCTTGTCGCCGTGTGAGGGCTTAGCTTCGTAATGAACCACTGGACGATACCGACTGGAGTCCAATCCGGGCTGGAGTCGGAGCGGCCAATGGGGAGCGAAGCACAAAAGAGGGGCTGATTCAATCACGCCCCAAGACTAGGCAGCTAAGAGACAAAAGGGGAATATCCAACCTGGGGCAACGGGAGTGGTTAGCTATCCCAGGTACCCTCCCAAGGCCTCTGGACAGAGCACTAGCTACGCCACCGCCGTTAAAGTGGTGAGGGTTGTGAGGGTGTGATATGCAGAGACTGCTCAAAGAATTCCCTGAGTGGAAAAGACCTGCCTGCTCTCGAGCAGGCAATACTGGAGGAGACAGTCGTGGACTGGTCTCACGAGGTACAGTTTGAAGGTATACATCTGGTATACACTTCAAACCAGGACTGGTCATTGTTGACTGCGCTAACGAGCAGTCAGCAAAATGGCTAATGGCGACAGCACCTGTCCTAAGATTTTGGAAAGGAGGTGCTCTGCTGAAGAAAATGGGTAATGATAGCCCCAAGCCACACGTCATCATCATGTTCCTTCCAAGGAGCGGGGACCAAACTTCGGAGGCTTCCATCAACTACCTTAGGGCCCAAGACAAAGTTTCATTTCCTTTTCACTTTACATTTCGGAATGGAAAGTCCTTGGGTGCCGGGTGGAAATTGGAGGTCTACTCCTTATGGTGGGGATTGATCAGGAATCCGCTAGATTCATAGTGGAGGATAATCATAGCCTCTACTATAGATTCGGGCGGATAAAAGTTCACGGGCAAAAGAAAGCCACAGAGAAGGCAGATGCAGAGGTAGTAGCGGCAGATACAGAGGTCCCTTCCTCAGAAGCTACGACCGTAACTGCGGCAACTTCTGAGTGAAAGAAAGAGAAAACAAGAAGCCTAAAAAGAAAACTCAAAATGCGAGAATTATAAAAATAAAGAAGAAACCAAAGAAAGTCGAAAACGTTATCAAGGTTTTAAGTTCTGGAGTAGACTCTGAAAATTCTGATGAAGATTCAGAGGTTCTAATTTGCGGTTTAGATGATAATGAAATCCCTTTGTCTTTACTGAAACATCCAATAAAAGATGATTTTGTCATTGTCAAATTTTCGGGGAAACAGACAAAGCATTATATTGGAAAATTATTGACATCTGATGAGGAAAATGAATATGACGTCAGTTATCTACGCAAAAGTAGTAAAGTTGAGAATGTCTTTTATTTTCCTTCAGAGCCAGATCTTGCTACTGTCGGACTAGATGATATTGAGCTTATCTTGCCATTACCTAAAATGGAAAAAAGAATTAAACGTCAGTCTGATCATTCCCAGAAAAAATACTGAGGCACTTTAATCTAGGTTAAGAAAAGATGAAATTTTCATATTATAAATTTCTTTATCTTTGATTTTGATTACCAAAAATATGTTTTGGAACATAAATTTAGATTAAATGTTTTCTATTTTTCATATTTTATTACGTTTTATAAATGTTTAGTCTACTGTTATAGTGTCCCCCTTCTTGTTATACTGTACCCATATGGCTGTTAAACTGTACCCCACCCTTGGGACACACTATAACAAATATGTGATCTCAGAAAACTAAAAAAATAAATAGTTTCTCAGCATAATTTTGATATTACTTCAAGCCTAATATGAAGGTTAAAGATTGCTGATTTTATGGCAAATAATAAGAAGACGATATAATAAACGATATTTTTTCTAAAAATAAAAATGACTTTTGTTACACTGTCTCCCACTTGACCCTAATCAATAGCTCATTTCAACAGGAAATTTTTCCCACTGCACTCAAAACATCTGTTGTGATTCATGTATATAAAAAGGGTGACAAAAGGAATATTATTAATTATAGGCCAATAGCACTAGACTCTTGTCTATCGAAGATCATGGAAACTGTATGCTAAATAGACGCAGTCCTTCATCGATAGACATAACCTAATTCCAAAAGAACAGAATTGGTTTTCGAAAAGAAAAATCCACAGCTACCGCCATAGTTGATTTCAAAAATAAAATCCTATCAGAGATTGACCAGGCAAACTAGGAATATGCATCAATTTTTGTTATTTGCTTAATTCACTTTTTACTTCGTTTTAACATAGTAAAAAATATAAATACTGTTGAAAGTGTTTCAATTAATTTTTAAAAAAATATATAAAATACCGATTAAATTTGACCTGTTTGAACGGTCCCATTTTTCGCGCGCTTTGGATGACGTCACAGCTTTGGTATCATTCAGTGTTGTTCACTATTTGCAATGTTGTTTACTTTTGACAGTTAAGGATTTTCAGTTTGAATCGCTATTTCGATAATGGAAAAAGCTAAAAAACCATGTTATAGATATTGTGTTGTACCGGAATGCAAAAGCACTATTATAAGTACACCAGATAAAGTGTTTTCTTTGTTCCAAGAAATGCGTAAATAAAATTGCAACAGTTATTCAACCAAACATATTCAACCAAATATTGATGACTTGCTTTCCAACAAATGATATCAAACATCTTCTAAGAAGTAGTATTACACTGTGATTTTGATTATTATAACTTTTATTTTAGCTTTTTCAAATATAGAATATTTATAGTTTCAGTGTAAAAAATAACATGAATAAAATAAATACATAATATAATCAGTCTAACAATCGTATTTTATTAATTTTTTGATTACATTTTTTTATACTTCAGTACAAAATAAAAAATGTGGCCCGCAATATCCTATGAGTTTGACATGCCTGATTTAACATATTAGCAATGCAGTTTGGTTATTCTCAGAGCACATCATAAATACATCTATTTTTGGTAAATTGTCCGATTGTGCTTTAACAAAACCACTTTCCGTCATTGTTCTTGATAATTTATAATGTCACTATAGACCAAAATGGCACTAGGTACTAACAAACAAGAAAAACACTACAGTTATATTGCACAGCAAAACAGCACAGTGAATATTGACGACTATAAATGTTATAACGTGTGCGTCACAGTCCTTAGTTTCGGTTCGACCAATGATGATGCGTTTCGCAAATTTGAATATCGCTCGCATATTTTGGACTTTTTGATTTTAATTTTTGGAATTAAATACAAACTAAATAAAAAAATAATGGTATAGGTGTAATTGCAAGATCATAAAGTATCGGTGGTAAAAAAATCAAGTAAATCTAAATCTCTTGCATATTCTCTATTGGCATATTTTATGACTTAACAAAAGCGTTTGACTGTGTCTCCCACAATAAGTTAATGAACAAATTGTACCTTTATGGTATAAGAGGAAAAAACGGCCTGCTGAATAGAATCTTTTTTGCGAGGAAGGAATCAATATGTCAAGATTACGCACAACAATAAGGTAGAGGTATCAAAGTAAATTCTCACGCATATCTGGATCCCTCAAGTTCTTGTTTTTCACCGACTCTATCTTCTCTGTATACTGCAGATATAATTAGCTACATAGGTGCCAAATTTTGGAATATGCAGATGACTCGAGGTTTATACTCTCAGAGGAGTCTAGAGGAAAGACTGATGATGAATAGGCAGCAGACTCCCAAAATGTCTGGAAGAATGGTTTAATGGTAATAATATGTATTTTAATATCGAAAAAAATAAATACATCATGTTCCAAAAATCAAGGAGAACTTTGTGTGAAGATCTAAATCTGCAAATTGGCTCTAGGTTAAAGTGACCACATTCTCATTGAGACAAAGTGGGACAAATTGGATGAAATGCGAATTATAATTTAGTTATGAAAGCAGACCAATAATTCAAAAAAATATATTTTATCTACTCATCCACCAACACTTATATGTATAGGAATATATTATTCTAAGTGAAGGATGCCATTATTATAATCGTGTGTAAAAGTATCTAAATCGTGCGTAAAAATCTAATGTAAAGAAAATCGAGTTTCATTATTAAATGATTCCTGTTTGTTATTACTATGGCAACAACTTGCGTCACTAAACAAAAAAACATAGACATAAATAAATTTTCGGACGTGCTCTCATTGCGATTACATAAAACTCGCACCTCATGCATAAAAGCCCTTCTTCACACACTTGTTACAATATCCTAATCGAGTAAGGCGCCTTCCCTGAACTAAATAGGGGTCAAAAAATGACGATTTTTTGAAAATTAAGAAAAATTGTGAAAAAATGCGGTTTACGTTTTGAATTTTTTCCAGTAAATTGAGCAAAAAATTAGGTTTTTTTGGACGAGCTTTGTAAAGGTCCGCTCCCGCAGGGGGCGGCTGTTGGTGCGTTTTAAATGTTTTACTTTTTCTTCAAAAACTCCGTTCCTCTTGCGCGTCGAAACGGGAAATTGCCATTTTCTGTAAAACTGAACGGGCTTTCGATACGTGTTTGTCTGCAGCTCGCAAGTCCCACACGGCGTACTCGAGGTGCCAAAACCAGGAGATCGTTTCTAGCACCTTTAAGGAGCAGTTCTGGTCCGCGGCTCGATTTTTTTACTGCGTCATCTTGCCGCGTCGATTTCACGTTTTTTGACGTCATGCGGAAAAGTACGCGACCGTCGGTTCACCCGGTGCGGCGGAAAATGTAAGCGAAAAAAAAACGTTTTTTCAATCACATTTGTGGACGTCGTTCTCTTGATTGAAGAGTGCCTTGTCTCCAAAGCGGTTCGTTCGATGCGAGATATTTACCCGCAACGGGCGGTGGAAGAATCTGCGACCTGCCGTATCCTATTCCCGCTTTGGGTTAATTTTTAACACAAAAATCGGAAAAAGCGCGGTGTTTCTTTCACCTAATTTGCGGGGATCCCTCTCCTGGGATAAACAACAGTCGGATCGAGACCGGACCCCGGCCGGTCGATCGGTTTCAAACCAATCGATTCGGCATAGTGCCTTTTAGTTTGTTTTGGAGTTTAATTGCGATTTCGCGCCGGATAGCGACAGGACGCCCGAAAAAACATGTTTTGCAGACGTACGCGAGAATCCTCCGGGATTCGCTAAATTAAAGAGCAGGGAGTCGCGGTGGCGGTTTCTAAATAGAGAACGAAAGGGTCTATAAGGCGATAGGAACGACGCACCGCTGGATCGCATTTGGGGTCTCGACGCCCCTCCAAATTCGAAACGAATATTTCAAAATTGAGCAAATTGAAACCTTCAATATTCGGTCAAATGTTTTAGAATTGTATTGCTCTTTTCAGGGATTATAGCCCCACGTGTCTACTTTCGAGCGACATCTCTCGGCGCATTACACCTCCGGGGATGTTCCGCATGCCCCAATTCACAAAGTCACTTTTTTTCCACCTCTTCAAACGGAAACGCGAAAAGGAAAATTTACATTTACAGTCTGAGAAGTGTATGCCCGGCGAAAAGGCCAACAGTATGGCATTTGAATTTCTCAAATCCATCAACGGATTCGCACTCTAGGTCAAGAAAACTACGACCATTGCTTGCCACAGAATCGTCAATTTACACTTACAGCTGATCATGTTGACACTATTGTTGATTCATGTTGACACTATAACGCTCAGGTTATGTGCAAATGTCATTGTTGAAGTTTATCTGTTTATGATTATTCGTGTGCTTGTGAGAAAATTAAAAAAAAGAATTTAAATAAAAATTCTGATTTTTCGCTCAATGTTAGGTTGAAATTCAAATCAAATTCAAAGAGATATCTTGAAATCTCTAAATTGCAGATTTCGGCGATTCTGGCTCTTGATTAGCAACACATAGCAACGTCAAAATTCGCAATTTTTCACTTTAATGCACAAGAAAACGAAGATTTTACACTTTTCTTTTAGCAGATTCTTAAAATGCAGACCACTTTGCATCAGAAACAGTTGCTTCCGTTCACATTTGAATTCTAAAATTTCTTCCATAAACCGTAATATTCACGAGTTTTTTTTAAGAATAATTGTAGCTTTTAAATTGAATTTATATTCCAACGGTACAACACGCGTCTTCCTCGAATGTATATCAACAGAGTTATTGGCGAAAAGCTGTCAGTTTTACCATTTCACTGCGGAAGGAACAGCCATTTCAATATTTATTGACATTTTCGATTCAAATTCGAATACAACTCATCAAGTTCTATTAAAATATGTTGCATGAATTTTCTGCGGCTGACGGTCCAGACGTGGCCGACGTTTGAAATCAGCCTTCCAACTGTTTACTTGATTTTCAAACATTTGCGTTTTTCATTTCCCTACATTTCTAATAAGTTCTTCTAGTATGAATCGATAGAGTAAACTTTCCTCTACCAACGGAGCAAATTTTATCATTCCTTTGCAAACCGCTTTACCAGGATTTTTTTAAATGCAATTCATTTGCCAGGATTCGGGGTGGCTAGGAATGGTTGCATAATCATCTCTGCCCCACAGAAGTTTTCTTCCATTTTCCGTGGTGAATGCTGTCCGGGAAAATTATATTTCTCAGATTTGTTAAAGTTGGAAAATTCTACATTAGAAACAATTGAATATTCCAATTCACACTTTTACGTGAGTAAAAGTAAGCTCGGCAATATTTGATTGAAACGGTTGGAAAACGGTCAGTTCTACAACTTGACGGCTGAAGGAAAAGCCATCTCGAAATTTATCCGGATTCTCTTTTAAAAATCGAATAGTGCTCATTGAGGCCTATTGAAATGTGCTGCATGCAAACTTTTTGCGGCTGATAGCCACGACATGATGAACGTTAAAAAATGTCCTTGTACTTTTGTACTTTTTAAATGTACTTTTCTGCTTCGTCTTCGAAAAATCTTATGCCGCATTTCCTTGACTTTGCATGAAATAATTTTAACACAGATATATAGAGCGCACTTTCTTTTAACAAGCGCATTAAGTTTTATATAGTTTACATAAGTTTTATATAGATTGTACATGTTTCTATTGAAATTGACATATTTGTGGTCGATTGCCTTGACGTCTAAGAATAATGCATTTAGCGCTATTTTATAGAGCACATTTTTATCTAAAAGTTGTGTCATTTTCATTTTTCCAAAGCGAAGCATTTTGGCGGAAGAGCTCAATTAAACCCGTGTAAATTGAAAAACGAAATTCAGAAGGGATTTTATATTTTTTACTTTTGTGACGAAAACGAAGGTTCTTGCAAAATTTGAAAAGAATTCTTTTTTGTAGACACCGACGTCTTACATACGGATATTCCGGTTATAATATTCCATCTTGAGGCGTTGACGAGATATTTGCAAATAGGATTTGAAGATAAAATCATTCCTCATGACGTCCCCATTGGAGTGAGAGCGTTCAAATTTCATCAACTAATACCTCTGGTGGATACCCACATTCAGTTTAAGTTTCATTGAAATCCTTCAAGGATTAATATATGTTTTTGCAATTTTTGAATATTTTCAAATTTTCGTGTTCGGTTTTGATCGGAATTCGTGATTGACATGTCTGGATATGTTTAAAAAAATATTTTAGTACATTTTACGCAACGTGGAACAATAAAATTTCACACATTTATAGAGAATTAGTCAGTCTATGATATCCTTCAGTTAGTTTTGCAAAATATTTTATCTGGCGGCGGTCGCCGCCCCTCAAACTCGAAAACAACAGAAATTAATAAATTCAAATAACTATAAAATGAAAACTGCAAGAGATATATTGCAATTTCTTTCAGATCTATATAGATTATACATTTTTCTATTGAAATTGACGTTTTGGTATTTTCATGGCGGATAGCCTGGACACATAATTTTTTCTAATAAAGAAATACTTATTGAAAATTTACAAATATATTTTTTTACAAGTCTTCGAAGTCTGCTAAACATGCATTTAGCACTGTTTTATAGAGCAGATTTTCATCTAAAAATTGTGTCATTTTCATCTTTCCAAAGCAAACCGTTTTGGCGGATTTTTTCTGCAAGCGAACAAATTGGAAAACGAAATTCAGAGGAGGGGCAAACCCTAGGATAAATCTTTGGATTTTATATTTTTTACTTTTGCGACTAAACCGAAGGTTTTTACAAAATTTGCAAAAAATACTTTTTTGTAGACATCGACATCTTACATACGGATATCCCGGTTATAATTTTCTATCTTGAGGTGTTCACGAGATATTTGCAAGTAAACTTTGAAGAAAAAAATCATTCCTCACGACGTCCCCATTGGAGCAAGAGCGTTCAAATTTTGTCAACTGATACTTCTGGTGCATACGCACATTCAGTAAAAGTTTCATTGAAATCCCTCAAATGTTAATACATTTTTTCGCAGTTTTTGAATATTATGAAATTTTAGTGTTCGTTTTTTGTTGAAATTCGTGATTGACCTATCTGGATTTGTTTAAAAAATTATTTTAGTAAGTTTCACACAACGTGGAACAATAAAATTTCACTCATTTGTAGAGAATTAGTCAGTCTATGATCCTTCAGTTAGTTTTGCAAAATATTTTATCTGGCAGCGGTCGCCGCTCCTCAAACTCAAAGTCGCACACGAGGTCAGACATTCAAATAACTATAGTATGAAAACTTGGACAGTTGTATTCAAAATTCCTTCAGTTCGCCGTAGCTTATAGATTTTTCTATTGAAATTTATATTTTGCTATTTTCGTGGCCGATAGCATTGTCAATGTGAAAAAGAAGATAAATCAATAAAACATACGCGCGGCAACGCGAACTGTCCATTAACAACAATCCATTATAGGACAGTGTTGCAAGGACCGTTGGTTTAACCCCGGTTAGATTAGGTTGCCCGCCGCGAAGCAGGCAGATAAATCAAGACAACATACGCGCGGCAGCGCGAACTGACGATCCAATATAGGACAGTGTTGTAAAGACCGTTGGTTTAACCCCGGTTAGATTAGGTTGCCCGCCGCGAAGCAGGCAGATAAATCAAGACAACATACGCGCGGCAGCGCGAACTCTCGATCCAATATAGGACAGTGTTGCAAGGACCGTTCGTTTAACCCCGGTTAGAATAGGTTGCCCGCCGCGAAGCGGACAAATAAATCAAGACAACATTTAGTAGCGTAATTTTGCTAAGTGTTGCAAATTGTCCAAAAGCAAACATAAGTTATCTGTTAAACTTGACAACAACAATCTTAACTTCCACAAATAATTGGTGAGATTATGTTTGAGTATGTTGGTAACTCAACAAGATACCAACTTGCTTAAAACAATATGTTGGTTATGTTGAACGTCAAAGTTGATAACATCAATGTCACTTAATTAATTTAAAGAATGAAATTTTTTTATGAATAATTTTTATGAAAATTAAATATGAAAATTTTAGTGAGATTTTCAGTAACTTTTACTCCACAGCTGATTTTTTATCGTCCATGTTGTACACCTCAGCAACTAATATCACATCGTTAGATATGGTAACTTTTTTATGAACGTTGGGAGCTTTTCATTTCTAATATCACGCCTTAAATTAAAGTCACTTTGATGTCAGACAATTGGCAACACTATATAATTAAATTCATCTCAAAAGTGTTTATTATATTATTTTACAAACATGACAGCAGTAAAATCATTTAAGACGAATGAATTATTAGTTAATATTTTGTGCAGTAGGAGTTGTTCATCTTACAACTCATACAACCTAAGCTGATGCGCTTTCTACAAGAATCGCGCAGCTCGCAATTCTGCTTACTCTTTCATATACAACTTCACGTTCCACATATATCATGTGTCAAAATTCATTTTAAAATTTCACCCTCATAAATTATTCCACTTTTAGCAACTATTCCATTCTGTTCAACTCTTCCATCCACAATAACTATTCCATTCCAGAAAAATCGATCCATATGTACTAGTATTATAAACTACTATTATTGTATACATTATATTATACATGTATATTGTATACATGTATATTTATTATTAATTATTGGTAACTATAAAAATATTTCGTAAAAAACAATAATTTGAATATTATACTACTAATTTTTAATTAATTTAAATTTTTTATTTAAAAAAAAGTATGATTTTCTTTGAGGCTAAAATTTTTGAGAAATAAGAGAATTTAAAAGACAATACTCGGATCATTTATTAAAATGTCGTAAAATTTCTCACATGAATTGGTCAAATTAATATTATAAAGTTCAATGTTCAACTGCGTTCTTTCAGTTGTCCATATTTTATTGATACTAGAAAAACACTTTTTGTTGTTGCATTTTTTTCCTGGAAGGGACAGCGCGTGTTCTTCTACCATTTTCAAAATATTTTGATAAGCTTAATGATGTCGGAACACTGAATATATAACTATATTCAACCTTTCCGCAGCTCTATAACAGTAATGAATCTTTATACCTTCGTGGCACTCAACAAAAAAAACAGCAAAATAACATTGTTTTAAGATCTTAACATCGAGATCTTAACATTATTTTTTCCCATACCTTAAGTGGATAGCATCTGTACACGCGTTTCGAGATTTATCTCTCATCAGTACAGCTCTGCTTTTATCAACCACAATTTTTTAACCATTCACTTGTTGTTCATAAAAGCTAAGTGGTAGTGATAAATTAAACCATTAAACGACCGGATTTTCTGAAAGAACTAAGAATTTTTTATAATAACTGCTTCGAATATCTTGAAGAATGGACAGTTCAATTGGATATTAGAAAATTACATTGCGTGACACTAAAAAAGAAGATTTTATGGGAATATGTGAAAAAATCTTATTTTATATATTACAATACATTTAAAATAAGAAATGCAGATATTTTCTAAAAAGCGGGATATTTTTAAAAATTGGCGGGACGCGAGACTGTCCTCCAAAAAGCGGGACTACCCCGCCAAAATCGGGACTTGTGGTCACTTTACTCTAGGTTGCTTCAAAGGACCAAATCAAATCAAATTCCTAGGTATTCATCTGGAGTACAATCTAAAATGGAATGTCACAGTAAATAACATTGTCTCCAAAATAAATAAAATCACATATGTGTTGCGTATTTGCGTAAAATGCGAAAATTAATGAATATTTCAGTTTTTGTTCAAGTCTTTCAGGCGGAGATTCAAAGTAGTGTCAGTTATGGTATTCTCGCTTGGAGGTCCACGCCATTAATTAAAGACATCTTGAAAGCTCCAAAGAGAGCAATTCGTTGTTTAGTGGACATCTCTACTTATACGTATGCAAGACAATATTTCATAGATATGAATCTATTAATAGCCCCGTGTATCTACATGTGGGAACTAGCATGCTACACCTTCAAAAACAAACATCTGTATTGCACCCAACACGAAATACATCATTATCGCACTCGAGAGAGAAGAAAGCTAGTAGTTCCCAGAGTAAAATTAACAATTTGCGACACAGCTCCAGATATTATTGGTATTAATGAAAGAAGAACGCTCCTTGAAATGATTCAGAAGAAATATGAAAAACATCTTAATTTTTCGCAAATCAAAATGTGTGATAGCTTGTGTTTGTATATTTCTCTTCTTAATTTTTCTCTTGTATCTATTATTTTTCTTGTTCATTCATGTGTTCTATATGTACTTATTTCAAATTGATTTGATTTGAAAAAAAATGTGTCGAAGTGCAAAGGTAATTGCCATACCCAAATCTGGGAAGAATAAACAAACAGCTACTGCCCAATATCACTGCTATGTCATCTCTTTAAACTCCACGAACGGCTAATCTTCCAGATAATTCAGAAACACATAGGCCCTCTGTTAATACCCCAGCAGGCAGGCTTCAGACCTGGTAGAGGAGGGATTCAAAAATAACAAAATAACAGGAGCTGTGTTCATCAATCTCACAGCCGCCTACGATACAATAAACCATAAAACCCTGCTTATCAAAGTCTTCAAAACCACGAAAGACTACAAACTAACGAAAGCAGTTCAATCAATACCTACTCGAAAACAGAAGGTTTTATGTGGAACTTCAAAATAAAAGAAGCCGCTGTAGAATCCAAAGAAACGGTCTAACAGAAGTGTTCTGGCCCCCACTCGTTAATATATACACAAATGACCAGACTATATACAGAAAACGCCAAACACTACGTGTACGCTCACGACCTAGTTGTTACAGTCCAAGGTCAAACATTCGGGGAGATAGAACCCAGCAAAAACCCAAGTAGGTGCTTTCCATTTAAATACCCACGTAATACCCAAGTCTCACAACAAACCAAACGAGTCCTGGGAGGGCAAAGAACTAGAATACGCCGAAACACCTATAAATAAATGGGTGTAATCTTGGATAGAACACTAACTTACAAACAGCACTGTCACAAAACCAAAATAAAAGTAGTTGCTACAAGCCTTGTACAAAAGCTAGCCGGAAGCAAATGGGGTGCAAAACCTCAAGTCTTGAGAACATCCGCTCAAGCCCTCTGTTTTTCAACTGCAGAATATGCCCGCCCAGTCTGGTGCAGATCAAGCCATGCAAAACAGGTCGATACCTGTGCAGATCAAGCCATGCAAAACAGTCGAGCCTTAAACCAAACTTAATTGTATTAATTATTAATATTGCATGATTTTAACTTTTTTTGGGGGCGGAGTGGGGGTGGGAGCGTAGCTGGTGTTAATAAAACAACTTCTCCAGATGGGTGAACCCCTTGGAATCACCTCCGTACACTTTGAATGGATCCGCTTATCGTATAACCTCGGAGTGACGGATGGCATTTTTCCTTTAGTTAGTCTACATGTTGTTTTTTTTTTCTCCTTTTTTTCCCTTTTTGGACTGCATCTCATCATTTTCTTTATCCTTCATTATTGTTACAATGAATCCTTTTACATTGTCCCAGTTTGTTTTTCTCCCTTTAGCATGAATGGGATTATTGTCCCGGCGCTAAAGGATTTTTTCATGACTTTTTAGACTGCTTCTCTTTCAGTTTACCACCTCCAGCAATCAAAGATAGTGTGATTTACACTATCTGTTTCCCCGCAGTAAACACATAGGTCGTCTGTTGCTCTGCCAATGTTGAAGAGATAATCCCTAAAGCTGCATGATTATTACTAGATGCATGAAACCAAAACCAATTGTACAAAGCAGCAGGCTTCGCAGAACAAAGTGAAAGAAGAATGGGTATAGAGTACGTAGAAAAATTTAAGCAAACCTTCGACGATCGCCATGTCCTTTATGGCCAAGAACAGCAACGGAAAAGGCTTAAATCAAAGAAAAAAATTCTTCAATGTGCCACCTTGGGACCGCCCGACAACTTCCCTATCAACGAAAGCCCCTGTGCATGGTCAAATTTAGACTGGAAGACATGGAGAACTCTAAACAGAATACTAACCGGCGTGGCACCCATAAAAATAAACAAACTAAAGTGGAAAATTGAGCAACAATGCCCCTGTGAATGTGGGGGGATACAAACCATGGGCCATCTGATGGGATGCCCTGCATCCATAATCATCTTGCCCAGAAAGGCCGATTTATTCGCTTACACTACACAAGTTTTTTTTCTATTATATGTAGATATAACCCAAAAAAGGTAGGAAATACGTAGTTCGCATTTCAACATTATCTGAGTCGACAATATTCATGGTTGGAGAATTCCCGAAAGTGGCGTGATTTTGTTTTGACCCAACAATTCTATTTTTATTGTGTCTTAAAATGATTTTAATTTTTAGTTTCTTTATCTCTAGGTTCTTAAAATTTGATATTTACATATTATACTAAGATTACGATAAAGCGACCAATGGGTCCTAACATCTGATCGTGGCGCACTAATGGTTTTGAATGCGTTTTGGGGCTGTTTTATGACCGCTACGTGCTTGCAACTTTTTGTAACCACTAATGGTTTTAAATGCGTTTGTATACAATATAATATTTAAACTCACATATTTTAGATATAAGTACCTATTTATTTTCTGTAGTTGTAAATATTAAATATAGAAACAACTACGTGCACTTGGGGCTGGAATTCTTTTGTTAATAGTGGGTACGGGGAGTAAGCCTTTCTGCTCTTAACAATATATAATTATCTTCAATTTAAATCCATCTTTCTTGCCACCAAGATACCAAAGTAGTAGAAGTGTTAGAAGTGTGTTGATAATAGAAGTGATCACGTGACGTGGCGTTGAAGTGTTGACGTGTTTGACTCACTTCATTTTTTACGGTTGAAGAAGCAAATAGGCTGACTAATTCTTCACCTTCATCACCTCAAGATCGAAATATGTACTTCTGAATATCAACTGGAAAAAGATCCTACATGTGTCAAAATGACCAGCACACATAAGATGCTGAACCCTCTACTTCAAGCTACTGTGAGTTAATAACTACAAGCTTGGAAAATGTATCACCTGATCCTGGTACGTACTGTGACTAAATATTAACAGAAGAATTACGCGATATTTGGATTCGAAAAGAGCCAGAGTTTTTCCAAAATAAAAATTGTGACTTCTCCGAAACTTCTACAAGTTTTCCAGATTCAAGTGGTAAAACAAAAACTAGATACTTGACTACAAATATTTTCACCCGTAAATTGACGAATGGTGAGTCCTTAAGAAAATGGCTCCTTTATTGACCGTCGAAGAAATCTGTGTACTGTTATTGTTGCCATCTATTTAATACTACTACCGGACATAATTTGAGTTCTCCGAATGGATATAAAGATTGGAAGCATATAAGTAACTTATTACTTGAACATGTGAACAGTTTACAGCACAGGCAATTAATGATAAATTGTCGCAAGAAGCAAAACTACGGGACGAGTTGACAGTGAGTTGCTGTCCCAATATAATACAGAAGTCAATTATTGGAAGAATGTAGGTACTTAGAAGAATTGTCGCTGTAGTGAAATTTTTAGCTTCTAGAGGTCTTGATTTTCGTGGTGATAATGAGATATTGGGGTCTCAAAATAACGGGAATTATTTGGGATGCTTAGAACTGATTAGTGAATTTGATCCTTTTCTTTCTGATCATATACGAAACTGCGGAAATCGTGGAAAAGGAATTGCACCATATTTGTCTGCAAATATTTGTAATGAGTTTATTAATATAATGGGACAGCAAGTTTTTAAATCAATTGTTAACGAAATAAAATCATAAAAATACTACTCTATAAGCGTGGATTCTACACTAGATCTCTCTCACTTTGACCAACTGACCTTCATCGTTAGATACGTAAAAGAGGGAGAGCCTATTGAGAAATTTTTGCAGTTCTTCTCTATGGATAAGCATACTGCAGAATGCACAGCATATACTATTTTAAACTTTTTTGAAAGCCTTGATATTGATATAAAAGATTGTCGTGGGTTTAGTTATGATAATGCATCAAATAGGGCTGGAAAGTATTCTGGTGTTTAGTCAAGAATAGAAGAAAAATGTAAATTTGCAATATTTGTCCCATGTTTGGCACCTTCGCTAAATTTAGTAAGTGTTCAGGCTGTTGAATGTTTCCGAAGCTGTAGCATATTTTCAGTTTATCCAAAAAATATTCAATTTTTCTCGGCTTCGACCAAACGATGGAAAATTATCACAGAGCATTTGGGCGCAAATAAAGTCCTGAAGTCTCTCCCGAATACTAGATGGTCTGCACGTGCTAATGCTTTTAAAGCCTTACAAAATGGTTATTTAAATATTTCTGAAGCTTAGTCCTCAATTGCAAGTGACATCAATCAACCAGGAGAAACAAGAAACGAAGTCCAAAGCCTAGGGAAAAAAATGAATACTATTCTTTTAACGGAGATATGGAAATTTTCTTTCTTTTGGGAATTATGAATAAAACAAGTTTACAGAATAGCACTATTACCATGGACGTTGTAACGAAACTTTACGCATCTCTGATCGATTATGTCAATAACGCACGCAATAAATTCTATCGGTACGAATCGGTTGCTAAATAAAAAAATCCAAATGCTGACTATAAAAATAAGTCTGAAAGAAAAAGAATTCGCAGTACACCCGCCACTTTTTTTGAAGGATCATTCGAATCTGTACAGTTGAATGGCAAAAAATCATGTACATACGTATATTCCTATAATCGACACATTATATGCACATTTAAAAAATCATTCGGCAGCATACCAAGAAATTGACAATCGTTTTAGTTTTCTTTGTCAATAAATAACAATCGATTCTGACGAGTTGACCAAAAAATTCGATGAATTTGAAGAATTCTATCACGAAGACATTAATGCATATGAGCTTAAATCAGAATGTTTTATATGTTTTTAAAGAACATAGCAAAGGAATCAGCGGATTTGAGTATCTCAACCTCACATAAATTAATAAAGTCTGAAAAATTAGAAGAAACTTTTCCAAATGTTGAAGTTGCTACAAGAATGTTCTTAATGATTACCAATTGTTGTAGAGAGCGATCATTTTCACAGCTAAAGAAAATACAAAATTAATTACGAACAACTATATTACAAGAACGATTAACTAATTTGTCAACTAAACTCTGTTCATAGAAAGTGATATCCTTAAAAAAATAGACTTTGAAGATATAAAGAAATCCCGAAAGAAACTATCGTAATCGTAACCATTTCAAACCAGCAGCATATTTATCTAATTAATAACATATGCAGGGTAAACCACCCAATCGTTGGCACTCCTCTAATTACTGGCAGTTTAGAGTTTAGTTCGAAAAAAAAGGAAACCATAGATTAATGAAGTTTGGCATGCATTAAAGAGTAAAATAGTATTATTTTTCTATTAAAAAATGACAACACCGTTCCAATAACCAATATGGGTGGTTCCAATCAATCATCAAAATAACTTTATTGGCATTAGTGCAAATAATAGGATTTTTTCGCATATTATCAACAGGCGTTTATAATATATTTGTAAAGGTTTTAAATTAATGATGGTGTCTCCATAGATTTTTTTTTCTTCAATAGCAATTTCCAAATTTTGACCCAAAGTGCCAATACCACAAGCTAATTACCCAGCCAGCGTTGAATGTTGCTGCAATGTTACTTTCGCAACGTTAAACATTGCTTCAACATTCCCGCAACATTCCTATGTCCGCCTCTCCGCAACGTTCAGAAATGTTGTGGGAACGTTGCACGGAACATTGCAGGAACGTTGCGGGAATGTTGCGAACATTGCAGGAACGTTGCGGGAACATTACGAACATTGCAGGAACGTTGCGGGAACATTGCGAACATTCCAGGAAGGTTGCGGGAACATTACGAACGTTGCGGCAACATTACGAACATTTCATGAATGTTGCAGGAAGATTGCGAACATTGCATGAATGTTGCAGGAATATTGGGAATATTGCAGGAATGTTATAGAAATATATTGAATATTGAAAAATAGAAAATTATATTTTTAGTTTTATTCTCTTTTATTCTTCTCTTTTATTTACAAATTTCACTTTCACTTTTAATATTTTTTTTTTAATTCATGTACTGTTATTGTTATTCTCATCGGAGGAAACTTCCGCATTTGCTTTTTTTGGCTCGACTTACTCTTGTTGGAGTTTCAATAAGTCATTTATATCTTCTATATCTTTCTCCGACCATTTCTCTCCGCCAAGTCTCTAAAATTTTAGGACAATATAAAATATAAGTAAAAATATCTGGCAAAAATATAAAAATGGTCACTTTTAAAGAAATAAACTTACTGCAGAGTAATTTTGCCATCATCAAATGGCTAAAACATCGTTTCTTATTCGAACGACCTTGCCAACTATATATTAAGGCAACGTGTTTGTTGTACAATTAGATTATGTAAACGCGTTTAGGAGGGACTCAGCGTTCATACACTTCCTTTTCCTATGGGGTTTAATATGGGTTTTAATATGGGGTTTCAGGAATTGCAATATTTGCAATAAGGGCCATTCTGGACGAGTCGATGCCGCTGCCCCTGACCCATCCCATCAAGCTCAACAATCCACTTCTCTTTGACAAACCTCTCACGAAGCGTTTGCCACCTGGAGCTACATCTTTTCACTGTTGCTGAAATAAAGATAGAAAGGATATAGAAAAGTATGAACTGTAAATTTCGAATAAAAGATGCAACATAACGTACCATTCATTGTTTCGGCAACATTCTTCCATGCGGAGTCTTTTTTTGAAACCTGCATGCCCCTTATCATATATTTGGGGATACGCCTGTACACACTCAACTGACAAAACGTCATTAATCGACATTTTTTAACTCTTAATTTATAAACAACTTTTCGAACTGTAAACAAAGTAAATGTAACAACACAATGGAAAATGCCACTCTTGAATTCGAGTAAATGCGCGCAAGAATCGAGAGCGTTGATTGGCTGAAAGATAAGGCGACACGACGTGAAACTTTGGACATTGGTAGAATTCACATTACGTTAAGATCGGATACTTCACATTACCTCGATCGTAATGGGCCGCATATAAAACAATGGGTTTTAGGTTTTCATCACTTCTCATCTCGTCACGTTAAGTTCATCGTAATCCCGCCTTAATACACTACATAAAAGTGGAAGAGAGGAGTACAGAAAGAAGAGAGAGCGTAGATAAATACAGCAACATTTCATTGAGTATATACACGCATTGTGTATGCAAATTCCGATCGGCGGAAAATACACGCGCCGATAGGGAAAATAACTAAAAATATAATACATTTTTGAGTATAAGAATAAAAAAAAGTGAGACGAGTAAAAATAATCAGAGTAAAAATAAATGATAATATTAATAATGAAAAAAATAATTGGCGCAGCCTTACTGGAATGTTGTAGGAATGTTGCTGCAACATTCACATTGTAATATTCAACTGGAATGTTGCTGCAACATTCACATTGCAATGTTGCCACTGGAATGTTCAGGAATGTTGCTGCAACATTCACATTGTAATGTTGCAACTGGAATGTTGTAGGAATGTTGCTGCAATATTCACATTGCAACGTTACCACTGGAATGTTCAGGAATGTTGCTGCAACATTCGGAATGTTGTGCAGCCTTCGGAACATTGCTGCAACATTCAAAGCTGGCTGGGTATTGGCAGTAGTGCCCAAAATAGAATATTGGGTGCTAATAATAGGTTCCTTTTATTCATTTAGAGTACGTCGTAAACAATGAAGAAAGGAAATGAAAAAGAAACCGATAAAAAGAAGTCAAGGGGAAAAATAGAAAAAAGTTAACGAAAACAAAATAGTGAGGAAAGTATAAAAAAGGCTTTAGACAGGATTAAAAATGGCATGGGCAAAAAGCAAGCGGCGAAACAATAACAGGTTCCTCGAGCAACGTTATAATTTCGGATTAAGAAACCAGATCATAAACCACAGCCTGGTTTAAGTTCAGTACTTAACGCAGACGAAGAGAATAAATTAAAGAATTGGTTAAATGTTAGCCATGCAAAGGGTTTTCCTAAACGGAAAAAAATCTTTTGAATAGCGTAACTGACTTTATTTAAAAAAAGCGGCCGATCTAACCCGTTCAAAGACAACATACCCGGAGATAAATGGTTTAAACTCTTCTTAAAGCGACACCCGGATATTGTTGTGAGAACTCCCGAAGCAGTGGCAGCGGCAAGTGCTGCCGTATCAGAACATGATATAAAAGGATGGTTTCAAGCAATTGAAATATACCTGAAAGATCTGTTGTTTGTTTGAAATTCTATCAGACCCGAAAAGAGTCTTGATTGGTGACGAAACCAATTTCGTTCTTTGCGCAAAGACAGGTGCGGTCTTGGCCCCAAAGGGTGCAAAGAATGTTTACGAAATCGACCATGCCCAAGCTAAAAGTTCACTAGCAGTGATGTTTACTTTCGCTGCCAATGGCAAAATCACCCCGCCTATGGTGCTATTCCCGTAAAGCGCTTGCCAAGTAAAATTGCATTAATGGTACCATCAGATTGGAGTATGGGCCTCAGTGACAATGGCTGGATGAAAACAGAAATTTTCTCTCAATATATAGAAAAAGTGTTACATCCGCATCTCGAGCGAAATCAAGTACCATTCCCAGTAATTTTATTTCTAGATGGACACAAAACCCACCTCACTTATGCCGTCACTGAGCTTTGTTCCTCATTGGATATTGTGCTTATAGCACTTTATCCCAATTGCATTCGATTGCTTCAGCCTGCAGATGTCTCAGCTTATAGACCTCTAAAAGGTGGTTGGCAAAAAACTGTTTTAGGGTGGCGGCGTGACAATCCATCTCGAGCTCTTACAAAAGTTGATTTTGTGCCACTGTTGCAAAAAACTATTGATAAATGCGTAAAACCAGATACAATTATTAATGGTTTCCGAGCTACCGGCCTTTTTCCATGGGACTCAACATCTATAGACTACTCGAAATGCTTGGGGGAGAATGTGAAGAATAAGCTCGAAAGTGAAGCAACACAGGAAACATCAAGAATGACAAACAAAAACGATTTTATCAGATATGCAGGACAGTCTACAATAACAGATCTTATAAACAAACAGGATTTGACAGCTGCTGAGGAAATTTTAAAAAACCTGTGGTATTTCTTTGATGGCAACGAAAACAAGCAAACAGATAAAGAAAACTTTGAAGAAAAAGAAGTAAGCAAACCGAAAGAGAACTCTGATACAAATGGAAAAGATATCAATAGAAATAAAGAAATCTATGAGACAAATACCTCGAATGTTACTCTTAAAGAACAGGACCTTTTGGACATTGAACAAATGGATGTAATTATGTGTGATGAATTTGATAGTACATGTAATATTCCTTCAGCTCAAGAAGTCCTGATTGAAGAAATTGTTATTGACAACACAGAAGACATCATGGCTATAAATGATTCTCGGACTGAGTCTTTTCTGAAAACCACTGAAAACATTAATTGTAATATACCCAAAGAAGATACTCAATCAATGTGTACAAGTTACTCATACTGCATATATCGAAACATGTAACGAAAACAAAAATTGCTGCAGATTAGATAATAGTTAACAAATCAATGCCTAGAAATAATGTCGATCGCCCAGCTTCACAGGAAAAATTTTCTGGTGGCCGGCACATGTCTCCGTAAAAGTTTTTCCATCTCATACCAAATATGGTCAATTGGATTTAAATCTGGACTGCGAGCTGTCCAAACAAATTGCGTGATTTCACACTCGTCAAGATACTCAGTAACTATCCGAGCAGTATGGGGCCGTTATCATGCATAAATGCTGCGTCGTCTCCAAGAATAACCTTGAATGGTAAAACATGGTCTTCTAGAACCTCTGACAGATACCTATGCGCAGTCAACGTCCGATTCTCGATAAAGACTAACTCCGTGCGAGTGTCAATAGATATGCCTCCCTATGCCATATCTGATCCTCCGCCAAATGGTAGTCGCTCGGCATTATGCGCTTGAGCATATCTCTCGCCTTGTCGTCACCACACTCTTACATGTCTATCTGAGCCCATAAGACAGAATCGCGGTTCATCGAAAAACAATACGCGTCTCCAATCCGCTATTGTCCAAGTCAAATGTTGTCGAGCAAAATTCAACCTCGCCATCTGGTGTGCACGGGAAAGCGGCGGTCCAGTAGCTCTAGTTCGAGAAGATAATCCAGCAGCATAAAGTCGTCTCCTAACTGACCACTCACTTATGTTTACATTTTTCACTTCTTGCAGATGATTTCGAAGGGAAACTGCCGTGACCGTTCGGTTTCTCAAAGCACTAGAAACGAGAAAGCGGTCATCCTTAGCTGTTGGAGTTTTGCCTCAGCCTAAACAAGGTCCTCTAGTGAGCAGACCAGTCTCTTCGAACCGCCGCCATACTCGATGCACACTCGAGAGACTTACACCAACGTTTCTCGCAGTTTCGCGCTGATCGCGACCGTCTTCTAAAGCCGCCACAATTTGTGCCGCAACAACGGGATTTATGCTCATTGCAAAACACTAACAATGACAACAATTTACAACAGACAGACGACACCACAGAAACAAATGCTATGCTGTCCTTAAACTTTCTTTTGTTTCGAGAAAAACATATCAGAGTAAACTTGTTCATTTTCATTACTTAGCACATAAAATTAAAATTGTTCATTTTCATTACTTTCAATAAACTTTGAAGAAGAAAAACCTTTTGTTTTATTCAAGGAATCAGTTAGGAAACTGTAAGAACCGTAAAAACACTTAAAAACTAAATATTTTTTAAATTACTTCAATTTACGGAGTGACCCTAATTATATGCTCGGCAGTGTATATATATATATATATATAAATATATATATATATATATATATATATATATATACTTATATATATATATGTATATATATATATATATATATATATATATATATATATATATATATATATATATATACTTTAAATAACATATTACCTCAGCAAGGAAAGAATAAGCAAAGAAAGAAAAGGACGAAGGTCGAAAACGAAAGGAACAACGACAACAACCAAAATTAGCCAAAACTGAACCAATGCTCAAGAAAGATGAAAAATGTCAAAAAACGAGTTAGGAAACATGAAACTAGGAAATCTGCAAAAAAAATGTTGTTTTCGAAAGATTTTTCCAATTTAAACATTAACGTTACGCCAAAGAAGAATTGTTTAAAGAAAAGATAAAAATAAAGTAGAATTGAAACAAGAAAAAAATAATAAAGAGAAAAGGGTAATAAATAATCAAAATTTCACAGAAAATAGTCTTAAACAAAATATTAATTTCAACAGTATATAAAAAAAAGTAAAAATGTGATAGAAGATGTTGATTTCAGTAAGACTGCGAACTACATAAAATATTCAAGATAGGTAGGGAGATTATTAAGTTGAGTAGGTTCTTATTCAGACTGATTAATATTTTGTACGTAGGTAAGTACTAAAGTTAAAAGATCTCAAGGATAGACATTTAAGTACTGATAAAGTGAGGCTGCCAAACCGTGTAGAATAAGAAAAAAAAGTTTTTTTTTAATATTTTTATTAAAACCTAGTAAAGCAGTGTTTTAATTATACCCTAGGTGTAGATAGGTATTTCTTTTATTTTTAATGATTCTTAGGTACCTATCTCCTACTATAACTACATGTCTATAATTAGACGAGTAGATTCCAAGTAATATTGAACATTTCTATGCCAATAATAGGATTTTCTGTAGTCTTGGATTTAAGTATAAAATGTTTTTTTAATACTATTCAATCACATAAAAATGGTTGTAAAAACAAAGATTAAAATATTTTCTTTGATACTGTCACATGATACTTTGATACTGTTTTTTTTTTTTTTGATTACTGTTTGATAGCAAGTGACGTCCTAGCAAAAAATAATTTTGGGGCCCCTTAGACATTTTTTTATAATTAAAAATCTACAAAATTATATTGGATTTTGAAATTTAATTGTAATGACAAAACAAGAATAATAAAAACTGTTTATTTGTTTTGCACAAGAAAAATAAAAAAAGTAAAATAAATATCTATATTTACTTAGTATTAAAGCAAAAAATAATGAAAAACAATGTAAAAAGTAAACAAATATAAGATTAGGTTAGGCTAGGTTAGGTTATTAACAAACCATATAACATAAATATAATCAATAAAATCATAAAAAATAAAACATAATTTTTTAAATATCTGACATTATGTTTATTAGCTATATCTACAATTATTGTCCTAAACTAACTAAACAAAACGAAATTAATTTATCGTGCTTTTATTTCTGAAAATGTATTAATGATTTCATCAAAGTTTAAACTTTCACACAACTCGTGCTCAATCGACAGTAATGTTAAAATGTTTCGACTTTCCTGGCTCATACTAGTTCTCAAATAATTTTTGACGAATTTTAATTTTGAAAAACTCCTCTCCGATGCCGCCGATGTTACGGGAATTGTCAAAATTATTCGTAAAACTGTAAACAAATTAGGAAAGGATTCTCGAAATTGTGATATTTTTTTTAGTTACTCTAAGGGTGATATTTTTATGGTGTCTTTGCAAAAAAAAAATCGTAAAATATCTTCTCCTTCGTATCTCCGTAACTTCGTATCTCTCGAATCTTCTCCTTCGTATTCATGTAGTCTTTGTCTCTGGCATCTTCCGGTTTCTTTAAACTTTATTTCAATGTCATTTGCACTACAAATTTCACTTGCAATATGTTTCGAAGTGGAAAATCCTGTCTCTCTGAATTGAATTAGAAATGTTTTCAACCCGTTTAGTAGCGATACAGCCAAACTTAAATCCGCTTCGTTTTTTTGTAGTACTTTGCTAATTTTATGTATGGCAAGCAGGAAGTCGTACCATATAATTAAGGATAAAATAAATTCATAATTAATTCCATTTTGTGATAGACACTGTGCTTCGCTTTTATTTTTTGGGTCTTTTGTGGTTGCACTAACTTCTTCCAGGGCGTCGCGTAACTCAAAATATGTGAATCCTCTCTTAACGGATTCATGTCGGCATTCCCATCTCGAGTCATATAGGGGCTTTAATGTCGAATCTGGTTTGTGCTTAGAAAATATAGCCAATCTTTCAGCAGAGGCTGAGAATAATTTAGAAAAACGTTGAATTCTACCAAAAAGCCGTCATAGCCAGCGCTACACTGCAGCCATGTCGCCTAATCTCAAATTTAAGGAATGTTCCGTGCAATGTACAAAAAACCACGTAGGATTTTGTTGCAAAATTCTAGACTGTACGCCTTTGTTCTTGCCAATTATATTGGCGCCGTTGTCATACGATTGCCCTCGAGAATCATTTAAATTAATATTCATAATTACTAATTGTGTTTGAAGTTCGTCGAATAAATTGAGACCAGTACTTTTTAGAACTGGTGTAAAACCTGTAAAAAAATCACTGATTTTCACTTCGACACTAACTTCTACAATTGTAACTATAAATGTTAATTGTTCGATATGACTTCTATTGGTAGTACAGTCCATTTGAACAGAAAAATATTTTCTCTCTTTTATTTTGGAAATTATTTCCTCTCTAAATGGGGGCCATGCGAATGTCGAATTTTGGAATCATTTCAATCAGTTCTAGGAATTTTCCGTTATTTTTTTGTGAATATCGTGCAATTGGAGTCACGTAAGCTCGTTGTGCTTCGCTAAATATTGAATTGATAATATAATTCTTTTAAAAACAGCACGTAATGCTCTATCTCCATTTATTTGTCTTTATTGTCTTTTTTTCAATTCGATATATTTGCTTTGGGCTTTGTTGTGCAGTATAGATGTTTTGTGTTCTTTCAGCCTTCTATATGCTTCCAATAAAAAATGCCTTCATTTGGTAAACAGCTTAAATAATGGGATTCGTTAAACCTTCCACCATAGTCGTCAACTGGAATAGTTAAAATCACGAACTTGCGTACAATAATCCATGTTTACGAGAAACATCCCCTAGTATCAGTAACATTTAGTGGCCAATTTCATGGATCATTTTCAAGACAGAAAACTCCTCTAGTTAATTTTACACTTTGTCGGTTCGCATAAGGCGCGGGGCCCTCAAAACGCGGGGCCGGCCTAAGGACGACTCTGGCTGGCTCTTGTAAATGAAATTTTATGGTCATTTAATCTCAGACTGACACGAAGCTCACTCTTAAAGTGCCAATGATTGGGTGGTTTATCCCATATTTGATTTGTACCAATTAACCATAATAAATAGAAGATCATAGCGGAAAAATGTTTTTGTCATTCGTTTTTTTTTACTTTCCAACAGGGCCACAGAAAAACTGAATGGAATGATTTCTGAATCGAAAAAGTAAGTCTGTAGAACTTCTCTTATTTAGCATTTTATTTTTTATAGTTTTGACATGTTTTAATATGTACTTCGGTATATCATAGTTAAAATAAAATTGATTTGATTTGAAGAAAACTCGAGTCGTATAAAGTCTGTCGATTTATATGACTTCACAAGTAGGGTTGCCACCTCTCCGGGTTTGGCCCGGAGACTCCGGGTTTCAGTGAGTTATCTCAGGGCCCGGAGCCCTGAGATAACTCACTGAAACCCGGAGTTAAACCCGGAGAAACCCTAGGTTAACTATTATTTTTCCGGACAACGTAAGTAAAATTGAATATGCACAAAATTAACCTTTTCGCTGCGAATTACTTTTTTGAACTGATGTGATTGTGTGCTCAATATTCTGAACATTACATTATAGCCCGTGCGGAATACTTTTAGTACTTTGTATTATTTGCAATAATTTGCAAATAATATCAAATTTGAAAAAATTTGAAAAACGAAAATCTCTATTTGAAGCAAAATTTGTTTTTTTGTTAATTTGAATGGACAAACCATGCAAAATTCTTTTGTTTTGTGTCAAAATTGGACGCAAACGTCAAAATAATTTGCAAATAATGCCAAATTTTCAAAAACCAAAATCTCTATTTGAAGCAAAATTTGTTTTTTTTTTGTTAATTTCAATGGACAATACTTTCAACATTATTTGTTTTGTGTCAAAATTGGACGAAAACGTCAAAATAATTTGCAAATATTGCCAAATTTTCAAAAACCAACATTTTTATTCGAATCATATCTGTTTTTTTGTTGATTTGAGTGGACAAATTTTGCAAAAATCTTCTGTTTTATGTCAAAATTGGACAAAAATGTCAAAATAATTGGCAAATCTTGCCAAATTTTCAAAAACCAAAACCTTTATTCGAATCAAATATTGTTTTTTTGTTGTTTTGAGTGGACAAACCTTGCAAAATTCTTTTGTTTTGTGTCAAAATTGGACGAAAACGTCAAAATAATTCACAAATATTGCCAATTTAAAAAAAATAAATTAAAAAAATCCAAATCTCTATTCGAAGAATTTTTTTTTTGCTGATTTTTGTGGACAAACCTTGCAAATTTCTTTTGTTTTATGTCAAAATTGGACGAAAATGTCAAAATAATTGTCAAAATTTCAAAAACCAAAATCTTTATTTGAATCAAATCTTGTTTTTTTGTTGATTTGAGTGGATAAACCTTGTAAAATTCTTTTGTTTTGTGTCAAAATTAGACGAAAACGTCAAAATAATTTGCAAATATTTCCAAATTTTGAAAAACCAAAAGCTTTATTCGAATCAAATCTTGTTTTTTTGTTGACTGATGAAAACAAATTAAATCTTAGGTGCAGGAGTGAGTCCCGAATCTTTCACCCAGGGTAACGCAAAGCTCCAATGAGAGTCTATATATTTATTAATCTCTGTTATGTTTAAAAAAGCCCCACTGAAATCATGAAGTCGGTAGACTGCTATAGCAGTCCATAGCAGCGAAAGGGTAAAATGCAGTGTCGCGTGTATCTCGTGTACCGTGTTCGGAATAGCTAACGCGGTCGGTGTTCCAATGACCTAACATCTACAAATTAATCCGAAAATTTTGAAAAGTAATTGTAACTGGCATGTACTTCATAATGCAGTTAGATACTTATGTAAGGCATTGTCTCTCGATGTTGAAACCTTGGTATTAAAAATATATGCTGAATTTTCTATTAGCTCTAAAAAAGTTAAGGAACTAAAAGATTGCTTTCATTTTTTGGAATTGGAATATGACATTATTCGCCACGTGATAACAAAATTACTATCTGTACATAAAGCTTTAGAAAAAATTGTTAATGCTTGGTCAGCGATAAAACTTTATTTTGGACAACTGGGTGAAGAAGATACGCACAAAATCATTTGGAAATTCGTGAAGGATAGTGAATATGAGATTCGAGACCATAAAGATAGTTAGGTGTTCACTTTAGCCGAATGTTATATTCACTTTGTGCATCACTTTATGGGACTTATGAATCAGAAAATAAAACAGCTTGAAGATCAATGAAATAAAACAGCTTGAAGAAAAGCAATTTTATAATTTTGAATTTTTGCCCATTCAAATATTTTTCAGTAATTAATCTTAAGAACGAAAATTTCAAATACCAAGATTTTTTTAGATGCTGCAAAATACGTAAATGTAGAATCAGATTACGATAAATTATACGATATCTGCCTTCTTAAAAACATCATTCATTCAAATCAAATCGCTCGATTTGGGCAACTGATTAAAAATGGATAAACATATTTTCCTCTGGTATTTTCACTGAACTACCAAAACTTACAAGTAATGCATATGTGGTACGAATTTTTTCGATTATGGGAAATACTTGGACAGACAACCGTGACAGGATTGGTAAAGGCAGAATTATGCATAAAACTTCATTTTGACATGAACTGTCGACAATTTTTTTTAATTCATAATTCATTTTTTTTTAGTTATCGTCTCCGGGCGAAACCCAGGTCTGGGGTGGCAACCCTATTCACAAGTTATATAATAACGGTCGCAGCCATAATTTTCATTCAATTGAATGTCTATTAAAGTTAAGGAACTTCATTAATCATCCGGAGACAGAAAAAGTACTTTTCCTAATACTTTAGCACTAGACCTGATACTTTAACCCTAGTTTTTTTTTGTTTGTCGTTTTTGTTTATCAGCTGGTGAATTGTTGTTTACATAAAGTTATTTTTACTTGACGTTTGAGGAAAATATTTAATATTAATAAAAACACACACATATTATACGATTTATGATAGTAAAATAATATTAATGAAGTTTATTATTTAGATATTTGTATCTTGTTTATTCTTTCTTTTATACATATTTCTTATAAATCTAATATATGTGTTATATAGATGGCGTTTTATATTATAGCTTTCTGTAAAGTTAGAGCGGTGCATGATGGGAATGTGAAAGCAGCCAGCACCGCAAAGGTTTCTGGGACGGTGGAGTAGGAAACCATATTTTTCAGTGTAACCACTTATAAGTAGTGAGTGAGTGCGAGTAAACAGAAAGTAACAAATATGGTGTCGGTTGATCTGAATTGTTGATAGATTTCGAGGAATATTAGGAGTGTGAGTGAAGGATACTCGTGTTCTGTTCGTTGGATCCGATATTTAAAGAGAACGAAGAGCGAGATTTAAAGCAAAAATAAAAACGTTTATTTATTCGCGCAGGTGTTAAGCATTGCTCGGAGGAACGTAGATAATCCGAAAGGCTCATAATAACCGTGTCGCATATACATCAAGTGATTGTGATGGTAATTATCGATAATTGTAATATCCTACGAGAAATTAAACCGACATGCAGGTTAGTATTATTTATTTACTTATTACTTAAATCTATGCTAGATTTATTGTGTTTGCTACCTTTAGTCGTATTTAAATTTTATTGCTGCTATAAATTTTCACAAGAGAATCACAGTTTCACTTCTAATATCTCTAAATATAATACCACTCAAACAAAACTCTAACAAAGCAATAAAAATAGTAGTAATATTTATAAAATTTGAACATAAAACATTTCGAATTATTGTTATAACTTGGTATATTTCAAGCAAACTCCTTTTTTGTTAGTACAATAATAAATAGATTCAGTTTTGCGAAGTCCTTTCAAAATCCTTTGAATTAATGTTTGCCTAAAAGTTTTAGACAATTTAATAATAATATTCACTTCTAATATTCTTTATTTAGAGGTAATATTTCTTGGTAAATATGCAAACATCTGATCTAATAAGAACATTTGCAGCATTTTAGGTTTAAAATATGTTTTTTTTACAAAGATACTTAATTATAAATAACATGTCACAATCTATCCAATTAGCCACTGCCTGCATATATTTCAGATAGCTATTTATAAAACATGTTATAGATTTGTTTTCATGTACGTTTGCCTTGTATAACGTTTTATTACATAATTTTGCTATTTTGTTTTTATTGCACAAAAATAAATGACTTTGTGTAAAGGACCATAGAGCAGATGCCCATCAATAATTTATTGCACACCCTTGAAATACGTAAAAGTTAAATGTAGCTTATTTTAAAAATAAAATTATTGATTTTGTTGTAAGTTGCACAAATAATATAAGGAAGAAATATATTTTTAGAGCGATGAATATTGATGGGGATAAAATACGGTTTTGTTCACAGCAGGTTCTAAATTAATTTAAGTCATTATAGTTCGCTAGTTCTAACCAAATAGGCTAGACTGGTTTATCCAATTATTGAACAACTTGGATTCCATTGATGAAATTAGAGAAACTTGACTTGTCAATTGTGCGGGATTAGATTAATGGGATTTAATTTGGTAGTCTATATAATCCGATTGTTTATTAGTCCATTGATTAATAATATTATACTTTTTTCTGATTAATTAAATTATTGTTATTAATCTTAGAAAGTTTGATTAAATGCAAAATAAGTTTAATATTTTATACATGCATCCAAAAAAGTTCCTATATTATTTCTGTTATATAGAATTTCATTCGCTTGCTTTTTTCGTCTCGGCTAGCGAAGTGTAACGTCCTAAATGAAATTGTACGACAGCTGTTACAAAACTAACCAGCAACAAAAGTGATTACGAAACTTTTTAATTATTGAATAGAATGTATTTTATAGTAGCGAATTATTTATTTAGAATAACATATTTTCTCAGTACAAACACTTTATTTCTCGTTCCACTATTTTATTTAAATAAGTTATAAATATCTAAACCTGTCTTTAGTTCTACTATAAACGTTCCATGTTTAACTACATCCGTTTGATAATTCTGCATTACCTCTGCACTAGATATTAATTACTCAAGACATTACGTAAATGATAATTAAAAAATAAAAAGAGAAAGAAAACGTATAATTTTCACGCCTCACACTGTTTCGTCTAATTAATATATATACATATATATATATATATATATATATATATATATATATATATATAATATATATATATATATATATATATATATATATATATATATATAAATATATATATATATATATATATATATATATATATATATATATATAGTGTATGTTATTGTAATTATTTAATAAATGTGATCTAACGAGGAAGCTATGTTAGAAATAACCTTGTTAGAATAGTTGACATAGTATGTGTTATTTCGCATAAATTATGAATGGTAATTTATATTTGTAATGTAAAAAACTGTATGTTTTCTAAATCATTGCAGAAAAACAATATTTCAAAATGTTTAGATGTTATTAATTCCTATAACAGAAATGTTTTTGAATTATTCTCAATCGTGTCTTCAATTAAAGTCGAGCGATTACCACATCCACATTCCTAAGTAACGCTTAAAAAGTTAATTTACTAATAAACTGTTTGCCGTTTAACATACTACTGGTTTTACTTATTCACTTGCTAGTAATTAATAAGTTGCAATATTTCAAGTTTTTGTATCAATTAAAATAATTATCCGTACATTATTTTATTAGTCCCTGTTTCTATATACAACCTTGGCGCCAGTTTCAGAATGATTTCTAAAAAAAAAAATTCAACCAAAGCAATAAATTGCAAAAATAAATTTAAATATCATCTTGTTCTGACATTACAAACATTACAAATCATCTTATTTCTTTTGAAAATTGTTAAATGTAATTATGTTGGGTTAGATAGCCGGGCCTCCACCTGTATTTTATATTACTCACATCACATTATTTGTACAGTATATAATCTGAAGCCCTTTTGTTTATGTATTCCGTAAGGTTTAATGTTATGGTTAAAGCTAAACAGATTTGTTTTGTGGCTTCATTAAGTTGTCAACAGTTAGATCTCATGCAGCTCGATTTTTTTTAATTTCATAGTTCGTTTATAGAGTGTAATGATTTATACATGAATAAGCTTGGAATGAATTTGTTATTTTAATCGCATTGCATTAAAAAAAGCTTCGTCTTTTACTTTTGGTTCATTAAAGTTAAATAAATGTTTCAGTATGGTACATGGTACATTTTTTAAATTGTTTTATATTGTGTGTTGTAGAAGTTTTGGTGTTTAAATAGCGGCTCGGAAAGTGAGCCGATGATATGCAGGCATTATGGCGGGGAAGCCTGAATTGTCGGCAGCCCCTGGAGTCCAGAATGTCGTAGTGTATGTTTCGAATGACAATTTTGCTCAAGCATATACCGTCAGTCACCAGAATGTCGCGCAAAATGTCCATCATAACGGAGGATTCACGAATCCGCCTCATTCCATGGCCCCCTTGGCGGCGCCGAAGGGTTTCACCGAAAAACACACCGTGGTCGAAACTAACAACACCTACAACAGTCAAGCGGGTTATTATACCAATCAAGCTGTGATAAGTCAGAACGGGTTCACCCAGCCTGTCGTAAATAATCTAAATTATAAACAAACGGACAACAAAATCCCTTACATTCACAATGAAATACTATCCGAACGAAGGACAGAGGTTCACAAAGAGTGTAGTGATTATATAACAGACTCCAACTATGTTGTGATGGGTGGTGAAGGAACATCAGTGAGGTGTGATTCTGTACGATCAGAAACCGCGGAATCCAGTTGCAGCAGTTTAAGCTCCGCCGACGAGTCGATGCTCGTGGTTCAACAACCAGAAATGGTAGTTTACGATAATAATAGTGTTAATGTGCGGCATGGTGTCGTTGTGACCGTTGCTGGTCCACATCCTAGTGCTAGTGCTTCACTTGTCGGATCTTTGTCCAATAATCAAACCTTGCAAACTGTTACCGTTCCAAATGGATGGAAAAGACTGTCGACAAACGGAGAAATAATATACATTAGGTAAGCCAAATACCAAAACCCCTTATTATATAACTCTGTGAAACTAATTATTGCCCTCGGCAAGATAATAATGGATACCCCATAAATTTAGTTTTAGTTTTTTTTTAACGTGATGGATTTATGGCAGGTTACAATAGACTTTACAGACTACTTTAAAAGCAGCTGCATTTTTCGGGTAATTCCCGGATATTGCTGTTTTAGCCATAAGAAGATTTACAATACAACAATTCTAAAAATCACAGAAAGCCAAAAAGTCTTTCCATGTTTGACCTGGTTAGAAATCGTGTTAGCTATTCAAAGATAACAAAGACTTTTAAAAAAAAATTTAACCAAACGAAAAGAAAGATTGTACAATAGCCATTATCCAACAAAACATATATCTCTTTTAGAAAACTATATGTAGAATGCAATAAATATTACTTTATAATCATAATTTATTCATGTAATAAATAATTGTGTCTAGTCCATGTCTCGTGTCGTTGATGTTCAAAACTTTGTTGAGATTTTATTCAATTTGGTAGAATAGTAGTTTATGAGACAAGTGTGCACAAAAGCCGTTCACACACGTGTATCATACATTATTATATATACACAGCATATCAATATTGTTGAATCTACAACAAAATAATTGTTTCTTACCGATAATATTGAAAATTGTAATTTTGACAAACAAAATACTTCAAATCACACAATGACACAATAAGGTTAGAACGTTCAGCGCCACTGTGAATAATAGGGAATATGTATGTTTTTTTTAATATTTTTAATTCACTGTTTACACCGTTATAACATAGTCAAAAATATAAATACTACTTAAAAATGCTGTAATTAAGTTCAAAAAATATTTAAAATAGAGAAAAAAATTGAGCTGTTTAAACGCCGCCATTTTCGCGCGGTCTGTTGATGACGTCAATTACTACTGACAGTTCAGTCCATTGTTTGTTTTGACGTTTTTTTCTAACCAAAAGACTGCAATGACATGACAATGACAAATGTAAACAATTCGAACTTGTTTATATAGTACGTTACGTCACGTTCGTTTTAACCAATGCTGTTGCGTTTTACAAATTTGAATTTCCCTCGCTTAATTTGCACTTTGATTTATTAATTCTAAGTATTTAAAAAGATATTACTTACAGAAATAATGGTTTAGTTCAAATGTCCGGTCAATAAAGATTCGTAAAAAAATATTTGAAACAAATTTAAATTTCATATTCCCTATTGCTAGTTAGTCAAAAAGCGAACACACAGTGACAGGAACACTATTTGGTCGTTGTCGATGTAATCTAAGTTAATCTAGATATAATCTAGATTAGGTTATGGTTAGGTGAAGTTATATTAGAAGCAGATAAATCCAGACTGAGTGGCCGAGACTTCTTCAAATTAATTCAATTTTATTATTCGTCAGAAAATTTATTTTCACTACGTCTATGTTTTGTTGCCATAGTAACAAGATTTATGAGTTGTTGCCATAGTAGCAAGAAACAAAAATCGTTTAATAATGAAACTCCATTTGATTTACATTGGACTTTTCGGCACGGTTTGGATACTTTTACACACGATTACAATAATGGCATCCCTCACATACAAAAATTTACTTACTGTGTTCATTTTGGTGTGCGAGTAGATACAGTTATTTAATGTTACTATGCAATTATATATTATGCTTATTAATTATAAGTTTATTATTTGGAATCTCTATATATGCTATAATGTTTTTTTCGTTTCCTAAAAATTTGTCACCGCCACCTGTATTTATATTATGCAAATTAACGTCCACAAAAGCACTTTTTTAAAAATAACGCTCATAAATATTTATTAATTAAATACGAGCCGTTTTTTATAATTTATCCGGTAGCTGCAAATTAAAACATTAATTAAAATATGTAAAATACTTGAATTAATATATTTGCAATTATTATGATATAGGTGGTATAAATATAATCGCAATTGTTGATAAATAATTTATATGAATGAAACAAAATCTGCACACATGTTCTAGTCATCCATGTTCATTAGTAGTTACTGTTGACACAGCATTAAAATATATATTTTTTATACTCCATTTTGAAATAAAGATATTTGCTTGGAGAAATGTCTCCAGGGTCGTTTCTGGATACCTCTGTTAAGTTGGCAGAACCAACTCAGAAAAAAAAAACCGCGACGGCACATAATAATCCGCTTTTTATCCGCTAACGATTGTAAAAAGAAAAAAATTTCCCGCTCTTCCCATTTCCCGAGAAAATGGGGTCCCGCTAACTTAACAAAAAGTTAGCGGGACCCATCGAAAAAAATAATTATATTGAGAAAATAATTGCACCGGAATTATCCGCTTTTTATCCGCTAACGATTGTAAAAAGAAAAAAATTTACCGCCCTTCCCATTTCCCGGGAAAATAGGATGCCTGCCGCTAACTTAAAAGAACGTTAGCGGGACCTATTCTAAAAATAATTATATTGAGAAAATAATTGTACCGGAATTATCCGCTTTTTATCCGCTAACGATTGTAAAAAGAAATAAATTTCCTGCCCTTCCCATTTCCCGGGAAAATAGGGTCCCGCTAACTTAACAAAAAGTTAGCGGTACCCATTCTAAAAATAATTATATTGAGAAAATAAATACACCGGAATAATCGGCTTTTTATCCGCTAACGATTGTAAAAAGAAATAAATTTCCTGCCCTTCCCATTTCCCGGGAAAATAGGGTCCCGCTAACTTAACAAAAAGTTAGCGGTACCCATTCTAAAAATAATTATATTGAGAAAATAATTGCACCGGAATTATCCGCTTTTTATCCGCTAACGATTGTTAAAAGAAACAAATTTCCAGTCCTTCCCATTTCCCGGGAAAATTGTATGCCGCTAACTTAACAGAACGTTAGCGGGGACCCATTCTAAAAATAATTATATTGAGAAAACAATTGCAACGGAATAATCTGCTTTTTATCCGCTAACGATTGTTAAAAGAAACAAATTTCCCGCACTTCCCATTTCCCGGGAAAATGGGGTCCCGCTAACTTAACAGAAAGTTAGCGGGACCCACCCTAAAAAGAAATATTTTGAGGAAATACATGCACTGGAATAATCCGCTTTTTATCCGCAAACGAATGCTGCGAGAAAAATAATTTCCAAACTTTTCATTTCCCGGAAAATTTGAGTTTTTTTTTTCGCGTAATTCGTTTGTGTATGAAGTAAAAGTCATCATCAGGTGCTATCGCGGAGAAATAAAGATATCGTGTAAAAAAATTGCTGAGAGGTAATTTTGAAGAACAAAGAAAGAGAGGGGTGGCAATAGCTCCACTAACTTCAACAGCCCTCTCACCCCACCGTAGGTAGGAGGCAGGCAACCAAAAGAACATTTCATTTTTGAAAAGACCTAACATAGCGCTTGCGTCTTTGAAAGTGCCTTAACATGCCGCTTGCACCTTTGAAAGGTCCTAGTATGCCGCCCGCATCTTTGAATGGCCCTAGCATTTGGCCGCCGCGCCGATGCCTTTTTGAACGGGGCAATAGAAATGACGTGTGACGATTCGGCCGGGGAAAAACAAAAATATTTAGATTCCACCCCTTTCCGAAATCTGCCATCTATTTCCGGTGAATGGTTTCCATTACTGTGATGGATACGAGGAATCGTGTCAGCCTGAAAATACTTATTTATTCTCATTGCGATTAAGCTTTCACTATAGAATTGTTTTCAGAGGTTTATCAGAATTTTAACAGAACAAAATAAATCAAATTTTCCTCTAAATAATCGTAGATTCTTCTCTTCTTCCTCATTATCTACCCCTTTCTTTCTTTCTTCTTTAAAATTACCTCACAGCATTTTTTTCCCGGGTATCCTTATTTCTCCGCGATACTACATGATAACCTTTGCTTCATCCACAAACGAACTCCGTGAAAAAAAAATCCCGAATTTTCCCGGGAAATGAAGTCTCGCGGCATTCGTTTGCGGATTAAAAGCGAATAATTCCGGTGCAATTATTTCCTCAATATAATTATTTTTAGACGGTTCCGATGATTACGATGGTTCCCGCTAACTTTCTGTTAAGTTAGCGGGATCCTATTTTCCCGGGAAATGGGAAGGGCGGTAAATTTTTTTCTTTTTACAATCGTTAGCGGATAAAAAGCGGATAATTCCGGTGCAATTATTTTCTCAATATAATTATTTTTTTCGATGGGTCCCGCTAACTTTTTGTTAAGTTAGCGGGATCCTATTTTCCCGGGAAATGGGAAGGGCGGGAAAAATTTTTCTTTTTACAATCGTTAGCGGATAAAAAGCGGATAATTCCGGTACAATTATTTTCTCAATATAATTATTTTTAGAATAGGTCCCGCTAACGTTCTGTTAAGTTAGCGGCAGGCATCCTATTTTCCCGGGAAATGGGAAGGGCGGTAAATTTTTTTCTTTTTACAATCGTTAGCGGATAAAAAGCGGATAATTCCGGTACAATTATTTTCTCAATATAATTATTTTTAGAATAGGTCCCGCTAACGTTCTGTTAAGTTAGCGGCAGGCATCCTATTTTCCCGGGAAATGGGAAGGGCGGTAAATTTTTTTCTTTTTACAATCGTTAGCGGATAAAAAGCGGATAATTCCGGTGCAATTATTTTCTCAATATAATTATTTTTTTCGATGGGTCCCGCTAACTTTTTGTTAAGTTAGCGGGACCCCATTTTCCCGGGAAATGGGAAGAGCGGGAAATTTTTTTCTTTTTACAATCGTTAGCGGATAAAAAGCGGATTATTATGTGCCATCGCGGATTTTTTTTTTCTGAGTTGGTTCTGCCAACTTAACAGAGGTTTTCTGGATTGTGGGTGGATCAGATGCAAAATCTATATCGTCGCCTTTAATCATTTGTTGTCGGATTTACATATTTTTTGTGGATATACATTTTAGTCACAAATCTTCTTCGGTCAGTATTTTGTAAGTACTGACTAAAAAAAAACTGTAATACTACTAAATTTTGTTATTTATTGTTGCCTATACAAATGCCTATATTATAATGGTTAACTATATAATTGGTAGGCAGATGAAAAATGTGTTTTGTTTTTAGTAAACTTTATTGATGGTATGCTTGAAACAGAGCAGAACGAAGTTTTAATTCTAGTATTTCAATGTGTTGTTACAAAATCTTTATTATATCTATACAAATCTATATATCTAAAAAATTAAACCTTTAATAAAGTTTTGATTATTATACCGGGTTTTTCAATAAGGACACAACAATTTTGTATTTGAATAAAACACAGAATAACTGAGATATCGGGCTGAAATTTATTCCAGGTATAGTACGCATGTTACAATTATGTATGGAATTTGACGTCGTTCATATAACCACCACGAGCACGACGACAGCTTTAGATTCTTTGCATCCAATTTTCAATCACTCTTTCACACATATCAGCCGGAATGTTGGCACTTTCGAGTTAGATATTGCTCCTGAGCTCCTCTAACGTTGAATTGTTGGCATAAACCTTCGGCTTAAGGCAACGCCATAAGAAAAAATCCAATCGCATGAGCGAGGTGGCCATTTCTCGAGATTAAGCGATTACCAAATTTTACTTTCAATAATTCAATTGTTTAACCAGATGTGTGGGGCTTGTGGAAACATCTTGTTGGAACAACATATCGCTGATGTCAAGTCCATGAAAGTCTGGCTAAAAATAGTCTTCCAACATGGCACGATTGCGAACTCCATTAACCATAATATCGCGATTAATTTCATCGATGAAAAAATACGGTCCTATCGCACTTCCGGTATGAAATCCACACCACACGCTCACTGTTTGTGGATGCAATGTAGTCTCATGAAGCACATGTGGGTTTGTTGATGTCCAATAACACATATTCTGTTTATTGACAAAGCCATTCAGCCAAAATGAACTTCATCGCTAAAGATAATTTTTCGATGAAATTCAGGATTTTCTCCAAACTTTTGCAAAATAAAATCGGATAAGTTTCAGCGCTTTAAATGATCCAGAGGTTTCAGTTCTTGAGTTAATTTGATCTTGTAAGGGTGTAGCTGGAGACAAAATTCGCCAGAATGTGGACTGAGAAGCTTCCAATTCTCGTGAACGGCGTGGAATCGACTTGTTTGGTTCATTTTGAACTGAAGCTCTTACGGCTGCAATATTTTCAGTACTTCGATGGCTGTGCTTTGTTTTGGGGTAAAAGGTAATTGGGGTAAGCGCTCTTAAAGTTAACGACACAGTTAATGCGACTGACTACCAACTCAGAATCTCGGTAGCAAGTTTTAACGATTTCCAAACGAGAATCTCACCATGATAAAATGTAAGCCATGACTGACGTTTGGACTTTGACAGATCATACAAAAATTTGTAGGTTATGTTCCTTATAATAAAAGAAAATTGTTATGTCCCTATTGAAAAACCCTTTACTTATATGTTCAATAATTTTTCATATGATAATCGTACGAGACTCCGACTGGATATGAGATTGACGGCCAACGTACGGGTGTTACTTTTGCACCACCAGGAACGGTCGGTCCGGCCCTACCTCCTTCATGACCATTTTTTTTAATAACTTTTTCTTTAAAATCCATGAAGTAACGGTTTTATGACCGCCCCATTATTTCTTATTTACAGTTCTTTTAAGATGAAATTAGTTACATTCGAAACAAAACATCTTATATAAACGCAGGAAAACAAAGTATCTTCTCGAAATTCCAGAATTGGAATGTGCTTAACTTTTCTGAAGCGTATAAAAAGTATTCTTTGTCTTCTTGAAGAGGTAATGTATCAAGAGTACTAAATGTCAGGGGCGCCCAAAGGTACCCCCATCTGTGAGGGTTCAAGATTTTGTGTTCTCGAATAATTTCACTGTATTAGTCTACAAAAAAGATTTGTTGTATTTCATTTCATTATTAAAATACCGGTGTAAATAGGCCTAAATGAAATAGGTCCTAATAAAACCATTTCATCTAAAGATTTGAATCATAAACACAACATTAATTTACATCCAAAACTGAATCTCTAATACTACTAATAACTCTAATAATATTGATTTTGAAACTCACAAACAAATTTAACTTAAATGTATCTAATTGAAACTTAAATAGCAAATTAATTAAATGTAGGTTCTGAAATTAAACATACGTATAAAACTTAAGTGTAAGCAAGCAATAACAAAATTTATACCAAGGGATTGACATTTAGAATTGAAACTTTATGAATTGAAACAATGTGAATATAAACACAAGGAGACTTTGGAATCTATGTAATGCGGTGAAATATTCTTCCATATTGTAAGACTTTTATTTTACTTTTGTAATTTTGTTTATAAATTGGAATAATTCCTTAAGTAAAACATTGTTGCAATACGTTTAACTATATTAGTTTATTTATATTAGTTTATCCGTTTTTCCGCATCATCTCTAGTTTTATTCAATTGGCTTTCGAGTTTTGCAATATCATTCTTAGTTTGTCCAATTTTCTTATTCGTGTAATCCAAAAGTTCCTTCCTTAACTCATCGCTGTTCAGACATTTTCTAATCTCCTCAAAATAGCGGGTGATTTTTTTGCTATTTGGTTTTTCAGTGTAAATTTTTACATTGTAAAAAAAAGATTCGTGACACGTGGCAATGTCAAAAATGCTAAGTAAGGTTTGCCGTTTCACCATGAATGGACTAACAATCGAACAACGCTTGCAAATCATTGAATTTTATTATCAAAATTTGCGCTGTGTGAGAAATGTGTTTCGTAAATTACGTTCATTTTATGGTCGTCATTATGCACCCAGCAAACAGCTATTCATGCTGTTGTGACCAAATTTCGCACCGGTTTCAATTTATTGGACATTAATCCACCAAGCCGTATGCGAAGAGTGCGTACCGAGGAAAATATTGCTGCTGGCCATATTGCTCGGCCAGTGTCAATGTAGATCGCACTATGTCAATTCGTCGCTATTGTCAGCTATTTGGCTTGTGTTATTCGACCACCTATAAGATTTTACGTAAGAATCTCGATATGAAACCATACAAAATACAACTGCTGCCAGAACTGAAGCCAGGTGATGCACCACGTCACCAACGTCGTTTGTTTGGTGAATGGGCCTTAGGAAAGTTGGATAAAGATCCATTTTGCTATCGAAAAATTGTCTTCAGCGACGAAGCTCATTTTTGGATCAATGGGTACGTCAACAAACAGAATTGCCGAATTTGGTGTAAAGAGTGGCCAGAGTCAGTTCAAGAGCTGCCAATGCACCCTGAAATATGCACTGTTCGGTGCGGTTTGTGGGCCGGCAGTATCATTGGACCGGACCGTACTTATTCAAGAACGATGAAAATCGCAACGTTACTCGTCAATTGAGCAAGGTACCGATGGTTACCTATTTTTTTTTTTCGCCTAAATTGGAAGAATTGGACTTGGTTAACATGTGGTTTCGGCAAGACGGTGCCAAGTTTTTCTCGAGACTTAGGAATCTCTTCTATAACTCCCAGTTTTGCTTCGAGATTCATAATTCGTTTCTTAGTGCTCGCGATAATATGTTCAGAATCAAAATTTTTCTTAGGTGTAACTTGATAATGTCCTAAGACGTGATTATGGTCTTCTAACTTCTGAGGGCTGTGTTCTATTTTAGCATCTTCATGTGGTCTTGTTTATTTCCTTAATAATTTTAGTCCAATTGGAATGGCATCGTATTTTCTACGGCTCGTAGTAGCGTAATCTTCTTCTGCGTGATGTATCAAATGATTTTGTGGCTTTTTTCTAACCATCTTTTGTATTTCGTATACATTTTTTAAATATCGAAAATTCATTTCCTTTATATGTTTAATGGTTTTCATTAGTTTGGGATGTTATAGTAAATACTTGAAGGTTTAATAAAATCAAACTGTTGATAAAGCTTTCTAGTGATTGCTATTCATTACTAGAGATTACTATATATTTTAGCAATTAACTTACATTTAGTAATTAACTTACAAATCTTTCTAACAAAATTAAAATTAAGTTTAGATTATGGATAAGATTTTTTTTTATATTCTACTTCCCTTTCCTATCTCCCTTTTGGAGTAACTATCTTCGATTTTGTAGTAAAATTGCTTCTAGTACAGTTCCTGAATTCCCGCTTAGATGTAAGAACTTTACGGCTCTCTGAACTGCGGCGTCCTTAACTTTTAACTGGCTTGCTTACTTACATATAATATAATTATTGAGATATAAATGTGTTTTACATTTTTCACTTGTACTTGAAATTTTCTAAACGATTAATTTAATTCTTCTTAAAAGAATACACAATACTGTTCTGAAAAATACAAAAATGTTTTCTTCATGGACATAATTAAACAGTTGAACACTTGAAAATGACCTTTAACAGTCGAAACCCGAGTCGTGATAAGTGTAGAAACTTATTATTTTTTCTTAGTTTAACAGCCGTGAGGCTAATTGGCAGCAGCTCGCCATTCTTCCCGTCTCTCCGCCTTCCTCTTTAGTTCGCAGTATGAGCCACAGCTCATATCTTCCAGTATTTGACTAATGTACTCCATTCTGGGTCTTCCTCTGTAATTCTTTCCGTCTACTGTTCCATCAATTATAAGCTTTAGTGGTCCATTGTGTGTCAAGTATGTGTCCCACGAGGTGATTCCGTCTTCATTTTAAATATTTAAGGAAGCATCTTCTCTCTCCCACTCTTCTAAAGGCTTCCTCATTTGTGATCATTTCTTTCCAGCTGATTTTCATAATACTTCTATAGCACCAGGTTTCTAATGTTAGTAGTCTTTTCCTCTATCTCGCTCTCTCCTATTGTCCAAGATTCGCTGCCATATAGCGCGACGCTCCATTCAATATTTGTTTCCTCACATCAAGACTATGTTCTTTGCAGTAAATAGGTTCTTTTTTTTTATAGAAAGCGTTTTTGGCTTGGTCAATCCTACTTAATATCTGCTGCTTCTTCCATCATTCGTTATTTTGCTTCCCAGATAATTAAACTCATTTACTACTTGTATCATTTCATTTCTTAACTCTATTGCTGTCTGGTTTTCGCCATTTCTACTGCAGACCAAATTTTTTATTTTCTTTGTATTTATTCTCACATTAAATTCTACCTCCATTATTTTGTCCATCTCAGGATCTTTTATAAGTCTTCTTCATTTTCTGCAATTAGCGCTATGTCATCAGCAAACCTTATATTCACTCCTGTGACAAATTCTTCTTTACTCGGACGATCGCCTTTTGTACATATATATTGAATAGGTATGGGGACAGGGAACAACCCTGCCGTAAACCCTTTCTGATGTGTGCTGTTTCTTCCTTGCTACCACAACGAACTATTCTAGTTTCTTATAGATATTATAGGTGAGTCTTCTTTCTTTAAAGTTGATACCTGTTTGATGAAGAATGCTAAATACGAGGGGCCATCCACTCTTGCAATACATGTTAATATTTAGATGCATTACCATACATTACTTTGCATTCCTTAACATTACGTAAGTATTACACCACAGCACACAAAGTACTCTTGGATTGCTTGAATTACTCCTGCATTCCCTGAATTACTTTCACATTTTATTCGCACTACACCCGAATGAGCTCATCATGCGCCGCGTCATGCACCGTGCTGCAGTAGGACAGTGAGCTACTACTAAACTCCTCATAATAGAAAGAAGCCGATGCCATTTGAAATAAAGTGAAATTGGTTTAAAATTAGGTAGTATAATATTAATAATAACATTTTATCATTTAATAGTAATATATAGTCCTGTGAAGTTAGCTACCGAATTTGCAAAAATATAATTTTATATCAGAGTTCCTGGTAGATATCATATAGTTCTAAAGTACTTTGTGCAAAATTTCGCGCAATAGTTCTGTTTGCAGTTTTCGGTAGAATTCTTAGTTCTATCGAAAATCCTTATAATTGTAAAAATCCCAATTTTACTGTAAAGTTAAAAAAGTTGAAAAGATTTTCGAAAAATTGAGCTTAACCGATGCGACGAAGTAAAAAAGAAAAAAACCGCGCAATAGTTATGTTTGATGTTCCTGTTTGGAGTTCCTTAAACTCTTAGAGTTTTGTCTTCGAAAAGTGTTATAAAATGTTTCTGTAAAGTTAAAAATTAGAAAGATATGCCAAAAATTAAACTTCACTGATGTGACGAAGGGAAAAAGAAAATAAAATCGGGGCGACCGAGCGGCGTTTTGAATGCTTCTGCTTTGAAGGTGAATAGATCGGCTTTCTCCCTTGTCGGCCGCACGAGAATCCACGCGCCGATCTTGTAGTAAATACTTTTAGTTGGTAAAGTTTAGTTAGAAAATATATCTTTTGCAAATGATATGCAAAATGATATTTTTTACCGTAAACCTACGAATTCACTCGAACTTCATTAGTGAACTATTTTCCGAATATCTTTCCAATTTTTAACTTACCAGAAAAATGTTACAAGGATTTTCGATACCACTCTAGGAGCTTTATCAGGATCTGCAAACATAATTCAAAACCATGGTTCCCTTATTATTGAAAATATCTTTTTAACCAAGGTTTTGATCAAAAAATGTCAAAGGGATCTTCGATAGAACTCGTAGGGTGCTATTTAGATCCGCAAAAAGAACTGTTTTTGTAATTTTAATTTTTTTTTACAAAATGTAATTTTTTGCAAAACTTTTTGCAAAAATCAAGTACTCCAGAACTATGGTCAAGGTGCAGTAATATGTCAAAAACGCACAGTTTTTCTCAAAGATGTTACTCATTTTTGGTATTTTCCATTTTTTAGTATTCTAGAACTATTTCATATCTACCAGGAACTCCGATGTAATATCATTTTTTAAAATTCGGTTGCTAACTTCACAGGGCTATGGCATATGATTTAATATTGATAAGCAATACAAAAATGTGAAAAAGTAGTTTAGAGTGTTGTAATTTTGTTGTATTTCAATCCAATTTCAGTAAATGTATAGGACTTCAACACACTTGTTATTTAATGACGATACTACTAACGTGATGTCTTCTTCATTACTAGCACTCTTATCTTACAGGTTGCACATAGTAATAACAAGTAAATATACTCTAATGTTCTGTGCATTAGAAATTATTTAATTATTTAAAACTAAATATTTCAAATTTCCTTCCTTTACGTGGCATTACTTTGCAGTACCTAAGCATTTCAAAAATTACCTTCTTACGCATTACGCTTGTGATTTCTCCCAGTACTTCACATTAGCAAAGAATTAGCATAATTATGTCACATTATTACGCATTACGCTAGTAATTTCTTCGAGTACCTCGAATTACCAAAAAATCAGGATAATTGCGAATTCATTGCAACATTTCAGGGAGTGGATGAATATTTAGCCCTCGGCTAAATAGAACATTCCAGTTCACATTGTCAAACGCCTTTTCAAGGTCGACAAGCGTTAAGAAAGTAGATTTGCTTTTCTTCATCTGCTTCTGTATCACTTGCCTCAATGCCAAGATTGCCTCTCTTGTTCCGACGCTTTTCCTAAACCCAAATTGATCATTATATAGGTTTTCATCAATTTGTTTTTGTATTCTTTTCATAATAATTCTGGTGACTATTTTTGACTCAATTTTCTGTATTGTTTACATGATATTGCATTTAATTTTTTAGGTATAGGTACTATTATGCATTTTATAAAAGTCTTTAGGCAATTCTCCAGTCTTGTAAATATTACATACTAAGTTGTACAGTTCTTACTAACTTGGTCGCCTGATTTTTTCAATAGTTCTCCCGGTATGTTATCCACTCCAGGAGCCTTCTTTCCTTTGAGGTCCTGCAATGCCTTCTCAAACTCTTCTTCCATGATAGATGCCCCTATGTCATCTTCTTTCTCCATGGGCAAGTTAACACTGTTTCTACTGTACAGTTGTTCCAAATATTCTTTCCATCTTTTCACTATCGTTTCGTCCTTATATATTAACTTTCCATCTTTGTCCTCAATGCTCATTGGCTTTCTTGTTTCAAAGAACTTCTTAATATCCCTATATACCATATCCATTTGTCCAGTTTTCATGTTGTCATTTATGCCTGCACAGTTTCCCATTAAATTCTGTTCCTTGTCTTGATTTGCCTTCTTTTTTATCTTGTGTCTTAAGGTCTTGTATTTCTGCTTTTCATCATCATCATTTGTGTTTTGATACTGTCTTCTTTCCCTTATCATATCTACAATTTCTTTATTTATCCACTATTTTCTTTTTTTCCTAATACAGTTTCTGTTGAGTCTAAAATGCTCTTCTTTATTTTGACCTACTTGTCTTCTAGTCCCACAAGTGTTCTTCAATGTCTCTTATGTTATCGTTTGTTTCTTCCATATAGAGCAGGCCTGGACAAAACCCCAGCTCGTGGGCCACATGCGGCTCGAGTAAACCTTATATGCGGCCCGGGAAATATTTTATAAACTACTAGGCCTGATGTTTACTTGAATATGTTCTCGGAAAATATTTCGTTTTACAAGAAATATTTATAGTCCACCTAATCTAACGAGAAAACCTAACAATATTGTTTTGTCTAGGCAAGTATATATGCTTCGGTAGTGGTATACAAATAAGTAAATAACTATTAAAAAAATAATGCGGCCCTCGGTCAAATTTTCTTGAGTAATATGGCACACCCAAAGATTTAGCCACCCCCGATATAGTAGTAGTAGTAGATATATTTTAGCACCCCCCGAGTATCTTCCATATAGAAATTTATATAACTGTGAATAATATGTTATATAATATTTTTACATATTATAAGTGTGGTTAAAACAGCGAATTTATCAATTCAGTATAATTGAACACCATAATATTTCGAATGAAAAAAAATAATTATCGGCAGATAGTGTTGGTAATCGCTTAGAAAACACAGTGTGCGATATAAAATTAATTCGCTTGAACTCATTTGTCTAAAAGGTAAATAACCGTCTAAGATGAGGGTTCTTAAACTGGGTGCCATTAGCGTATGCTAGGGGTGCCGCGGCAAAAATCAAGTATCAACAGAAACAGGACTTTTCTGGGTCAATAATTTGAGGGTAAAATGAACTAAACTCTCCATAAACATAAAGGAAATAATGAAAAATTCATTCGAACAGTTTCATTCGTGGCAATAAAGACAACTGAGCATTAAATTTTCACTGTTTTTTTGGAGGAAGTAGTCGAGCTGTTTCAAGAGATTTGTTTAGCCGGACAAGAGTGCCGCGGCGATTGAAGTTTGTGAACCGCTGGTCTAAGATGTTCCAATTATTATCCTTGTTGGTACAAATTTTACCTACTTTCGTATTAGAAACAATTTTCGTCCGCTCCTGTGTTTGGATTTTTACACTCCCGCCGGGAACAGTCCTGCTTCTTTCATGAATATATTTGTTTCTATTTGTTTCTCCTAGATAAATCCAAGAAGAAATGATTTTATGAGCGCCTGAATATTCCATTTAAAACAAACCGAGCATTTTATATAAAGCGTCTGTTTGAAATTCTAATAATTTAAAATTTCAGGCCTTTGACTGCGTTGCTCAATCGAAAGTGATTGAAAAGCTTAGTATTGCTGGAATAAGAGGAAAAGCAGAGCGATGGTTCCAATTATATATATCTAACCGGAGTCAATATGTAAAAGTTGGAAAGGCTACCTCAAAAATAACATCCATATCTGTTCGTGTGCCACAGGGAACAATTTTAGCTCCAATACTCTTCTCCATTTACATAGCGGACATTATTTATTATATCGGATCCGATTTCTGCACTATGTACGCTGATGATATTAGTGTGACTATTTCAGGTCCTTCTATAGAAGAAACGAAGCACACGGCACAGAATATCTTATCAAAAATGCACATATGGTTTGCTGCCAATAACTTATATTTAAACTTACAGAAAACTAAATATATTAGTTTCCAAAGCAACAAAAAAAAAAAATATCATGATGACATTGACCTAAAAATTAATAATACCAAAATTGAAAGAGCAAAGAACATAAAGTTCCTAGGTGTATTCATCGAAGAACATCTTAAATGGGATGTCATGATGGACGCTTTATTAAAAAAACTAAATGGGAAAGCATACTAAATTAGAAGGGTGAAAGATCTAATAGGAAAAACAGTTTTAATGCAAGTATACCATCCGGAAGTGGAATCTATTCTTGCATATGGTATTTTAGTTTGGGGTCATCTGAAGTCTCAAAAAGGCCGTTTTTAGCACAAAAAAGAATTATTAGGATAATTACAGGAATAAATTCGAATGTATCGTGTAAACCTAGATTTGTAGAATTAAATATTTTAACCCTTCCATCCATTTACCTATGGGAGGCAGCGTGTCATATCTTTAAAAATAAATGTAAGTTCTCTACAAATAAAGATATACATAACGTTAATCAAGAAACGCGTGCAAACTACGTAGTCAGAAGAATAATCTTACGCTTTGCAGTACAGCGCCCAATAAGCTGGGGGTCAAAATATTTAATAAGTTATCTATAGAAATCAAAGAACAAAAATCATTCAAAGCCTTTCGAAAATTAACGAAAGAGTTCCTAATTAAAAAATGTTTTTATTCAATAGACGAATTTCTTGTACAGACTTAAATCATTCAACAACAACAACAATCCTCGAGTTCAATCAATCAATACATCGTTGCTTATTTCCGTTGAATCACTAACGAAACGAAATCAAACTAACGAAATGCTCTTTCTCTAGTTCAGGCCTGGGTAAATAGCGGCCCGCGGGCCTCATGCGGCGCCTGGCGACATTTTATGCGGCCCACGAAGCATTTTATGATTTACTTTAATTAAAAAAATATATCTTTGTATAATATAAACAAGTTGGTTTACAAAAAAATTAGGTTGCTTTCGTGATCGTGTTGTGCCAAAATATTACTTCACTTAGAAAGCAATTACAAATTTATCTATACATAGTACCCACAATGAATGATCTTAATTCCAACATAAACATAACTACAAAAAATCCCTAAAGCATGTCTATGCCCACTGCCACTACCTTCTAACTTCCAATCTTCTTCTTTAGCCATTAGATCCATCGTTGGGCATAAGCCTTTCTGAATTGTTTTCATCTTTCCTTATTCTGTACTAGTTGGATCCATGCCAGTCCGGCTTTTCGTATGAGGTCATCATAGCATCTTATTCTATGATTCACCGGTCCCATCTCACCCTATCATTCCTTGTAACGTAACCTGCGCATCTTCATTTGATGATTGCAATTTTCTCTCCAATATTGGTGACAATTCAGTTATTGCTCGTATTCTTTCGTTTCGCTATCTGTACCTTTTTGTAATCCCCATCATTGACCTCTGCATTGATCTTTGTGTAGTTTCTAGTGCCATATGTCATCACAGGTAAAATGCAGGGCAATTAGGCGTTGAGCTATTTTCTTATTTCGCATGATGAATGATAGTTTGGCCACAACCACCCAACCTAGCATTATTTTCCTTCTAATTTTTTTCCTTCTGTTTGGTTTGGTTGATAGTAAATTTTTGTCCTAGGTACATGTACTCTTCCACCTTTTTGACTTCCTGTCCTCCCACTATTAACAATTTAAACAATTTTTCTCTCCTTTCTAGAAAAAAATGTCTCTTTATTGGCACGTAAATTGCATTCTAAACTTGCAAATATTTTTAAATTTGAAATAACACATTCGCAGTATCACTGGGTGTATAACTGAACTGCTCTTGTAATGTTGTTTTGAGATTCTCCATAAACTAATAAAATATCGACTTTTTGTTTTCGGTGAACATTGGTTGTTCTGTTCCTAAGTAAATTATCTGGGATTTTGAAAGGTTAATTTTCAGCCCTATTTTTTCAGATTCTCTTTGTTGGTCTGCAATTATTGTTGATCTAACAAATATTCTCTACTATGTGCCAAGATAATAATATCGTCAGCATATCTTAGATTGCTTAGTCGAGTTTCATTGATAACTTTGTCGTTCCAGTCAGTTTTCTTAAAATTCTTTTCCAATGCTAAAGTGAAGAGTTTTGGAGATAAGGAGTCACCTTATCGTACTCCTCTTTCTAGTTGGACATGTTTAGTTTTTTCGTGGATAATGTAAGTTGCGGTTGCTTCTTTGTTGCATTCTTTGTTGGTATTCGTCGAAATTTCTCTCTAGTCTGTTGGTGATTATTTTTGTCAGTAATTTGTATACATGTGACATTAGACTGATCAGCCAGTAATTTTCTTCATCTTGATGTTATCACATTGTGATAAAAGGACCACGTTAGCGTTTTTTTTCATTGTTTTCATATTTTTTGCTTGTCTTTACGCATTTGTTTAGTAGTTTCGTATTTTTATTTTTTTATGTTGCTTCTATAATGAAGTCATTAAAACACTCATATGGGTTCGTTAATGGCTCGCCGAGTGCGATACAATTTTCTCAATATGTATCAAAAAGTAAAAAAAAGTACAAAAACTCGTTCATAAGGCGTTTTTCACACTTGTCCATTAAAAACTCGTCCTGCGCTCGTCTGTTTTCTAAACATGCACGCGTGCTGAAAAATCGCGCTTATTGAACTCTTTCTTTAATATACAATTATTAGATTATCTCTCCATTCTCGTGTCACTTCTACCGTGATATTCTCATCTCCAATTGCTTTATTGGATTTCATGTTTTTCAAAGTAGTTTTTACTTCATTTATTACCTTCTTTTAATATACCTGCCACAATTTTATAGACACTGCACATTAAAATAACCATCAAAATAGATTTGTTTTTAATGCGACCCGCGATTAATTGTTCATCCGCAATATGGCCCTTCAGCCAAAAGATTTGCCCACCCCTGTTCTAGATCAACAAGATTTTAAATAGCTACTGCAGTTCAACTTCTTCAGTGGGTGTACTACTCTCCCCGACCAATCGGGGAATGAGCTTCCAAAGTCATGGTAGATATTGCTTGGTTACTCATGGTAGATATTGCAACTTCACTCCAGGTGTCAATAATATATTGAATAGCTTTATAAATGTTGTACTCTTTTCAAAAATTGGTTAACGATTTTTCGTTCTGTCCACCAACAGCTCTACTATTTGCCTAAATATATTTCGATGGTAGTAACTATTAAATTAATGTATTACGGCTTGGTCCTTAGTTGAATAATAGAGGTTGTATTTGGAGGAAGAAATATGATTTTTATATTTTCATCCATCACATGATCCATCACATGATGGATTACGGCATTATCAATTAGTAACAAAATCTTAAATGGTGGATTATTTTCCAAGTTTTTTTTCGATCAAATGAAGTTTTCGATGAAAACAAGTCATCTTGAAGAGCATCAGTTAGTTTTCCAAATGACAGGTAATGCTGTTTTAGGAACAATCATTCGGGTTCTTGGGGTTTCACTGTTAGAAGTGGTTTGATTTTGCAATTTCCAGTAGCATTTCCAACAAGTAAAAGGGCCTATCTTTAGAAACCTTAAATCCCGGCAAAGATTTTTCTTGTTGTGATATGTATATAAACGTTCTTGAATAGTTTCTAACACAAGCCTGTGTCATCATTAAAAATTTGTTGTGTAATCCTCATTCTTTATTATTTCTGTTCGACCCTTGACCATTTTTTTAGCTACTTCTGTGTCTGCACCGGTAGCTTTACCCACTATTTGTATGTTAACTTGTGTAGTTTAGAACGACTTTTAAACTTTTTAAATAATCGTGGCTTGCAGTAAATGTATCAGCACTATCCCCATTTTTGTGTATCTTGTTGTCTTGGGGCCCACTGTTTGAACGCAGAGGAGTTGCAGTCCTTGAATACCACCCAGATGCTGCAGTTCCTAAAGGAATCAGAACTAGAGGAGGTTTAGAAGAAGATGGTCGTCACCACCAAAACTACAATCTACATTTTTACGCTTAATATCCCTAAAAGACTTTATCTTGTACGAGCATAGGACTTATTGGAATTTGTTGGTGCTACATATATGCTATTCACGTAGTCAGCATTATTTCCATTTTGTCTATTAATGTTCCTTTTTTCTTTGTAGTAATTGCATCAGTATTTAGCTTTTACATGATTCATTATTTAAAATCTATGGATTATAATTGTTATAAAATCGAAATCACGTAAGTCGAGATCGTGTAAGTCGAAAACTGAGTGTATTCAAAAAGGTCTTGTAAAAAATTACGTAAACTATAGTCCATTTTTTAAGAATGCAGTACAGGGAAGATAGGGTTTTTATGGCCTTGTTCTCAGATTGGCTTAAATCGAGTAGAAGTTCACACATACGGTATTTACTTCTCCATCTCAACCTCTATTCTCTCTTTCTTTTCACATACATTTGCAGCTGTTAGTTGTCAATGGCTGCCGTGTCAATTCACAATTATCATCTGATCTGTTTGTATCATTTAGATTTTTTGCGTTTATTTATTTGTTTGTATTTTATTACCATTGTTGCCATTTGGAGTATTTAATCAATAATAATAAGATATTCAATCATATCAATTTTATATTCAAGATTGAACATTTGTCATAGTGTAAATCAGGTTTCTAGTTACTGCATTCTTAAAAAAATGGACTATAGTTCCATAGACTCTAATAAACATAAATAAGATTCAGAAATGTAGATCACACAAAATCAGATCTTAAAGGGTTAAATAGAATAAAAGAACATTAATTACGTAAGCTTTTGAAAAATTAAGAACTTCTTAATTACCTTACCTTATTATTAATATTATTATTAATATTATTCTCGTAATGGTATTCTCTTTTAATTTGTCCCATCATTCGTTGTTTAAAATTTCAATTTCGTCGTTTTAACGCAATTTAAAAAAAAAAATTGACTTTAAAAGGACAAAAATAGACAAGTTAATAGTAGTTTATGATACAAGTGTGTGAAGAAGGGCTTTTGTGCATGAGTTGCGAAGTTTAAAAGCACGAGCCGAAGGCGATTGTTTTAATCAGTCTTTCACACGTGGGTCATATATTATTTTATCTACGAAGCATGTTAAAATACTGTTGATTGTACAAAGAAATAATTGTTTCTTATAGGTAGTATTGTAAAAATTGTAATTTTGACAGACAACATACTTTCACAAATCACTGACACAAGAAGGCTGGAACGTTCAGCGCCTCCGTGAAAAAAATTGCTAACTAGTAAATACGCACAGTGACGGGAACACTATTTGGTTGTTGTCGATGTAATCTAGGGCAGCGGTTGCCAAAGTGGTGGTCCGCAGACCACTAGTGGTCCGCGAGAAAATTTCGCTGGTCCGCAGAAAAATGTGGAATATACTTACTCATCATGTTAAGTTATGTTTTAAGATGCATTAAAACATGATTCAATTCATAACAATACGTGACAAGTTATAAAAACTTCTGTCGTTTACTGTACACACTGGCCATTGGACGAGCCGTCTTCCATCTCTGTCGCGCAGAATCGTACTCTTTCTGCGCATAGAATAACGCCGCGGGAAATAAGTCGTCCGGCTGCTGAATGTTTCAAGTTTTTTAATGTGAGTTATTGGAGTCAGTTTTAATATTAATATACTGCTGAGTATCTACATTAAACAATAGAACACACCGTAAGTACCAAACTTTTCATTTTAATAATTGCACGGTTACGTCAATATATAACCTCAATTTTCACACTTCATAATATTTATTTATAATAACTAACAGCGTTCCGTGCTGAACCCTTTCGTTACGGACTTTTATATATTGACACTTAGATTTAAAACAGGTATGATCTTAAATCTTAACCATGTACATATTTTCTTTTATTTGATATTTATTGGGATAAAATGAGTTTGACTTTTCTAAATTTCTTTTTATTTTATTTTAGATTGAAATAAATTAAACCCATAATCAGTGAAAAAAGCAAAAGAATATTTTGCATTTCTTTAGTAATGCAAAAGGTAATGAGAACGATAATAATAACATTAACAATACTTCACCTAACCGTGAACTGATCAATAAATCAGACCCTCCACAGTCTTCATCAGGCACCATTAGGAAACACGTTGGAACGGGAGGTGGAGAGAAGAAAAAACACAAAGTATCAAGAAAATATCATTCCTACTACTTAAAATTTGGATTCATTGAAGAACCTGACAGTGAGCTGGATCCACGGCCTCTCTGTGTTGTATGTTCTGAAAGCCTATCTAACGATGCATTAAAACCTTCAAAACTTGAAAGACACTTGAATTCAAAACAGCAATTTAGCAAAAAAACCGCTAGAATATTTTAAAAGAATGCATGAAAATATGCAAAAGCAAGTCTAATGTCTAATAATACTATCAAGCTCTCTATGTCTAATAATACTATCAAGCGCAGAATCGAAGATATGGCCGAAGACATTGAAAATCAGATAATAAAAATGGTGAAAAATTCTTCATTTTATTCAATCCGACTTGACGAATCTACGGACATTACAAACAAAGCACTTCTTCTTTGTTTTGTGAGGGTTGAGTGTGAAGGAGAGTTACATGAAGAACTACTTTGTTCGCTTAATTTGCCGGGTAGAACAACCAGCTCTGAGATTTTTGAAGCACTTAATAGTTATTTCCGGGAACATGAAATTGATTGGAAAAAATGTATTGGGATCTGCACAGATGGTGCCGCAAATATGACTGGACATCTTTCAGGAATTGTTGTAAAGGTGAAGAATGTTGGTCACCCAGACATTTTATCTACACACTGCATTATACATCGAGAACAACTTAAAAATGTCCCCAGAACTACACGAAATATTATCAAATGTCATTGAAATTATAAAGGAAATTCGACACAAAGCACTCAATTCTAGAATATTTGAGGCACTTTGCGAAGAAATGGGTTCCGAGTATACTCATCTTCTTCGTCATGCTGAGGTGAAATGGCTGTCGAGGGGCAAAATATTGACCCGACTATTCGCCTTGCGGGAAGAAGTCAAATTATTTTTCCAGCAGAAAAATAATCCGAAATTGCAAAAATGCTTGTCCGACAATGAATGGATAGCAAAGCTTGCATACCTGGCAGATATTTTTTCCCTGTTAAATGAACTAAAAATATCTTTGCAAGGACAACTTAAGGACGTGTTCACACTACGAAGTAAAATGGATGCGTTAAGAAGAAAATATTACTGTGGCAAACGCGGTTGGTTGAAGACGATCTGCAAATGTTTTCTAATTTTGATGAATACACGAAGGAGAATGATGTTAACCAGCAAGTGGTAACCCTAGTTAAAAAACACTTGGAATCACTTACAGAATCTTTTGCTCGTTATTACCCAAAGAATGAAGATCCCAGACATGGTAATATGTGGATAATAGATCCGTTTGCAGCGAACATTCAGGATAGTAAGTTAAGCATGCATCTAAAAGAAAGCCTCATCGACCTATCGTCCGACGAAACTCTCAAATTTAAATTTCATTCATCCTTATCAACACCTCAGTTTTGGCTTTCCATAAAAAGTGAATACCCTTTGCTTAGTGAACAGGCGATGAAAATTCTGATTCAATTCTCCACAACTTATTTATGTGAAAAAGCCTTTTCATCTGTCACAGTCATCAAAACACGGTACCGATCTCGGTTTGAAATAAATGCAGTTCTCCGTCTTGCAGTAACAACATTGGATCCAAATATCCATAATCTTATTTCAAGTAAGCAGGAACATCCATCACACGAGGAATGTATAACGCTAAAAGTTTGATATATTTAAACCATCTTTTAATTGTTTTGTTTGTACAATTTTTGTTTAATTTATTATGGTTTATTAATAAAGCTATGGTTTATTAATAAATATGGTTTATTTATAAATAAATATTAATAACTTGGTTACTATTAATAGTTTCATTTTATTAACTAGGTACATTTTATGTGTTCTTTGATCACAATTTTTTTTATAAATATATTTAACACTTAAAAAATCCTATTAGTGGTCCGCGGGATTTAAATTATGAATTAACTGGTCCGTGGGGTCAAAAAGTTTGGCGACCGCTGATCTAGGGTAACCTAGGTTTAATCTAGATTAAGTTATGGTTAGGTTAAGTTATATTAGACCCAGGTAAATCCAGACTGAGAGACCGAGACTTCTTGATTCAAAATAAGAAACATTAATTCAATTTTATTCAATTAATTCAATTTGTTTTTTGTTTAGTGACTCAAGTTGTTACCATAGTAACAACAAACAGAAATCCTTTAATAATGAAGCTCCAATTTGATTTGCGTAGGAGTTTGACGCACGATTTGTATACTTTTACACACGATTATAATAATGGCATCCTTTACATACAATAATGTATTTTTTAATGTGTTCATTTTGGTGTGCGAGTAGTTAAAACCAGTTTTGAATATCAAATAAAGTTACATTCTTGATTAAGTTAGCTTGATCTATTGATTGTTGGTTTTTAAGGTTATTAATTATCTGAAAGTCTGTTATTATCTAAAAAACATAAGCTAAGAATAAGAGAAAGCCAGTTTATACGTTTCGATTATGGATCTGGATGATTTAAATTTAGAAAGCTACCAACACAATGTACAAACATCAAATGACCTTACGAAAAGAGAAATTTATATATACATACAAATATATATATATATATATATATATATATATATATATATATATATACATACATATATATATATATATATATATATATATATATATATATATATATATATATATATATATATATATATATCCGGCTTCTTCATGTTATAAATGTATCTAATTTTAGTTTATTAAAAATAATTTGTTTACCTAGTGTATTACATGTCGACCTTCACAATATCAAACGTGTTCTCAAAAAACACATATAATTAATGTAACCATCATATTATTTATTGTATTTTCATTTAAATATGTTCGAAATTAATTATGTTTGCGGTTTTGGTTATGCGGAATGGAAAGCAATGCAGCTGTATATCGACGAATTTATAAGTCTCATCACAGTTTTATATTAGCCGTAAATTATTGTCCGTGATTTGTTAGTCGCCTGTTGTTTTCTTGTTTGCGACGTTTCGAAATCACGAACCGTAAAATCATGTAATTTATAACAAAGTTGTGTGTAGTCTATATGCACACATGACCATAAATAATATCCTCACACAAATAAAACTGTATAAAACTATATATAATGTGTATAAAACTATATATGTTTAGAGAAATGGATATTATATTTATATTATATCTCTTTTCCGGTGAAAGTTTTTCAATGGAACATCGATATTTATGACGTTAAGTACTCTAAATGACATAGATTTGTAAATTAGAAAGTGTGACGGGTTTCTCAGCAACTAGAAAGGAATCTTGCGACATTTTAAAACAATTTGCTTCCATCGCGCTCCAACAGATAATTAATTGCTTTTCTACCTCTTTTTATACTTTTCGTCTCTCAACACACCGCGCATTAATTAAGTTTCATAATTAACATTCCTTATAAGATGTCCTTTTTAAAAGTAAATTAATTTAATTTTTACTTTAAAACATTTAATGAAATAATGGTTACTTGTTAACTGTTGGTTGAGGATACATATGAGGTGAAAGTTAAACTCCTTAAGAAATCAAGTTAATATAAATTTGGTTTTAGCATTGCCATTTTTATTTTATTTAATATTTTTTTTTTTAATAAATATTAAATTAATACGAGGTTTGTTCAGAAAATAACCGAAATTTATATTTTAAACTTTATTATTAAATTTATTATTAACATATTATTGTCTCGTGACTCCTTTAAGTATTCCCCTCCTCTTTTCACACACTTTTCCCAGCGATGTTTCCATTTGGCGAAGCAGTCCTGGCTTCATAAGAGATGGCCTTCAAGATATCTAACGAATTTGTTTTGATATCAGAAATGCTGTGAAAATGGCGTCCAGAAGTCGCAAGGAGCCAGGTCTGGCAAGTAAAGAAACTTCCGGCGGAAAGACTGAAGTCATCAGATTTTTTGCACAAAACTGACGAATTGACAAACCTGAGTGTGCGGGCGGGCGCATTGTCGTGGTGTAAGAGAACCATTGTCTCGCCACAATTCTGGTCCCTTTTTGCGGATTTTGTCACGTAACCGTTGTAAATCGCATTGATAGTACACAATTAGGTTAGGTTAGTTCTTAGGTTAGGTTCTCTTTTAATTTGTCCTATCATTCGTTGTTTAAAATTTCGTCGTTTTAAAACACAATTTTATTTTTTTCCTAAAAAAGGGACGGAATTGGACTCAAACAATATACAAGTTAAAACAAGTTATAATTGAATATTAATTATATTTTACATTCTTGAATATATTGTATTGTTTCTTTTTTCTGTAGTTTCAGGCAAAACTTTAAGAAACTTTAATGGTTGCTTCAGAAAATCGCACATTTCAAAACTCGCCTTAACACTTAAACCACGTTGCACTCAAATGCCAATATCACAACAACTGAATGAGATATCCTCAAACAATCCAATCAAACAATCAAACAAAACAATCCAAAAACACATGGCTACAAAGAGGAGTTACGTATTGGGCATGATGTGTAATTTTGAAAAAGTGTTCTATTATATTCTAAAGTACCTACTATTTCCACAAATATATATTATTTCTGCAGGAAACAAAGTTTTATTAAAAAAAAAAAGATATTGAAATTCTACGTTTAAAATTCGCTCGAAAGCGATCGCTGGTGTCATGGCGTCTGCTTGTGACGTCAAGTGTTTGTAAATCTACCGCGAACATTAGAGCCGAGAGAACATTAAGACCGAGAAGATTATACTCACATTCTAGTTTTGACGTTTAAACTCTGTTTAAAACAAATCAACTATAGATAAATTACAACTATTTACCGTGGTTAAACCTTGTTCCATGTTTTGAGAACACAAAAATAAGCAACTGATAAATGGAAATCACTAAATACTTTATAAACGCAAGTAACAACAATTAAATAGTGCATAGATCGTCGAAGTTCGTACGAGATTTACGAACTCGTGACGTAATTCACTCCGATTGGTGTTCAACTTATCATGGAGGACTACTGCATTTTGTAGTTTTGTGTTATTAAAAATATTATCAATCTCGTACTAAATATGAAAATAATAGTATATTTTGCAACTAGGGCGGTAAGTTGTCAATTGGTCACAAGAGCGAAATTGGGCGCACGAACGAAGTGAACGAAGTGCACATTCACTCCAAAGGGCAATTGACAATACCCCCCTTGTTGCAGATAATATTTTGTATTACTCATGCGAGGGGACGTATCTTACAAGTATGGGTGTCACATCTGCTAAGTTGGCAGGATCAACGGGGACAAAAATAATTCCGCGACGGCACATAATAATCCGCTTTTTATCCGCAAACGATTGAAAAAAAAATAAAAATAAATTCTCGCACTTCCCATTTCCCGGGAAAATGGGGTCCCGCTCACTTAACAGAAAGTTATCGGAACCCACCCTAAAAATATTTTTTTTGAGGAAATATGCACCCGAATTATCCGCTTTTTATCCGCAAACCAACACCGCGAGAAAAAAAACCGCGCTTTTCATTTCCTGGGAAAATTTGTGAATTTTTTTTACCGGGAAATGGGAAGTGCGGGAATTTTTATTTCCTCGTTGGTGGTCTTGCCAACTTAACAGAGGTTTTGGGATCCAGGGGCCATCCAAAAAAATAGATTAAAAAATGAAGAATTTGCTTTTTCAATTGTCTCTGGTGATGTGGATTCGTCATAAGAACTCTCATTAGTATCCATTATCACCTTAGAATTTGCACTCATTTTAAAACGTTCTCTTTAATTTTCATTTTGTAATGAAAAAAAAAATGCTGTCACTTTGACTTTGACGACACTGCTGTCACTTTTTTAATATTAAGGTTTTGATTGTGTTTATTTTATTTATTTGTTATTTTTTAATGTAACTTACCGATATTGAATATTTGCGTACGTTACCCAAGTTATGTGGTAAATATGCATTATCACAATATGCATATGTGGTAAATATGCATTTGTCGCACTAAAAAACTTGCGCCAAGATAGTACTTTAAACGCATGAGTAATAAAAATACATGTTTTACAATCTATTATTCCTATCTCATTAGATAAAGGCATTATTTTTGTGATTCTTGGTTACTGTCATCATGCCCATTAAAAATGTTCGTGAAATGTTCAAAATTCAAAAAGGTGATTACGTAATTCAAATTATAAATTAATGTTGGTGAAAAAAGCTAGAGTAGATGTTAATGAGTAGTTGGAATGTATGAGTGCGTTAAAACGGATACGGAATTTGATCACAGACCGCGCGTAATCCCCGGGAGGAACACTCCGTCGCCGATTTTGGGCCCTAATCACCGACAAGTGTCTCCCCATACCACCCTTATACCATTTTACAACGCACTGAATATCATTATCTTACCAAATCCCCAACATTAATCCCACACGCATTGGGAAGAAAGTTGTGCGTAAAACGGGATTATCAAATTATTCAAATGGAACACTTTAATAATTACTTAAAAACCCCCAGAAGATAAGAGAATTGAAATTATATATTTAACTTTACATCAGTCTAATTTCATTACTCCTCACAGTAATTAATTAATTACTAAATTCGCTTATCCATAAAAAACCTATTTTTAGTCAGTTATACGAGTATTTACCCTTTTTTGTAATTAATGGTGTAAAATTCCTGAAGTATTTCGAAGCGGGAGAAACCAGTGACATATAGGGCGTGCATCAAGCTATTCGGAGATCGATTCCAAACTCAATCACGTAGCGGTCGTAGCCGACAAGGTGTAATTACGTATAAAATAGTTATATTAAAGCAATTAATTAGAATTGATATATAATGAGAATTCTCCTAGTCAAGTGAAATTAAAACTTCAAAAAATAACAAGAGCGCCATAAACATTCAGAATAAATTGAAAAGCGGCCAAAATATTTCTCTCTAGCGGTCTTAAAATAAAACTGTTTTCTGTATTTATGACTAACGAAAATTGAATGATTTTACATAAAACACACACCATAAAATATTTTAATGATTCTCTGTTGCTATCCAAATAAATTAACCTGCATAGAACATAACAAAATCATTGTTCTTGTTCTATATATTCCAGTTTTATTTACAGTTTTTGATATTTTATTTTCTTGTATATGTTGGGTTTCTGGCCAACAAATGACAATGCAAAATAAAATCTTAGTTCTGTGAAATGTTGCAAATTCTGTGCAATCAACTGTATTATAATTTTTGCATTACGTTTTATAATTTCTCAGTTGAGTCGAGTTAATTCGATTATTAAATGGAATGGATAAACAGATAATCGGGTATGTATAATATATAGAGAGAAAAAAGATGAAAGGAGTTGCATGTGAGAAGACAAGTTTTCGTTCTACGGCTGGAAACTCCTCTTCGTTTTCCTCTTGTATTTCGTATTGCTGCCGCACCGGTCTTACCTTATTGGGCATAACATCTCCTATAAATAACAGTTGTATTCAACAGGAATTTTATTTCGCATTATTTTATACCAATGTAATATTAACCATAACTATTATGCTTTATTATTTTATTTTAAAGAAATAAATTAGAAAACGGTTTATAAGATATTATTTGCGGCTGTCGAGGATAGTTCTAGAAAATCTATTTTTAGAGATAATGCGTCTTTTTGGTAAATAAAGCCTTGTATTTCCAAGAGTTCACGTGAGAAGGTTTTTTTTCAGTCAAAGCATGCCAAAGCAACAATCAATTCGTTCCAGTTGGACAAGCATTGACAAGCTGCAGGAGATGTATCTTCCTAAAACGTGTCCATTTTCTTTATTTTTTTTCACTTGGATATACTTCTTGCATTGTTTTATTGACATCGCGCGCGCCTCTTTAACACGCTTTTTCATTGTCTTCGTTCTTCGAAAACTGTGGACGTGATGCCGCCTCCTCTTTCTATATACCGAATTAAAATTGAATTTCATTTACTAAAAAGAAATGGTTTTCTTACGGTCATGATTGCTATCGCATGCCTCTACATATTTCATTTGGAAATACCGTCGCTGATTTTATCGGTGAGATTCTCGCAGCATTTTTGAAATTACTTTAGCTGCCCTCTATTGAAATGCCATATACATAAAATGGGTTCACATTTACACAAATTAAGTCAACTTGTCAATGGAAATTCTACATTTTTATTTTTTACACTATTTGTCATTATAGAACAGTTATAAAATTCCACTTTAAAAATCTCATGGAGTAAATAAATGACATTGCTAATTATTTATACCAAATTATACTATCTTAAATAGTAATTACTGTCCAAAATGTCTTTTCTGTCAATTAAATTGTACCGAGTTTAAAGTGACGAATCGAATTAAAGTAGGGGTAAATAGTACAGTTCTTGGTCAGTCGAGAGTGATTGATCATATTTTGAAAACTTTATAACTATAAGACAATCTTTTGGTGACATAATTTTTTATTAACAGAAGAAAATTCTAAATTCTTTTCTGTACTGAATACAACCCGTAACTTTTTTATAATTTAAAGTTTCGTGTGTTTATTTAATTTATAAAATGACAAGACCGAGAATCTTCCAAATTTACGGCTTTTTAGACAGAAATTTACAAAAAGTGATCCTATTATATCTAGATATTTTCATGATTAAAACATGATTTTTGTGCGGATTTTTGACATTTGTAAATCAATACAGGTTTAAGTTATAGAAAAAAAGTATTTTAATAAAAATAAAGCACTGATTGTCCAATAAATATCACACGATAAGCGGTAAAAATAGTGATTGGTCAATTACTATTCTTAGGTTAGAGTAACTATGTGACATGTGACAGTAAGTTTTAACTTATAAATAAGAACATAAGAAGCTGAGCATAATGGTTTTGATTAAAATGTGGATTTACATTTATATCCTAAGACTTTATAAAAGACAAGACTAGACAGATAAGACTAGAGAGACAAGAATAGACAGACAAAAGTAGACAGACAATAGTACACAGACAAGAGTAGACAGACAAGACTAAACAGGAAGGACTGGACAGACAAAACTAAACAAACAAGACTGGACAGATAGGAATAAATAGATAAGACTAGACAAACAGTACTAGACAGGGAAGACTATGAAACTCATATGAACGAAGCAGCGAATGTAGAGTCGATCCAAAACAATGTAACATGGTAAATTCAACGCCGCCGTAAAAGAGGACCTAGAAAGTCCATAATAATTTACGGTAGTAACGATGATGTAACTGAAATAAAAGCGGCCTTGAAGTATGAGGACTTACTTGTATTTCGTCTGGATCCAAAACTAAACGAAAAAGACAATTACATACTTAACAAACAAAAACTTAAAACAAGTAATGTGTAAAAAATACAATCTAGACATCCGAGTGAATACTAGTCTGTCAAGGTCTCGATGCCTTCTGAGGATTTTCAGGCTCTAAATAAACCCAAAACATGGCCTCGTAACACCAGTATGAACCGTTTTTTGGTGAAATTAGAATAGAAATCGACATAGAAGTTGTGAAACACCATATGGAACATAACACAGCATCATCAACTGTACAATTAGTAAAGCAAAATGTACAGTCACTAGGAAATTCGGTTGGCACCTTAGAATTTATGCTGGAAAAAATCAAAAACTGTCGAATTCTTACAGAACACTGGAAGAGCGCAGAACAAATTGAAACCTTGAAATTAAAAAAAATTGAACTAACGGTCCACTTTTGTAGACTGGCAGGGGCACACGGATGTGTCGCTATTTATTGCAGATAAGGAATCACTAGTACATCAATGACCGATATTAGTCCCATTGCCGAACAAAATATATTTGAATGTGCTGCTATAGAATCTGATCTAAACAGAGATCATATAATAGTAGTGGGAATTTACAGAGTCCAAAATTTAATGAAGCATTTCCTTAAGTAAGTATCAATAGCAGACGAATGACGCCCCGGGTCTTTTCAAATAAAAAACTAAAGGATATGAAGGACCGTAACAGTAAATCAATTTTACAATAAGCTACGCAGAAGGTACGTGAAATTGCTACGCGATGAGAAAAAAGCCGGTTTAACAAACAGCTAGGAGAATCACCCAACGTTCAGAGAACAACATGGAATTATATAATAATTATATTATAAAACAAGTTACAGGTTACAAAACAACTAGTGTCTTTCGATGGTATTGAAGAACCATATTTATTGTCCACATATATCAACAATTTCTTTGCTGATAATGCGAATAATATATCTGAAGCACAACCTAGAGTACCGTTTAATAAAATAGTAGACAATCATAATACAATCTTTTAAATCCAATTTTCGAAGAAGAGTTATGGAATACCATATATAGTCTTAAAAATAAAAAAAAGTGCGAGCAATGACGATATTCCTAGTGTGGCAATAAAAAATGCTATTTCCAGTGTCTTAATCAACTACAGCATATTATAAACAATTTAATTAAATTTGGGGTATTCCCAGATACTTTAAAAGTGGCGCTAATCTATCCGATTTTTAAAGCTGGTGATAATTCGTCAATCAGTTATTACAGACCAATTAACATTCATTCAACATTTTTAAAGATTTTTGAAAAACTAATATGTAATAGATTGCTGTCTTTTACAAGCAAACATAAAATTATTAGTCAACAACAGCATGGCTTAATAAAGAGGAAGAGCACATATACCTCATGCTACCAATTCAAAGCGGGTGTTATTCAAAACTTGGATGCAAAAATATATACCATGGAATGTTAGTTGACCTGTCAAAAGCCTACGCTCTAGTTGACCATGATATACTTTTTGAAAAACTGAACAGTTTTGGATGCAGAGGAGTCGTGTTGGACTGGATAAAATCCTATTTATATAATAGAATCCACATCACCAGGTTAGATACTCCGAGTAGCATAGTGAAATCCATGCCAAGAGTAGTAAATATGGGGATTCGGCAAGGTAGAACCATTGGCCCATCATTATTTACACTCTACATTAATGACCTAACACAAATACCTGGTCAATGACTGGTCAATGGTTTGAGTTATTTCTGCAACACAGGAAACAGTTTGTGAAAATTGAGCATAATGGTAATATTGGAACTTTTAAATCAATAAAAAACAAACATCGAAATCCCGCAAGGAAGTGTCTTGGCACCGACATTGTTTTCCCTATATATGGCCGATATGATAGAATACACTGAAGCCGATCATTGTGTTCTATATGCTGATGACTCCTGTTTTATCATATCTAAGGAGAATAGACAAATTACAGAAGCGTCGACCAACAGGCTGCTTCAAGGCATCTTTGAGTGGTATAGTGGAAACAACATGTGCTTTAATGTTAACAAAACAAGATACATCATATTTCAAACGGTAAGAAGAGCTATCACGGGTAACCTGGAACTACAGATTGGGCAGGATAAGCTGCAGAGAGCAAGTCAAGTGAAATTCCTTGCAATATACCTGGAAAAGCACCTAACAAGGAACACAACAGCGAACAACATTATATGTAAAATAAATAAAGTATGAGCCCCATACGAGTAGTCCATACCCTATAACAGATTGTATTTTGAGCGTGGAAGATCTGTACTTGTATGGGTTTACTGATTTTGTGGCGTATATATCTTAGCAGATATGATATATACGCCAAAAAATCAGTAAACCCATACAAGTATAGATCTTCCACGCAGAAATAGAATATGTAATAGGGTATGGAATACTCGTGTGGGGCTCATCGTCACAAGCCCAAAAGAGAGCCATCAGATGTCTTACGGGCATCTCTATTAGAAACTCATGAAAACCCCACTTTATAGAATTAAGAATTTTAACGGCCCCTTGCACGCATATCTGAGAATTATTAGTCTGCTACTTTCACAAGAACAAAACTCAATTCTCCACCAACAAAGATCTACACAGCCATAATATAAGAAATCGTGAAAAGCTCTATTGCCATAAGATAAATTTGACAATTAGTAGTAAGGCTCCGGATAAAATAGGTATCAGAACTTACAATAGTTTGCCGGACAACATAAAATCAGATAACTCACTCAGAAGTTTCAGGAAAAAATATAAAAATCTATTGATTGAGAAAGCCTACTATAGTCTGGAAGAATACTTCGAAGACAAAGTGTAGCTGTGAAGAACTTAATTAAGCCTGAGACCCTTTTGTTATTATCACTGATACTGTTGACTCTTTTATTGCTGTTACTATGACTATTATTATCTTATATATCCTGTTTGTTCTCTAATGACATGTTCAGTAAGTGCGAATGTACCTCTGTGAATTAATAAATATATTTGATTTGATTTTAATAGACAGACAAGATTGGAAAGAGAAGACTAGACAGACAAGACCAGACAGACAAGACTAATAATATGCCACCTCTTCTAATAATACATTATAGAATTCTTCCAGAGCAGTTGTGATAGATTTGCCTATGCAAAAACCATGTTGTTGTGTCGGTATTAGCTTATATTTCTCTATAAATCCAGTCATTCTTTTTAACATACAATATTCGATAATTAATCGACAACAATAGTCTCGTGTATGACTATTGTATCTCTGTATCGTCTATGACTATTGTATCTCGTCTATTACTGGATTTATACAGAAATATAAGCTAATACCGACATAACAACATAGGTTTTGCATAGGCAAATCTATCACAACTGCTCTGGAAGAATTCTGTAATCTATTATTAGAAGAGGTGGATAAAGGGAAACACCCCATAGGGATTTTCTGTGACCTGACTAAAGCGTTCAACTGTGTCTCGCACAACACCTTGATGAACAAATTATATGATTACGGGACACGAGGGATAGCTTGGAGATGAATTAGATCCTACCTGACAAACAGGAAACAATACGTTACGGTGTCGAATGGAAACGAATTGGGCCAATGTGACATAGTAGAGACAAATATTGGTGTTCCTCAAGGGAGCATTTTACCTCCTATATTATTTCTATTATACATCGCAGATTGGACAGAACTACGCGAACGGGCCTCATTGCACCTTGTAAGCTAATGATACAAGTTTTATTGTGCCGCGGAATAATTTAGAAGAGAACACTGAACAGGCCAAGTTACTGTTAAAATCTCTGGATAAATGGTTCTCTGCGAATACTCTGCACCTCAACACAAATAAAACAGAGTACATAATATTTAAAACTGTAAGAAGTTCACATATTTCAAACCTCGACCTTAAATAAAAAATCAACAAATTAAAAGAACTGAGCGGGCAAAACTCCTAGGTATTTATCTCGAGGAGCAGCTTCGTTGGGTAACAACAACGCAGAAAATATGTGCAACTCTCTACATAAAAAAGCCTTTCAATCAAGACAACTGAGGAGACTTTTATACACAGACGATCTCCGAATCTGGTATTATGCCGAGGTACAATCGTTACTGGCTTACGGCATTATATCATGGGGAGCTTCGTCATAACTAGAAACAATACTAATCGCACGCAAAAGAATTATCAGAAACATGCAAGCAATAAATGTTTCAGGGTCATGAAAATTTTAAATGCCCCATTTAAAAATGCTGTGAATTTTTACAGTCGTAAGCCTTTATATAATCGAAACCGTTTCGTACATTCACAAACACCGAAGTAAGTTCAAAAAACACGAAGACAAGCATAACTATAATACCAGAGGTAAACATCTTTTGGATACCAAGAGGAGAGACACTTAAACCCTATGCAGTAATGGAGTCGAAAACAAAGGAAATCAGATTTACAATCATGTTCCAACTAACCTGACAAGATATTCATCCCACAAGAAATTTTGTAATAAGTTAAAGGAGGTGCTACTCACTAATACAATATATTCACTCGGTTAATTTTTTTCTTGTAAATTTAATTATTAATTTGTAAGATTCATGACATTTCCTATAGATACTTGTATCTTAATTGGGAAATAAGTATTTTGATTTGATTTTTGACTATACAGACATGATTAGACGTACAAGACTAGACAGACAAGACTAAACATACAATACTAGGCAGACAAGACTACAAGGACAAGACTAGACAGACATATTGTCTAGTCTAGGGGACCTGTCTGACAATCAGTTTGGATTTAGAGAAGGTCGACAGACAGTGGATGCCATAAAAAAGTGATTAAAATTGCCACAGAAGCTAGTGCCTACTCAGCTCGACACCGGAGACTGGGTGCCGTAATAACACTCGATGTGAAGAATGCCTTCAATAGTGCCTCGTGGCAACAAATATTAAATGAATTGAGAAAGAGGAAGATAGAGGATAGCCTTATTAATATTTTAGTGTCATATCTATCGAAAAGAGAGCTCATCATAGAGGCAGAAGGAAAAATTAAAAAAATAAGGATAAACAGTGGTGTACCACAGGGATCAGTCTTGGCCCCCACCCTGTGGAATATACTCTATGACGACCTGCTGAAAACGGAAATGCCGAGGGGAATAACCTTAATTGGATTCGCCGACGACGTGGCGATGGTGGTAACCGCAAAACAAGAATCCATCCTAATGGATACAGGTAATACGGGGCTACAAAGAGTACAAAACTGGCTTGAGCAGCGGCAACTTCAACTGGCGCCAGAGAAGACGAAAGCAGTACTTTTAACACCCAAACGAACGACATCCCTGATCACTTTTAATGCCAAAGGTTTTACGGTAACCACTACTACAGCTGTAAAATATCTGGGAGTATGGCTGGACACCAAGTTATCCTTTGTGCATCACGTGAACAAAATTACTCAGAAGGCGGAAAAGACGGCAAATGCTCTCGCTAGTCTTCTGCCAAATATCGGCGGACCCAAAGGATCCAAACGAAAACTACTTCTTAGCGTGGTCCAGTTGCAATTATTGTATGGAGCACCAGCCTGGCATATTGTTACAGAAACTAAAACAAGAATTCTTAGTCTTACTAGAATCGTGCGTTTGCTGTGTATCAGAGCATGCTGCGCATACAGGACAATATCAGCGGAAGGCGTGGGAGTTATAGCAGGAATTCCTCCGGTAGAACTCCAAATCAAAGAAAGACTGGAAAAGTATAACGGGATCAAAAAGGTAAAAGCCAGAGAATATTTGATGAGGAGATGGCAAGAAAAATGGAATAATGCAACTTATGGACGATGGACTTGGTTCTTAATTCCAGATATAGAAAAATGGACAAGGAGGAACTATGGTGAAACAGACTATTACTTAACTCAAGCTTTGTCAGGCCACGGGTGTTTCAGGAAATATCTGTATGATCGCAGGAGAGCAGAAACGGACGGATGTAATTACTGCGGTGAGGTAAACGATGTAAACCATACGCTTTTTGTTTGCCCGAACTGGACACAAGACAGAACGAACTTCGCGAATACCACTGGACATACGTTTAATGCGTACAACATGATGGAGGGGCTAACAGGATCGGAGAAGTCATGGAAAGAAGTATATACCGTCGTTCGGAAGATTGTTGAAACCAAGGAGAAAGACAGCAGGAAGTAGAACGGACAGCCCTTACACTGAAGAAATGCGAGAGCGGATTCCAGTGTAAAGTGCGAAGCGAAAGGAATGTTTTTTAGTAATTTGTCTTTATTTGCAAATAAAACCAAACTTTCCTTAAAAAAAAAAAAAAAAACAGACATATCGTAGGACTTTATAAAAAACTGTTCTAAATATTTTTGGATTATTTTATTTATTATAAAGTATTGACCAATTACTGTAAATCCAGTGAACAACCACTAGGTTTATGTGACCGATAACTATGTTTTTGAAAGAATCAAAATGTATCTTATTATTTTGTGTAAAATTTTTAATTTCTGATTCGAATTATTATTTAAACAGAAAGTAACGTTTTTTACAATTACTAGCAATGTAATAATCAATAAATTCATTTTGTACAAGCATGCAATTTATTATTTTCTTTGTTCAATTACTAAAAGAACGTTCACTGTACTGTTTACCCCTATCTATGCAAAGAAAAAAATCTACTACTAAATTAAAGTAGCTAAGTAAAGCAAGCTCTGCAAACAATGCAAACCTCTACAGTTCAAGGAAATTTGTATCAATTTGTTATTGTATCAATTGGTATATTTAAATATTCTTCCAGTTTGTAACTTGTTGCGAGTAAACAAAGAAAAATGAAAACACGAATAAAATTTACAATTCATTCTTATTCAAATTTGACTTTGATACTTCAAGTAAAAAAAGCTTTTATATTGGTAACGAAATCTAAAATTATAAATTCCATTATTTAAAAAAAATTATTCATACTACGGACTTCCCATTAAATTCGAACTTTGTGTTTGCATGTATATCAGAATGAGACATCAAACCCTTTGATCTAAGATTGCGGCAGCCCTTAATAATATATAATTGCGCCCTTTGGTCACGCAAATACACTTTTACGGAGAATTAAATATGTGCCTTTAATAAAATGTAAATTGTTAACGTTATTTATTCTCTACTGTCGGCATTGTATTCTGTTTTGTGTGCGGTTTTATATTTTGAAATAAGACACGAGGGGAGAAATATCTATTTTTGGCCACGTTATTAAAACAATATGTATATGCCGGAAAAGATTACCATCTTGTCTCACAACATTGAAAGAAATTTAATATCGGTATCATATTCTTCAAAGAATAAATGAAAGAAACCACTGTATTAATAGTTAGAATGTAGATTTAAAGCAGAGTTTGTTTATGAATGGAATTAATATGAGGTTTAAGTATAAGTAACACCTGTTTCAATTAATACTAAAGATAATTTCCTTAACTAATTATCTTGGTTTGATATTTATAGAATATTGAACCTAGCTATTCAAGGTTGTGTTTATTCCCATTACATCCATTCTGCATTTTTATTATCTCCTCGTAGTTTTAATGTTTATTTAATTGTATTTTGCGAACGTTTGCTCTATTGCAGGCATAATGTATTATTTTTTATTATTAAAAACAACTTTTTTCTTACTTTAATACATTAAAAATTAGGAATTAAATTGTTGCATAAATTAAGTAACTTTTATTTCTCGTTATAATTGCGATGGGATTTTATCTTTATGGTGCTTAAATTCACTGTAATTAATAGAACATTAGAATTATTCCAATTGAGGAAGAGTAATTGGCGGATGCTAATTATTGCAACTTACCTTCACTTTATGGTTTTCAATTTCGTTGATTGCTATTTAATTTTGCTTTTATATTCTGTTTACAAATAATATCTAAACAACTTTCTGTTATATACTGGGATATGTGTATAGAGATAATATACTGGGGATAATACCATATAGGACTTGATACCAATGTGACATGTGTTTAGTTTTTCTAAGTTCTCACATTGAAATTCTATATGCCTCCCGTATTTCAGTCCCGTATTACACAACAATATTCACGATGTCTCATAAATTATAAGATTTCGCTAAATCATGGATTTTGTATAATATGTGTAAATGTTAAATGACTATCTTAATTAATGAGAAAATTTTTCAGAGCAATGATTGTGTATATAAGTAGTTGTATTTTTTTCGTGTGTAAGCAATCAGGTTTTGATCGTGATGTATCTGTCTGCAGACATTGCACCATTATCCACCATTATCTGGCTGTCAGCAAAGTCTCTTATACAGCCAATATATTGATCTTATAAGGAGTTTTATGCGTTTGCGCTATTAGCCTTCTGGCGTAATTTATATTCACCTTGTTTATGCGGCATTTATACTACGAAGCGTTTTACTTCTAATTTATAACAGCATATTGCCGGGAATGAAACAGAATCCAATAAATATATCATGGATCACATTTCAATAATTAACTTTAAATTGAAATTCCTAAACCGAAATATTGCCATAATATAATAATTCTTTCGTTAATAATCGTTTTAATTTATAAACGAATTTAAAAATAAAGAAAGAGTTATTCTAATGCTTTAAACATTACAATTATTTATTTTTACATTATATTAAAGTTTTATAAATAATTACGCCATTTTGTTCATTGTCCGGTAATATCTTAATTTATTTTTTGCGCTCCGAGTTGGGATGGGTTATATAAAAGCAGTTATTCGAAAGTAATTTCGAGTTTTATTTCCACGGGATTTACTCGTCGAGTCAATTAGAACTTCGGGGAAAACAAAACTGAGAAGCGTCCAAATTGAAAGTCAATATTTTCGGTTAAGTTTATTTTTTTCTGGTATGTTCGCCTTGTGCCGCCGAGCCTTCGATCAATATTCATCAGGGTAGCTCAGAAAAACACGCACATTACCCGGCTCGTGTTTGTCTCTCCATATAAATATATATTTCGGTCGACGATAAAATCTCTTGTCCACTACTCCATTATACCACCCGGGCAATTCATTACGACTAATGGCCTTACCAAAAACGAAAATGTGTTGGACGAAAACACATGCTCTATTTGTAGCGCACGATTTCGGCCTTACTGTACTATTTCACGATTACATCATTATCTAAATTCATACACAGAGAAACTGTGCTTATTATTGCTTTATTTTACGAAAGTTATTAGAAATAAATTACACGTTTAAGTGACCTCGTTTACAGTAAACTTATGGAAATGGACACAAACCATATCACGACTACAAAAGTACTAGGAAATGCCACATGCTAAATTAAACTAAATGTTAAAATCTCTTAAGTAATGTGGTATTTTTATTTGCTAAACTCGAAAAACGTGTTGCATCAAATTTAATCGACTTACAGTTTAGACTCTATAACCAGCAAACCTTTATTCCTTTCTAATGTTTTTGACCTCCACAACTCTCCAATTACTTCCTATTTGGTTTTCAATTTGTTTGTTTTTGTAATTTTTATTTCCGACTCTATGTTTTTTTCGTAACTTTTTTTTTTTTTTCAAAAAATTTGTCCTATATTATTACCTCAAAGGGTAATTAAATAGCATATTGATATAAATATAATGCAAGGAGAAAATAACATGGGTAAAATCGTTAATTTTCCTGAAAGGTGTTTTTAAAAGCAGTTCATCCTCCAGACCTGTTCTCGTGGTCTCTTCAAAAATTTTACGAAAGCGTTCATTCAGGAACCTACACATCACTAAACTACAATTAAATAGCATAAACTGCAGTGATCTAATCATATATAGTTAATAATGATTGTAAATTTTACATTCAATATTTACATATTTAGTTTACTATGTGATACGGGCGGCACACAGCAGGATATATACAGAAGCATACCAGGATTGTTTTTTAAATCACAGAAAATTCTAGCTTTTTTTTAATTTGATTTTAATGCAATGCAATGGATTTATGGTTTAATCCAGAGGTTTTAAAGTGAATTTATACAGGGTCCGCCAGTGAAGCGGGAAATTTTGAATATTCAATAGTTCATTTTCTGTTCAGTAGAAGGCGTCGAGTTGTATTGTTTGACATTTAATGCCATTTTTAAAACATGGCGCAGTGGTCAGGTGTAAAGCGTTGTTTCTGCGTAAAATCATTTTATAAAAATGATGACGGTTGACTGTTGTACAACGATTATTCCGTAATCAGTTCAATATTTCACATCAAGGAAGAGTGCCGTACGATCATGCAATTATGTCATAGGTGAAAAAGTTAGAAGAAACTCCACATTTAAGTGGCTCCACACTAAGCATATAGGAGCAACAAGGTCAGTAAGAACAGAGTCAAACATTGAAAGAGTTAGAGTAGCACTTATACGTAGTCCACGGCGTTCTGCAATTAAACATGCAACCTCACTGGACATTAGTTACACATCGGACACATCGTTACGACGAATTTTGCATAAAGACTGATCTTTTCACCCTTACAAAATTCAAGTAGTCCAGGAGTTGAAAGCTGGCGTTATGCTGGCTTGCTGGATTTTCAGAGAAGTTATATACTTTTTAATTGTAGAATTTTTTTTGTGTGCATATGTCAATTTCCGCCATATTTTTTAGGCACTTTTTGACGTAACCATGACATAACCAGTGAAAATAACAAAATGTGCCCGAAACTTTCATATTTCCGCCTTTTAAACATGGCGGACGCGCATGCGCTTAGCTAACCGTAAAAATGTCTATTGCGACGAGTAAATGATGACACTTTATTCACCGTTTGTTTATGTCAGATGAAGTACATTTTCATTTGATATGTAAACAAACAAAATAATCGATATTGGAACGATGAAAACCCAGGTGAATTGCATGAAAAGCCTTTACAGGCTTGCAGTAAAAGCTATTATAAAGTTATTATAGTCCAAATAAAGCCCCATGGTGTGGTGTGCGCTTTCATCATCTGGCATTATTGGGCCATATTTTTTTAAGACGATACAGCTACTCACACATGTTCAGAACATTTTTCATGCTGAACAGCTCCCAATGTTTCCGGAAATATTTTTTTTCCAGCAGGATGTGGCCACAAGTCATACTGCTCGTGTGACTCTGGCTGCTTTATCATATATTATATTATATATCATATCGAGGCCTGCAAGTTCCCCAGATTTGTGCGCCTGCGACTTTTTTCTTTGGGAATTTTTGAAGAGCAGGGTGTACAATGATAGATCGCAAACTATACCGGAATTAAAAACGAATACCAGACAAGAAATTGCACGGATTCAACCTGCTTCTTCGAATGATGAAAAATTTTGGCTAAGATTAGAA